>CM076573.1:171289245-171421897 GCA_034641835.2 Pinus albicaulis
CCAATGTATGAGTGTAAGTGGATTACCACTATCCTAGAATATGACATAGAAATTAAACCCACAAAAATCATTAAAGGAAAAGTATTAGCCAGGTTAATGGCCGAATCTAATTTCAATGCACTAGTTATGAATTTTATTGCTCAGGTTGATGACCAGGAAGAGATGGTGACTCCAACGATCAGTGAAGCCTTTTTATATTCACCTTGGTACTCAAATATCATTTTTGTACTTACAAACTTACAATCTCCTCCTGAATTGTCAAGGACTAAAGCTAGATTTCTAAAACTTAAAGCAATGAGATTTTGTATTTTAGATAATGTACTTTTTTGGAGAGGTCGTAGTGGGATATTATTGAATTTTTTACTAAAGGAAGAAGCTACTAAAATACTTGAAGAATTTCATGTAGGTGACTGTGGAGGGTATTTATATTGGAAAACTACTGCTAACAAGATTCTCAGAGCTGGTCTTTACTGGCCTACCTTGCTTGCTGATGTTAAGAAGTTTGTTACTTCATGTCACAAATGTCAAATTTTTGAAGGAAATAATAAATTTTTACCTTAACCCTTAAAGCCTATTTCAACTGAAAGGTCATTTCAACAATGCAGTTTATACTTCATTGGAGAAATTCACCCCCATCCTCTGGCCAACATAGGTGAATTTTGACTTCCACTGATTACTTCACAAAATGGATTGAAGCTATTCCTACTAGACAAGCCACTTATGCAGTCATTATTTATTTCATAGAAAATTACATTTTTTCAAGATTTGGATGCCCTCACAAGATAATTATTGATAATTCAACAACATTTAAGTATAAAAAAATGATTTCCTTTTGTCATAAATATCATATTACCCTAGGTCACTCTACTACATATTACCCCTAGGGTAATGGCCTAGCTAAATCCTCAAACAAAAGTCTTGTAAATATCATAAAAAATTTACTTGAAGACAACAAAAAAACTTGGAATAAAAATTTATTCTATGCCTTATGGGCAGATAGACTTACTAATAAAAAGTATATTAGCACTTCTCCTTAACAACTTGTATATGGAATGGATGTATTTTTTCCATCATCCTTAGGTATTTTAGTAATGAAAATCATTCAAGAATCATAGGTGGAAATAAATGATATACAAAGGAGAATTAATCAAATATTCATCTACAACAAACAAGGGAAGAAGTCTGTAAGAAATCCCAACTCATTCAGGATAAGATCAAGAAAATTGTTGATGGAAGAAGTAAAGAAGATGATCTTTACATTGGATATCAAGTATTAAATTGGGATTCTATAAGAGAAGAAAAAGGCAAACATGGAAAGTTTGACTTTCTGTGGAAATGACCTTATGTAATTTATGGATATAGAGATAACAATGATTTCTTTGTCAAAGATTTAGATGGAACAGATATACAATAAGGACCAGTAAATGGTAGAATGCTCAAGCACTAATATTCATCTAAGCTAACCAATAGTTAGTCCCATTTACTTTTACATCATTGTACATATACATTGAAATTTTTATATTGGATTGGATATTTTCTTTACAAAGTTGAAGCCCGGAGAGAAGGCCAGAAACTTTGCAGGGTGAAATGTCATAAATATGATTTTTTTATGCAAAAAATAGAAGAAATTTATTGAATCATCATGGTCAATGGATCTGGCTACTAGTCAATGGTGTTCTTGACATTTCACCAAGAAATGTCATCCCCATGTGAAGCCGCTATTAGGGTCCTATAAATATAGGATTCATATTTTTGAATTGAATTTTGATAGTCTTGTAAAATATGTACATACCTTGCTTTCTACAAGCTGTTTTCCCATATTTTGAAAAAATAAAAAATAAAAAATAAAAGAGAAATAAAAATAAATAAATAAATAAATCATCAAAAAGAGGGTAAAAAGTCCTAAAAAAAAGGAGATCAAAGGACTTAGAAAATATAGACCCAAAAAGAAAAAAGATCAAAATAAAACCTGAAAGTGAGCAAGTCCAAATGCCACTACTTTTACTTTTTTACAAAATAAATGATTAGGGCAGAGTGTCAATAAATGCCATAATCCATGATGACTTAAATTGTTTAATCTTGATAATGTTTTCAATTTCATGTTTATATAGTGAATAAAGATTTGTCGGACAATTTAATCCTGACAAATCAGTAGATAGGTAGTGAATAATGAGGAGCTCAAGAGTTTAATCCCAGCCCTCAGATGAAATAAGGTATATTTAAATAGTTTTATTGCTTTAAAAGAATAAATGTTTCAAGGTTGCAAGCATACATGCACCTACCAAAAGGAAGAAAAAATCTTAGAGTAGTGTTGGGTATATAGAAAGAAGTGGAAGAAAGCATGTAATATTCATAATTGGGCAAAATCACTAATTTTCCATCCCCCGTAAGTATTCAGTACTCTAAGCTATCAGTCAAACAGGCTCAGAGCATTTCTCTGACTTTTGTTGGGACCAGACACAAGGCTCGATGGCTGGTTAGTTAAAAATGTTGAATTCTTATGTTAAATTCCAATTTACCATTATTTATCCCGCATTCATAAATTTTAACTCATTTTCATAATTAAAGACTCATTCTTACTTAATTAAGTAGATAAAAACACATGTAATTAAATTCCTTCATTCAAAAAACATACAAAAACCTTCAAAACTACTTTATCTTAAGTATTGGTGACATGGTAAAAATATGAGCTTTGCTTTATTTTACACTATACATAGTGATTTATGTATTTTATGTACAGTCCATCCCATTTTCATATAAACTTTTAACTTAGTTTATTAAATCCCTAAATAATACCTTATCCTACTTATTTAATTCCGTATATCTAAATACCCCCAAAACCCACTATTGTAAAGATCTTAGACTAAATTTATTACCCATGTGCTAAATTAAAACCCAAATAAATCCCCTTTGGTTTAAAACTAACACTCAATAAATATCCTACCCCTATGGTTATTAAACCATTCAAAATGTTTAATACTATATAAATCAACTAAACCCTATGCCAAAAGTGTTTTTAAGACAAATTGCAAATGTTTTAATAAAAACATATCACCCCCGCTCATTAACTTTTATCCAAAGTTTCAAATCAAATAAAATGTTTTTATAAGGTTCAAAAGGCTTTAACCCCACCATGCAAAGTCCGCACCATTGCAATGTATATATTAATCCTTCCCTGTATAAAATTTTAATCAAATGTTTGATTAAAATTAAAGTAAGGTTTTTTTTAACTAAACATTAACCCTGCTCCTATCCATATTCCACCATATTATATAAATCCTCAAACTTTATATTGTTTACCCATGATATATTTTAAACTATGCCTATACCCCGCCCATATACATAAAACCCTTTTTTTGTATATAAAACCTTTAATCCAATTCATATTTCATAAAGGCTTTAAACCAAAGTTTTTTACCACCAGCCCCAATGAAGACCCTGGGTCCCACCATTCCTTTGGCCAGACATTTTAAATAGATTTTGACCCTTCGCACCCGAATCTCAGATCCAACAACCCTAAATCAATATCGCGTGGAAAAAGTAGTCGTCCGCCCAAACGCAAAATGGACGCGAAATAGGTTCTATTGTCCATTTCTCTCTCTGTGACGTGGCGATTTCTTATTCGATCGCATTCATTTTGGAATAAAACTCTTATTGCCCAATCTGCATGTGATAACTGTTCTCTGGTTTCATTTCCAAAGCCTGAAACTACCTCCCGCCATTGACTAGACTTGCATTAATGACATTAATAGAAATCAAATCAAAGGGATTAAAACATTTGATACAAATATTTTGCAGTGTATCTATGCATTTCAAATATGAATAGACGCCCCGACTGACTTAAGCATTTTCAAGCCCTAATTGTCGATTTTATGCCCAAAAACTTTGAATTAGACTAGAATTCCACCATTGAAGACCAACCAAGGGGCTATTATCCACTCTAGAAAGTTGTTACAGTCCTCAAAATCAACTGAAAGTCTTAGAAACCCCTTCAAAATCCAAATACCTGCAATTAAATCTATTTTCCGACAATTGAAGCTTACATATTCAATTTTAAACTATATTTAAAATAGAACCAAGCCTTCCATTAAGAAATTCATCGAACTAAATTTCCTCAAAATACCAAAAAAATGCCAAACCCTCGCAAAATGTTCCCAGGAAACCCTGTTTTCCATTTCAAGCCTTTTTAAGCTAAATTCCTTGAATTTGAAATTATGAAGATCAAATTTAAGGATTTAAATGGCTAAAATCTCTGAATTTCCTTGAAAATCCATTTTTTCGATCAAACCGACTTAGAAAACCCTTGTTTCTTATTTTATGCCATTTTTCACATCCTCAGATAAACTTAGTTGAGAAAAAAGTCCAAAAGAAGCCATCCTTAAATCTAAATTGCTCAGTTTCCTCTCTGTTAAAATAAAAACTCCTGCAAACAATCTAATCTTGTAGCAGTTACTAAAAATGACTAAAAACATAGCAGAAGCAGACCTGTAGGATCCTAAACACCTAAATCTGAGGGATCCAAAGCCCCTAAGCCTACCCCAGCTATCACTGCAAAAACTGCTACAACAGTAAATCCCTTCAACCACCTTTGGTTGCTACTGAAAGCATTCCTTTGACTGATCTTGATTATAAATTGCAGACCCTGTTATTGAGTTTAATTTTCTAGATATACACAACTGGTGTTATAAAAAATATCTAAAAAAAGATGATATTCCAATTTGGGAAACCCATTTTCCTAGGTATATAGTCCCATTGACTCATCCTAGTCAAGAAATCATCAGAATTTGTCAAAATTACTATGAGCCAGATGAAACCGCTATAGTAAATGTAGAAAAAGAAATTATTTTTACCATTACAGCCCAGTCAATTAATTAAATGCTTCAATTACAGCCTGATCCCGAGGCAGTCCCCTTGTATATAGAGGCATTAACTTAGTTATACCTTGGCATATATTTCCCTAAAAGGTTCATGATCTTTCATAATTTTATGGCTTCTCATGCTGACATTCCAAAGATTAATCCTCCATACTCCACAACTAAATTTCTTGAAGGTTCTAGAAAGATTATCTCTATGCTATCTTTTATCCTTGGATATTTTACAGATGAGTATACTGATGAATCTATTCTTGGTTTCTTGTCCACCATGTCTCCTGGTCAACCTCCACTAATCATCTTTGACTATGCTAGTTTCATAGCAAATGCCATCCATTACCAGTTGACTAAATTATCCACAGAAGGAGTTTTTAGATACTCATCTTATCTTTTCCATTTTGTTTTATTCTCTTAAGTAGAAAAATTTCGAGTTTCTTTGCAAAATATGGATGTAGAGGGAAAAAATCTACAAATTATATTTCAGAATTCATTAGTAAGAGAAAGATCCACTGATTCCACTTATTCATAGTTTTCAGAACTATTTTTGCCTCCAGAAATGAGCATATTAAATAAATTAGAACAGCCTTGGATCAGTGAATAAATGAAAATAATATTACAACTTTCAGAGAAAAACAAAGTTGGAGATTATTACCTCTATGAAAAACACACTAAATTAAGGATTTTTGGGTCAAACTTGGTACCCTACAAGTTTCCCAAACATGTGTGTATGAGAATTTTTGCACTTGAATATCTTAGACAAATTCTTAATGCAGATTCAATTAACTTTATGGAAGCGAGAAAGAAGACTCAGTTTAAGTTAAAAAATCAAGTTCGGCCATTCATAATCAACCACAGAGATGCAGAAGAAGAGATATCAAAGAAATTATTAGAATTTACATTTGATGAGAGTTTTCCATGGAATTATGATTCACAAGGGATCTTAATCAAGCTAAGGGTGAAGTGTAAATTAACACCTTTTATCCATGAGTCTAAGCCTGAAATAGAAAGGTTTGTAAATAAAATTTAATGGAGTGAAAATGCCTTGGTAGAGGCAGCAAGCCAAATAGGAACAACACCAACTGTGAAAGTTTTCAAACAAACAGAAACATCAATAAAGAGATTTGGAGAGGAAGGAGGTTATACAATAGAGATAAAAACTGAGACCAAATTTAAAATAATATATAACAAGAGGCTTAAACTTAGTTCCGTTGAAAAGGAGAAAGTAGCAATTGATGTTGATGAGACAGATGCTCCAGTAACCAATGATGATATAGCCACAACTATAATCAATGAAACACTTATGGAAATAGAAAAGGAATCAACAGCCAACCAAAATGATACACATATGATTAAGAAGAAAAACAACATGGAAGCCTCTTCCTCACATCTAGTTGAGGAAAAGGACTTGGAAATCAAGGAAAGGTATAAGCTAATTAAGAAGAAGAATGAAGAGATAAAGACATAAATATATTCTAAATTCCTGAAGCAGAAGCCTGGAAATCAGAGTAGGTTATTATCAGGATTTGACTATTCCAGTAATAAAATGATGATGTCGTTTTTACAGCCTACTACCTCAGCACCCAAAGCAGTATCAGATTATAAAAAGGTGGACCTTGAATTACACACGGAGAATATTCATGAGCAGGACCAGATTGAATTCCACATTTAGACCTATGAAATGTTCTATTCTGTAGTGGAAACCAAAGCAATGAGTGGCAATAAAATTAAAAATACCATACTTAATATGCAAGATCAAATGAAGTTAGATAAAGCATCACTTTATGCCAAGGACCTAAGGATCAAAGCCTTAGGGGAACTAATTTTACAGGTGGGATATGATCCCTCAAATGTACAAGCAAAAAAACTATTAATCAAGAAAAATAATGAATACATAGCAGCTTTGAGAAAATAGCTCAAGCTTACTCAAACTGAGCATCCACAAACAAAGGAAATCCTCTAGGATCAAATTGAAAAAGAAGAAATGACGGAACTCATACTAAAATGACAGCACAAATCAAAGAGATGGAAACACAAATGGACTAGCATGTCGAAGAGAAGGAGACTGTAAAAGAGCCAGAAACTCCTACAATTCCTACAATTCCTATAGTCATCCTAGTGATTACTACATCAATGCCCTATAATCTAGGAGAGAAACTAGCACCAAAGGGCCCACTAGCAATTGCAATGCCAATGACTTCAACCACCACTTCAGCTACAGAATCTTCTACTACAAATGTACAACACACTGATGAAGCTAGCCAAATTATCAAATCCATGGAAGAAATGACTTTAAATACACGTGAAATAAATAGACTGAATAAAATAATTGAAAATCTTGAGAGGGAAAATAAGACAGCTCAGATCAATGCCAAAACTCATGAGTAGAAAGCAATCAGATTGGGAGAGTAGCTCAAGAATTTACAAAAAGAGTTTACTTTCATAGAGAAGATCTCATATGTTAAAAATCATCTCTATACTAATATAATTGAATCCATTCATAATCAATGGCCTTCAATTCAGGTTGTATATGAGCCAAACTAATTGCTATTAGCAACCCAAACAGAGATACAAAAGACAAAATATGAGTTGACTAATAAGCCTACACAGGCTTTAAAACCCATTAAATTTTTAAACAACAAGAATAGGGACGAACTTAAAGACATGCAGATATCAAATAGGGTAGAGAAAACCTTGAAAATCAAGAAGGTTGTCAGTAAAAATACCTTAATGAACAATCTTGAAGAAAAATGTGAAACAATGAACCTTGCCATAACTAGATTTATGGTAAAGTACACAAAACTCATAAAAAAGGGCTTACCAGACATACATGTGTTCAATGAAAAGATTATGCCATATAAGGACTATGAAAACAAGATTAGGGAGTTTTCTAAAGAGCAAGTAACCACTACAGGCAAAGTTTTACTTCAATATGTTGAATATTTATTTTTTCTATAGCATGAAATGAAGCACCTTTTTTTTCATGAAGCCTACTTTTACAAGATACACAAAGGCTGATGAAAACTTTACAAAGATGAAAAATGTTCAAATTCGAACTGCAGAAGAGCGGAAAAACTTCATAGATTTAATGTATAGATAAAATGTAAAAACAATGAAAATTCACCAAGAGACAGTTAAAAGAGAAAAGATAGTTTGCTGATTTTTACTGCTAAAAAGATAATTTACAACAGTAAATCAGTAAAATTAATGGTTAAAGAGTATCAGCATTAAAGAGTATCAACATGAAAGAGTATCAACGAAGGCAAGTTAAGTGCATAAAAATATCTAGCAGCCAGCAAGCAGGACACATAGGCAGCTAAAAGCTCCTTGTAGAAAAACAGTTCTATTTATTTTCGATAAAAGAGGACAGCTTGCTAGTTTTTGAGGCAGCTGTCCCTTTTATTATGTAATGATATTTTATTTTTCCTAAATTTATTCCTAGAACTCTTCTAGGATATTTGTAATAATTTTTGTATAAATACTTCAATTTCAGAAATATTAAGTGTGGAATAAAATTGTTGGATTTACTATATATATTTTTGTTGAACATTGGAGGCTATTGTACGTTTGAATTTGAAGTAGCAAACTGGACAAGTTGATTAGAATCATAATTCAAGATCCCTATGAAAATATGATGAGTGAAGTACTTTCTACTTGTCACTGTTTCCTTTTCTAAGTTTCATGCATTCATTTTATGTTTGTTTTGTCTGAGTGTGTAACTAGGAGCATTATTATAGGATTAGTCAAGTTCTCCCTGTCTTTAACTAGTTCCCATTTTAATGTTTTCTTTTTATTTCTGGTGCAAGGAACCCTTAATTGCACCTTCTCCTATTTGACCTTTGCCTTCTAATTCCATTTTCCGGATCAAAGGATCCTTAAGTGCCCTTTATCCCAATCATACCACCTCACAAAAAACATTTTTCCCAAATCTCTGAGGGTTATCTATCATGCCTTGAATATATTTATACCTTTTTGGTCTTGATTTATAGTGCTCCTAGCTTGATTTAGACTCCATAGCCCAATGGACCAATATATTTCTCTCTATCTTACCTCCAAGTGATTTTTCCCCACCAAACCCTTTAAACCAAAACCAAATTGTACTTTCATAACTAGCCTAACATTGATAAATCAAACAAAGATAAATCTTAAAGAGATAGCCATCTCTGAACACTAGGAAGGCTAGATCCTAGAGTTTGGAGTAGGTTTGTGGTTACCTCTAGAGTTATTTGACTTAAATCCAAAATCCCACAACTTAAGGATTTACTAGAGTGATAACAGACACCACAGAACCAAAGAGGCAAATTGATTCTACACAGAAGACACATTTATGAGGATTTAACTAGATATTATCATGTTGACAGTGAAGAAATATTTCTCTGAGAGGTTTGGGGTGACCTCGAAGTTTTGCAGAATGTACTGGAAGGTCATCAAGATATGGTTGAACTATGTGTTTAATATCATGAAAGGAATACAGACGAAACCATTAACGAATAGGATTAAAGTCCATATATGTAGGGATTTTGTGCACCAGAATACTAGGATATTTGTCAGGAATTTCTTCGTAATACCATGCGAAGACATCACGAAATTCCTTAAAAATCTCAGTGTAAATATTGACCTGATCAAGAGAACAATATGCACCGATATGAACATTCTCTACAATCTCTGGTTTGATAGAGATGTTGATTGGAATGGTAGCAGAAATATTCCCCATGTTTCCTTTAGATAACACTTCACTAATCAAAATTGGATTCTGAAGATGGTGAGTCGATTCAGAGGGAACACGAGATTAAATACAAGATGAGATCTCACCTAAGGTTAGGAGAAACGAGGAGCAATGATGACCATCATCCCATGGAGTTTTTTCAAGAGAAATAACCTCCACAATACTCTCATCAGTGGGGAATGTCTCTTTCAAGGGATCATCTAAATCAAAAGAACCAAAATAGGGAGACTATGCATAAGTTTCCATGGATGAAACCATTTTTTCATTAGTTTAGGAAATAACCTCAGAAGCTAGAAGAATTCTCTGATACATTTTTTATGCAAGGCTAAGAGGCATAATGTCACCAAAGATTTCAAGCTGGTCGGGTCTAAGAAAAATTCATGGATTGTGACAAAATTATATCACGTTGATAGTGGCAACATTAGGAGGTGGGAGTGGAAAAAATCTCATAAGGAATTAGCCCTTCAAAAGACCTGGCCCAACGTTCTCATAGGAGGTAGAGGTATTCCCAACATATGGAATTTTTCCTATTGAATAACCAAAGGAGAAGAAAGCAAGTTGCTCGACAGTCACAATATTCCCTTGATGAGGAAAGCGAAAAACACAGAAGAGGGTGGAAACCATAGAAACCATCGCATGGGTCCAACTACATCCAAGAAGGAGGTTGTGATTCAGGTTGGAATCCACCATCTCCAATTCTAGGTTCATTTTATTTCCCTCCAAGAGGATAGGAAAATATTTTAAAATATCGTACGGTCAAGAACCTTTGTCATCAAAATCTTCCAAAGTGTTTGGGGACTAACTCAATAGAGGAGAGACAATGGCTTTCCAAAGAGAAATAGACATGATGCAGGTCAAATTTCCTTCATGAATGATAGTCCTATGAATGGCTTTCCCCATAATGGTGACTTGAATCAGAAAATCCACCTAAGATGGGAGATGAGGAATAAAGTTCTCGAAATTGAAAGTACTGAGGTTGGACTCCACTAGATCAATATCTTAAATTGCAGATAAGAGTGCCTTCGATTTTAATGGGCACAAATGAAGTACTTCCAATTATGACATCGTCAAAGGTGTGTGAGCTAAATCCTCTACAACATTATAGTGTTGAGAAGCTCATGTTTTTAGATTGTAAAACGATTTCCGAAGAACACCATTTGGAGGTTTTTAGATGATGGAATCACTACTTGGCCTCTCAATCTGGAGAGGACCAAAACTACGACATACGGAAGAGGAAGGATTATCTATCGCATCCTATTCCATAGGATATTTCGATGAATTTAGGTAATATTTTGATCACGTGGCAACATAAATAGATTCTGTGTCAGTTGGATGGGGTCATTTGTGATATTAGACACATCCAATAGTTCTAACATAGCCGAAAATGGCAAGGGAGGATGGTGAGGGGAAAAACACATTTGGAAGTTGACCATTTTAGGGTTACAACCTGGTTAATATATATTTTCCCCCCAATAGGGTGGATTTTTACCTTGATACATGTATTTCCTCCATTATTTGTAAGTACCTTGTTGTGGCTATTGTTGAATGTAGGGAACCTGCTTGGGCTATTGATAAGGCCCGTGCTGGGTGATAAATTGTGGTCCTTAATGGACATAGGGTCTACTTTTTATGAAAACAACTCCAAAAATAGAATAAAAGAGAGATCAACACTCTAGAAATAAGCCACTTAGAGGGGGAAACCTCCTTTACATTACATAAATGAACAATTCTTGGATGATACAAATGAAGAAACCTCCTTCTATATATAGGAGTCCATCGGGTCACAATATGATCCTAGCTGACCTAACAATAATAATTTAAGGGCAAAATAATAACAATATTTGGGTTACAGGGGTATAACAATAATAATAAGGGGGCTACATTAACAAAAATAAGGGACTACACTAGTAATATAGGGACCTAACATGCCCCTCTCCTTCAAAAAAGTGGTGTTCTCAACGTTTCAGTATCTCTGGATGCTTCTGTATAAAATTATCATCCTTCCATGTAGAATCCTCAGTGGTTAATTTTTTCCACTTGATGAGATACTCTTAAAATGATCAATTTCATAGTTGTCGAGTTCTTGTTTTCGTGGGTACTTCAAGTTCCAATATGATTTTTCCTTCCTCGTCAAGTTCTGGAAATACTATTTGAACTGGAATTTTACCACCTATAACCTTATTTAAGGATGAAACATGGAAATCTGGATGCACTCGCGAAGAAGCAGGAAGCTCTAATTTGTACGCCATAGTACCAATATTTTCCAACACCTTTTAAGGACCATAGTACTTTGGCGATAATTTATTATCCATATTAGTTTTCTTAAGGGACATTTGTTTGTATGGTTGTAGCCGTAAAAACACCCAGTATCCTACATCAAAACTTATCTCATTGTGATGTTGATCTTCCTATTGTTTCATTCGATCTTGTGCCAAATTTAGGTTATCCTTTAAGAGTTGGAGAACATATTGTTAATTTTCGATGTCATCTTCCATTGCTTGAACCTTAGAATTTTCTCTTAAAGATGATGTGATGGATAGTGGATGATATCCATAAAGTGCCATAAATGAGGTCATTTTTTTTGCAGTATGGAAGGAAGTGTTATACCACCACTCAGCCAGAGGTAACCACTCGACCCATTGTGTTTTCTTATCAGATACAAAACAAATAAGATATCCTTCCAAACATTTATTCGCTATCTCAGCTTAACCATCGAATTGAGGATGATAAGATGAGCTTTCAGCTAGTTGAGTACCCAAACAAGAAAATAATTTCGTCCAAAAATTTCTAGTAAAAATGGGATCTATGTCACTTACAATAATCTTTGGATTTCCACGTAGATTTTTACTTGTTTCCATAAATGAAGTAGCAAATGTAATTACTTTAAATGGATGAGATAATTCACAAAAGTGTGCATACTTGGTAAGTATATCAACTACTACCATGATGACATTATTTCCTTTGGACTTAGGTAAACTTGTGATAAAATCCATCGAAATTTCCTCCCAACATTGACTTGGAATGGATAAGGCTTTTAGAAGACCGGGGTTCTTAATTGTCTCAATTTTATTTTTCTTGCAAACCAAACATTCTACCATAAAATTTTGAATATTAGATTTAAGGCCATCCCAAAAAAGATCTTTCTTCATCTTGTGGTAATTTTTTAAAAATCATGTGTTCGAAATGAATATTTTGTTTTAGTTGGGAATTCTTAAAAAGGTATAAATGATATTTGTACCATAAGGAATCAACTTTCCAACTAACTATATCATATGTACTAGGATCTTGCTACAACTTTTAAATGGGTGTCCACACTTCTTTTTCCTTCTTCCATTCATCCCTTTCTTTGGTTATCCAATCTATTTGGATAATAAAAATGGCACAAACAATGGTTCCACCTCTTCATCCTTTCTTGAGAGTGCATTTGCAATAACATTTAGCTGCCCTTTTTTTAGATGATTTCAATGTCATAACCCAACATCTTTGTGACCCATTTTTTTTTCTCTTATAAAGATAGTATCTTTTCCAAAATGTATTTAAGACTATCATGATTATTTTTTACCTTGAAGTGTGTTCCCATTAGGTAAGGTCGCCATTTCTTTAGTGCATGTAACATTGCAAACATTTCCTTCTCATGAATACCTTTCTGTGAATACTTTTCTTTGATTGGACGACTTTCAAAAGCAATGGGTCTTCCTTATTGCATTAAAACAACACCAATTCCATTTCCCGAGGCATCACATTCCACAATAAAGGTTTTTGTGATGGCTGGCGTACCTAAGACCGGTGCTAAGCACATTGCCTCTTTAAGATGTTTAAAGGCCTTAGTTTCTTCAAGAGTCCATGAAAATGCATCTTTCTTAAATAATGTTGTTAGAGGTGTTGCTATTCTCCCATAATTCTTAAAAAACTTGCAATAATACCCTATTAACCTGAGAAATCCTCGTAACGTCTTTATGGTTGTGGGGACTTTCCATTCCTCAATGGCTTTAATTTTGTTAGGGCCTACCTTAACACCCTTGTGAGATAAAATATAACTCATATATTCCACTCTCATAAACCAAACAAAAATTTGGAGGTTTTTTCATATAATTGTTTCTCCTCCAATAGTTTGAGCACCATGTCAACATGTTGAACATGATCCTTCCAAGACCTATTGCAGATTAGTATATCATCAAAAAATAATAGCGCAAATTTTCTAAGGAAGGGTTTGAAAATGGAATTCATCAACCCTTGAAATGTAGAAGGTGCATTGGTAAGGCCAAAGGTATGAGAAAAAATTCATAATGACCCTCATGAGTTTGAAATGTTGTTTTTGAATATCTACAGTCTTCATTCTAATTTGATGATATCTTGAACAAAGATCCAACTTGGTAAAATAAATTTCTCCATGTAATTCATCCAATAATTCATCAATAACGGGAATGGTAAATTTATCTGTAATAGTGAGCTTATTGAGCTCCCTATAATCAAGACACATGCGCCATGATCCATCCTTCTTGTGCACCAATACTACTAGAGCAGATAAAGAACTTTGACTAGGTTGAATTATACCACCCTCTAACATTTCCACAATCATATGTTACATTTTGTTGTTTTGGACATAAGGATATCTGTAAGGCCTCATGTTTGGAGGAACACTTCCTAGAATGAAATTAATAGCATGATCATGACCACAAATAGGTGGGAGTACTTTGGAAGTTTCAAACACATTGGAATGATTGTCCAAGACTTTTTGGAGCTTTGGAGAAATAGATGATTTTGAATTTGGAACTTCTAGTGAGCATAATTATGCAATTACACCTCATTTGTATTTCTTGAAAATATTTTTCATGACATTAGAGCTTATTATATTTCCCGACTTCCCTGCGATACCCCGTAATTCGACTTCCTTTCCTTCCAAAACAAAATTCAAGAAACTTTCTTGAAAATTCAACACTACCATCCCCAAATATTGTAACCACTGTACTCCTAGTGAAACATAAACATCTCCCATTGGAATGGAAGGCATTGGGCTATTCAATACATATTCCCCTGTGACTAGCTTGATATTATGGAATTTTCTAGAGAAGTTTATAGTTGCTCTATTTGCAAGCATCACTTGAAATTATGGTGCTGGATATAGGAAGAAATTCAATTCCTTTGCTACCTTACAATGAATAAAATTATGGGTACTACCCGAGTCAATCATCACTATTACATTTTTCTTCTTGATACGTCCTTCTATCTTGAGAGTTTGAGGAGTGGTAATTATTTCCAATGCATTACACGACATGGTCAGTCTCATTTACTCTTTATCTAGGGTTGGTTCCTGGTGTATATCCTCTTCTTTTGAAGTTTATTTTTCATTTTCTTCCTCCTCTGCACAATCTATGTAAAATAATCTCTTTTGAGCACACTTATGACATTTACTGTATCTTCTATCTCAATTGTACAAAATCCCTTTCACTCTTTTTTCTTCCAATTTTTTTTGTGTCAACCTTGTAGGTTGTGGAAGTCTAGGAGTAGCAACACTTCCATATTTGTAGATGTGAGTGGTAGGCTTCCTTGTCACCA
The DNA here is from genome assembly GCA_034641835.2 of Pinus albicaulis. Taxonomy (NCBI): domain Eukaryota; kingdom Viridiplantae; phylum Streptophyta; class Pinopsida; order Pinales; family Pinaceae; genus Pinus; species Pinus albicaulis. The sequence goes on from CM076573.1 coordinate 171,304,396, forward strand.
TAATTTTACATTCAATTTTTCTTGCCAACTTGAATGCCTTCTCCAATGAATCAGGTTCCCAAAGATGAACTTCATATTGGATGTTATCCTCTAAAGTCTCTATGTAGAAATCAATCTTGTGTTCCTCTGGAATTCAGCTACCCTTATATTCAATTTTTAGAAGTCCTCAATGTGCTCCACCACTAAAACCTTTTGTTTGAGATTTATCAATTGGCTAAAGAAGGTGTTTTTCTTTTTACCCTCATAATGTGTTATTATTTCCTCCGTAAAAATTGACCGACTGAGAATTTTTTTACAGGACCACAGCCATCAATATCGTAAAAATGTGTTTTTTTCTAAATATAATGTTTCAATGCATGATTTTTGTGTGTTTTGCGCATTATTTAGATAAATCTATTGATCCATCTGTAGTATCCATGTTACAAGATCATTGCCATAAAACTTCCTCATATCAACCTTTGGAATATGGTGGGTCTTCAATCCAAAATTAGAGTTTATGAAATCACCATTAACATTTATTTTTTTCTAATACTGAGTTTCCTCTACTATATTTTCACCATTAGGAATCATTTCTTGTATCAACCTTGTCAAACCTTCCTTCAAACCTTCCATGTCTGTCTTTAGATCATTCTTCATGTCTTCCATGTTGTCTTTCATTTTTTTTATCGATCTTATCTTCCATGTAATCTATCTTAGCTTCTATTATCACTAAGTAATTTCTCAAGGTTAAAGAAAGAGCTCATCGAGGTAACTAGAAACCTACTTTTGAGATAAGGATCTAGCCTTCCTAATGCTCAAAGAGGGCTCTCTCTTTATGATTTCACTTTTTTGTTTTTAGTTGATTTTAGGCTAGTTATGTAAGATTGATTGGTTTTGATTTTGTTTTGGTTTGGTGGTGGAATGAATGATTTAGATGGATAGATGATTGTCTATTTACCATTGGGTTATGGAATCAAAGTGTTAAGAAAACAGGGCAGAATCAAGTTCTAAAGGAAGTGTTCATAGGGCAAGGTAGCTGAGAAAATTTAGATCTTTTAGGCTATATGGTGAAGTAATTTCAATCGAGATCAAGGAAAAGATAAGGATTCCTTAAACTGGATAATGAGGGAAGGAGAAAGAGGTAAATAGAAACTAGGGAGCAATGAATAATTCCATACTATGGATATCAGAAGAAAACATCAAAATGAATAATAGTCCAAAATAGACTGTGCTTAAACAATTTCTGCAATAATATTCCTGTTATAATATTTAAATTGGAAAACATGCAAGTATTTGAAATAATTGATAAAATAACAATTTGAAAAATAGAAAGATACTTCACTGAAGTGGCCCAACCCATGAATCCTGTAATGTAATGCCTTTATTACTCAGTCCAGTCTGTTGACTTGAAAATGATACAATAAATTCTTAGGTTTTAGATCAATACAAATATAGAAATGTTCATAAATCCACACACACTCAATAATTAGAATTATGAAGTATTTATACCAAAATTAATACAAAATATCCTATTTAAATAATGAGGATTTATTCTAGGAATAAAATATCTGGATGCTAAAAGGTAGTGACACATTTCAACAGACTGAAATTTGTCCATGTTTTATTTGATTGATGTTATTTGTTTGTTTCTTTGAAGTTTTTTTTGTACCTTATGTTGTCTTTTTCCTTTTTCTTTCATCTGATTTATCTTTTAACTTGACTGCTCGATTACTCTTTAACTTTGCAAATTTTCTTTCACCTTACTGCTCTGTTACCTTTTCACTTTTACCTTTTATAGTAAGATATATGTAACAGTGAGTAAAATATGTCTTGGATAGTTACTTTGAATAACTTAGTTGTTGCTATTGTAGATATTTTACTCTGTTAAAACCAATTTACTGTGTAAATTTCACTTTCATGCTCTGTTTTTATATACAATCTTCGGTTGAGAGAGCCTCTAAATAAATTTCCTGTGAGTCTTGGAGTAAATAGTTTTGAACTAGTATCAACTGTTTATTCAAACTAATGTTTTGCAAACAACCTGCAAAATAAAAAAATTGTTAATAAAAATCCAGGCATAGAGGGAGGTGATCGAAGGCTTCATTGAACTAGGAAGACCTATGGAATAAGTTCTGGGTGTGGAAGTTCAATTCTCAGGTTGGTAATGGTTCTTTTCATTTTATTTCATGACTTAACTAAGGTAGGCACTTGGATAGAAATAGTTGGGATTTCATAGTTTGAATGTTGTGTTTTATTGTAAGGAGCAGGAGTAGACATGTGGTTTCATCATACAGTGCAGAAGCGGTTTGGTGGTTTTATAAATGGTCTTATCGCATAGCATAATTGAAATGGTGGCTTATTGCATAGTGGAGGAGCGGACAGGTAGTTTTAGCACATTGCAGAAGGGGAACCAGAGTTTTATCGCATGTGCAAAGGGGTTTGGTGGTTTTCACACAGAAGGAAAGAGGTTAATGGTTTCGTGGAGGGGAGTGTGATAGCACACAAGATTAACGCGTGGCAAAGGGAAGGGGTGTGAAACTACCCATTTCGCAACCCCCGTGGCATTAACCTTTGGACTATCAGGGAATGTGATATGGAGCGTGGGCTATTGGATCTAGTAGCAGAGATCAGACTGTTTAAAAATGGTTGCAAAATCTAATTTCAAATGAGGTGGGGTTTGGAGATAATATGTGTAGAGGTGTATCATATATATGCGAAAAATTAACTATAAAATGGGTCGGGGAAACATGTGAATGAGTTAGGAAATATATCAAATGTGAGCTTTATAATGTAAGGGATAAGTTAAAATGTAAGCGAGAGGTGATTTAAAACAATATATACTATGTTCTAAATAATATATAAGGGGGTTGGGATAATAATATATATGGGGGTTAAAAATAAAACGTGGGAAAAAATTATAAAGGGTTTCAAGAAATATGGTGGTAGGGTGTTAGAAATAAATTAGGCGAGGGGTTTAAAGAATAATATTTGGGAAGTGTAAATTAAATGGGGCCCGATGATATTTCAAAATATATGCAAAAAGTGGGTTTTTGCATGTTTTTAATGAAAAGGTGAATTAGTAAAATGGAATGGATATTAGTAATGGAATTGGGTGTTTAGTTAGGGAAAGGGGTTTTAAGCTAGGGAATGTTTTGCAAAATGGAAAAAAATGGATATTTAGCAAGGGGGAATGTGTTTTTACAAGGGAAAAATCATTAGAAGGATGTTAGTAATATGACATGAACCAAAGTGCTTTCCATGACTTGCAAAAAGTCCTTTTTCCTACCCTTATTTTATCCTAACATTTTTATTCCCTTTGTTGGGCACATTTAAGCTTGTTGAACCTTTTATTTTTTAATAAGAAAACTATCTATTTATAACCTTATAACTTCCAAAGTATCGGATTAAACCAATGAGCTCTTTTTTTTCTCTCTACCTAACAATTGATCTACCAGGTTAGATTGTTTGCCCAGATCTTTATTCACTAACTATCAACATTAAATTCAAAGCATGAATAATCAAGATTAAACTGTATGATTATCATGAATTGAGGCATTTTGGAGAAGCTACACACAATTTTATTTTCATAAATTATTGGCATTTGAATGTGCAACAATTTCATGACCTTATTTTCATCTCTTTTTGTGGGGTTCATACTTGATATTCTTTATTGATCTTGTTTCTTCTTAGTCCTAATCCGGATTTATTCAGGAATGCAATAGAATAACATATAACCATAAATATAAAGATGCAATGGAAATAACACTTCATTTCATTAATATCAAAGAACTAAGATTTTTTTATAGACAAAATGGAAATAAACTAGCTAGGGCGCTGGTAGCTATCTCTGAGAAGAGATGTGGTGGCTAAAAGCCTCTGAATTGAGTTACAATGAGGCTGGAGGGCCTATCTATTATTTAGAGACAATGGAAAACCATAACCATCCATGACCATAACCCTAGGAGATGAAGCGCCAAAACTATGGGCCCCGTTTGGGTAAATTGGTGTTTCAACTTCCCGGGGTGTAACTTTGGCATATGATCTCCATTTGACGTGAACAATACCTCGTTAGAAAGATCTATTCGAGAAATACAAATTTTTGTTGAGCAACATCGGTCAATAGACTCTTTTTTCTCTCAGTTTTCCCAAAAAATATTGTTTAGGGCCTCAAAACGGCTCCAGAAGTTCAGGATCCGAAAGACTGCTAAAAATAGTAAGTTGTGACGAAACTGAAAAAATGAAAGAGAAAATTGTGGGGACCCAAGTGGGACAAGAGGGTGACCAAAAATATCCACCTGGATCATCCCCCCCCCCAGGAAGCAATGGTCCCCATTGCGTTAAGTTCCTCTATGAGATGAGGAAACTTCCGCTGAACTTGGTCCCTGGTGAACCACTTTCCTTGGTGTAGGAGTTGGCCATATTTGATAACCGATACAGTTGAATCTTCTATTGGTGAGTGTTCTTGATTTTCATGTCCATGATACAATATTTTGTGGCATGTTCCATGCATTCTGGGTTTAACTCTGTTGGTGTGAGTTGTTCTGCAATGTTAGAGGTGTCCAGTATAGGTGGGAAGTAGGGACGAAGAAGTGTCCACTGAATATTGTGTGGCAAGAACAAGGAATGGTGGAACATCGAGCTTGAAGACATCATTCCCTATAGCTCTTGGTGATGGTGTATGGCCCATATCGTGCTGTGCAAAGCTTATGTGGGGTCCAAGGAGGTGCTCCTTCTACAATGTAGTGTCAGCTAGTCACCAACCTCGAATTTATGGCACCCGACAAGCCGATCATGGCGAGCTTGTACTTAGCATTGGATCCGTCCAATATATCATGAACCTGTTGGCGGATGTGTTGAATGCGCTCGATGAAGCTACTTGCTTTGTCAACTTCAGACTGGACATGATTTGAATCGGCCTGAGCAGCTGCAAATGGCATGGCTACGTCAATGGGACATAGTGGCCGGAATCCCAAGCCCACCTGAAAGGGGCTATGGCCAATTGAACTGTGGAGAGCCCGGTTATAACTATGTTGTACATAAGGGAGGCTCTCGTCCCATGTGCGTGGATGCTTTGAATTGTACATGCGCAGAATGTGTACAATCATTCTGTTGACGACCTCTGTCGGGCCATCTGTTTGGGGATGGAAAGCTGTGGACTTGGTGAGCTTGGTATCCAACATCGACCAGAGGCTGGACCAAAATGTGCTGAGGAACCTGCTATCCCGATCTGATATGATAGACTGTGGGATCCCAAAGTGCACCCACACTCGTTCAAAGAAGATTTTAGCAATGGCTTCTGCTGTGATATTCTTCGCAGTTGCCATAATGGGTCATCTTCAGAATCATTGATGACAATGAAAACACGCTATTTCCATGCTTAGTAGAATGAAAATTGACATGTAATCCATGGAGATGGATTCTTAAGGTTGACTAAGGGTAGGTAGTGTTAGGACCTCACTATGTATCATTTTTACTATATATTTTGACACCACCTTACCTTTATAACCATGTTGTGCAAGGATTCCATCATCATTTTCATTCACTATCCAAAGGTATATAAAATCCTCTTCTTTATTATATATTTAATCAAGCTACATATAATTCCATATTACTCTTATTTTTCACTCAATCGAAGTAGATTGTTCAAAAAAGTCTAAAAGATCGCATAAATTATATGTCAGGTCGTGGAACAATCGGCTACTGTCGAAACAAGCCAAACTTCGTTGTCAAAATGGGCCGACTCCGTTGTCGAAACAACCAAAGAGGCACGCCCGTCACTAAGGTCAATTTGTGATTCCGGAAGAGCTGGAAGCTTCTTTATTATATATTTAATCCGTTTACATATAATTCCATATTACTCTTATATTTCATCATTAATCGAAGTAGATTGTTGCTAACATAAGTCTAAAAGATCGCAGATAAATTATATGCTGTGCTGGAACAATCGGCCGTTGCTGAAACAGTCAAACTTCGTTGCTGAAACAGTCGACTCCGTTGCTGAAACAGCCAGCAGGCACGCAAATTCCGTCACTATTCGTAATTTGCGATTCTGGAAGAGTATTTCTTGGAACAATGGCAACAACATGAAGACGTGGTTACACAGATTATTCTGAAGATAGTACTCTTTTTGTATCTGTTGTAACGATATCTTTTTATGGAAGAACAAAATAGCCCTGTTTTAAGAAAGAAGAACAGATTTAGGGATAAATATAGATTTGCTCTACTGTAATTGTAAGAGATGTCTCCTCTTTAAAAAGAGGAGACATCATCATTAGAGAGAGCTCGGAAACTACAGGAGAACATTGTGTTTGAGAGGACAGGAGCTAGACTCCATTTGTAATGTATCATTTCTTTTGACAGATGAATAAAATTTCCTTTTGAGCGCTTCAATTTAATCCTTTCCCTGGGGAATCTTGTGAGAAGGAAAGGGCCCGCCTTCCTCACAAGATTCGCCCGACTGTTCCTGTAGTTTGTTAGATTTCTTTATGAAATTCGCACTTTACTTTGATTCTGTTTGCTGAAACACCAGTTACACAGTTCTGTAGTTTATTGAACATTATGTTTCCTTTAACGCTGCATGTGTTTAGTACATTCATTCTTAAGAAGTTAAGAGATCTATTTCTGTTAATTGCTTGAATGTATGATTGATGCTGGGAAGCAGGTGCTGAAGATTCCTGTACAAAGGAATAGGGTCATGTTTCCATTGATTGCCTTTCTTTTCCTGCAGTGTGATTAGAAACATGAGACAGGTGCTGAAGGTTCCTGTTCATGGGAATAGGGTCCTGTTCTCTTGAGTTTATCTTTTCTACAGAGTAATTAGTGTCAGGCAGCAGGTGCTGAAGTTCCTATATAAAGGAATAGGGTCCTGTTCCCTATTATGGTTGATTGGTTTCCTTTCCTGCAGATTGATTTCCCCTTTATTTGGATTCTTAACTGCAATATAGGAATTACTTCTGCTATAACATAAGTAACTTCAGCTTTGATTAAACAGGGTGTGAATAATTAGATTTGTATGATTAATAATTGTGTGGCTTTTTACTACAACATTGTTTTTGCTTTTGAAATTGAGCATATCTAGTGCGTGGTTGTCTTTGGAATAAACAGACTTCCTCGGGTTGACAATTTATGTGGAGCTTGAATTGTAAAAACAATTAAAGCGACCAACATTTTGGCGCCGTTGCCGGGGAAGGAAATTATAGATTTCAAAAGCATTAATATTTTCTTTCTAGATGTGTAGATTTTATGAGAGGACGCGGAAACCAGAAGAAAACTAACCCCACAGGTGGCAAAGGCAAAGGAAGGGGAGGAAGAAAGACTTTCATTGACGAGATTGTATCAAAGGCTGAATCATCACAGAGATTAAGTTCTCGAAGACCAAAACTTCAGCACTCCCCTCAATCAAATTACAAAATAGAGGAAGTTGTGGGTCCTGAAAATATAGAGGAGCCAGTGATTAAAGAACCAGCAGTCAGTGCTGGAGAGTCAGAAGAAAGTGCTAGCAAATCAACAGAGCACATTGAGGAAATAATAGAGAGTGTTGGACGACCAGTGGAAAACATTGAAGAGCCAGTAGAAGATCTTGACGATCGAGCAAGTGCAGTAGGAGAACAGACAATGGAAGGAAACAATGAAGACTTCTTTGGTGGAGGACATGTAGATCCTGAAGGAGAAGGAAAGGATGAAAATTCTCTCTCTACCTTGGGATTTCCTATCAGTGATATCCCTAGAGGAACAACTCCTATGAAAAACATTCCATTGTCTGCTTTACCTAACTTCCATGGTTTATCCTCTAAAGATCCGGATGAATTTATTTTTGAATTTGATATATTATGCAGAAGTTATGATTATGTTACTAATGCTCAAAAGTTGAAACTGTTTCCAACAACATTAAAAGGAAATGCTTTAAGATGGTTCATGAGCCTTGGGAGTCAGGTAATCACAACATGGGAGCAGATGAAACAGAAATTTCTGCTTAAATATCAAGACTACTGCCGGACGAGAGAAAAGAAGGATGAACTATTCAATATGGCACAAAAGCCGGACGAGAATCTGGAGGACTATGTAGAAAGGTTGCAGTACAATATACAGAGATCTGATCATCCGAATATAAGTAAGGAAATTCGCAAAACAATATTACTTAGAGGTTTAAGGGATGATTGTTTAGACATGTTAAATATGCTTGGCAAGGGAGATATATCTAAAGAATCATATGATGAGATTGTTGAACTTTGTAAGAGGTGTTCAAGGGGAGTTGCAAGGAACAGAGTAAGTAATAGAGATCCCACCTATTCAAGAGTGCAGAAATCAGCTAGTGGGGGAGCAACAAGAGCTGAAATAGGTAATTTACTTGAAGAATTTAAAACTGAGATGTTAAGTTCTTTTTCTTCACAAATTGACACTTTGCAGGTTAAGAAGAAGCAGGCTGAAGCAGAAGCAACTCTGGCTGTCTTTTGCCCAAAGTGCAGAGACAAACATCCACTAAGGGAGTGCCCATTGGACAAAATACCAATCTGCACCCTTTGTGAGAAAGATCATGAAACAAAACAATGTCCATCTCTACCAGGAATAAAGGCAACATTGCAGCCAACGGAAGAAGAAGCTGAAGCAGTTTACTTGCTAACTCAAAGAAGACAATGGAAACCAAAAGGACAAGGTATGAACTCTAGTATGCCATTTAATCGTTGGAATAATTATTCTGCTTTCGGTCAAACAAATTACCCTCCCTTTAATCAAATGCAATACCCACCCTTTAATAAAATGAATTTCCCACCCATGCAACAATCAAACCCTCCCTTTGTTGATCCTACAATGTGGACTCCTTGGCCCCCACAACAGCCATCTTCTTTTAACCCTTGGAATTCAAATTGGAGAAGCCAACAACTCCCGTATCCAAATCAATTTCCTCAATTTCAACAACCACTTCCTCTACCATCAAATGCTCCACCAAATAACCAAATGAGACCCCAACTACCTGTGCAACCAAATCCTAACCCCAATAATAAAGTTGTGCAAGTCATTGATATTCAGAATCAGTCTATATTTCCTACTATGCAATGTAATGATATTCATTTAAGATCCGAGAAAATAGTAGAGCCTATTATTGATGACATAACTTCTTCTGATTCTGATAAAGAGGAAACTGAGAAACATAAGAAAGCACAACCACCCTCTAACAAGAGTATTGAAATAACAGAACCACCATTCCCCGAGCATTTGGTTTTAACTAGAACGCCTAAAACACCTGCTTTTAATCTTTTAGGGGAATTGCAAAACTTGTATGTTAAAATTCCACTTTTACAGGCATTAAGAGATGTACCAATTTATGCCATAACAATAAGGGATATTTGTGTTAAGAAACCTGGTAGGAAAACTAAAGATCCCCTTACAGTACATGTGATGGGTGATTTATCTGCATTAATGTCCGGAAAAACCCCTCCTGTGAAATATGGTGACCCTGGCCATCCTACCGTGACAGTTCAAATTGGTAAAACAATGATTCCTCAAGTTCTGGTAGATTTAGGTGCTGCAATAAACATAATGACTCTTGAAACTTCACAGTTGTTACAGCTAAATAACACAATTAGAGATACACCTACCATTCTAGAGTTGGCTGACCGTTCTACAATTAAACCTGAAGGAGTTGTTGAAGATCTACTTATCTCAGTTGAATCCTGGAATTACCCAGATGATTTTGTTGTATTGCAGACTAAAACAAAGCTGGGGGGACATCCTTTAATTCTGGGGAGGCCATGGCTGGCCACAGCTGATGCCTTTATCAGTTGCAGATCTGGTTCAATGACAATTTCTAATGGTTATGAAACCAAACATCTTACTCTTTATCCTCATGCTACACCCATAATTAATAATGAAGATTCTATGTGGATGGATTATGATGATAATGCTGTTCAGCCCATTCTAACTATTGGACAAGCCTTAACTCTTAAAGACAATACATAGGATGAAATAATTAATAATTTTATTTGTGAACCTTCTTCTGTAATTGCTGAAACACACAATCAATTGACTGCAATTTTTGAAACAGATACCCAAGAAAAGATTGAATCTAAAGACTTATCTCAGACATTAACCACCATCTCATCTAAAAGCATAACAGTTGAAATTGAACCTGGCAAGACATTAAACATAAATCCTGATCTAACAGTTGCTGAAACACAGCAGTTAATGAAGTTATTGCATGAAAATAAGGAAGCATTTGCATGGGATTACACATATATGAAAGGGATCTCTTCTGAACTATGTACTCACCGAATTTACATTAAAGAGGGATGCCGACCAGTCTGTCAACCCCAAAGACGAATGAACCCTAATTTACGAGAAATTGTTAAAGAAGAACTTCAGAAATTGCTTAATGTAGGATTTATATACCCCATATCTGACAGTGAATGGGTTTCCCCACTGGTAATTTTCCCTAAGAAAAACGGGAAATGGAGAGTATGTGTTGATTATAGAGCCTTGAACAAAGCTACTCAAAAATATCACTTTCCTTTACCTTTCATTGATCAGGTGTTGGATAGTCTGGCAGGGAAGAAATTCTTTTCTTTTCTAGATGGATTCAGTGGGTATAATCAGATTAGAATTGCACCCCAAGACCAGGACAAGACCACTTTCACTAGCCCTTGGGGAACTTTTTCTGCCTTAACTCTTAAATACAATACAGAGGATGAAATAATTAATAATTTTATTTGCGAACCTTCCTCTGTAATTGCTGAAACACACAATCAATTGACTGCAATTTTTGAAACAGATACCCAAGAAAAGATTGAATCTGAAGACTTATCATAGACATTAACCACCATCTCATCTAAAAGTATAACAGTTGAAATTGAACCTGGCAAGACATTAAACATAAATCCTGATCTAACAGTTGCTGAAACACAGCAGTTAATGAAGTTATTACGTGAAAATAAGGAAGAATTTGCATGGGATTACACGGATATGAAAGGAATCTCTTCTGAATTATGTACTCACCGAATTTATATTAAAGAAGGATGCCAACCAGTCTGTCAACCCCAAAGACAAATGAACCCTAATTTAAGGGAAATTGTTAAAGAATAACTTCAGAAATTGCTTAATGCAGGATTTATATACCCCATATCTGACAGTGAATGGGTTTCCCCATTGGTAATAGTTCCTAAGAAAAACGGGAAATGGAGAGTGTGTGTTGATTACAGAGCCTTAAACAAAGCTACTCAAAAGGATCACTTTCCTTTACCTTTCATTGATCAGGTGTTGGATAGTCTGTTAGGGAAGAAATTATTTTCTTTTCTAGATGGATTCAGTGGGTATAACCAAATTAGAATTGCACCCCAAGACCAGGACAAGACCACTTTCACTAGCCCTTTGGGAACTTTTTCTTATAGAGTTCTTCCATTTGGGCTATGTAATGCACCAACAAATTTTCAGAGGGCTGTTATAGGAATCATTTTTGATATGCCGAATGACTCTATGGAAATATTTATGGATGATTTTACTCCTTATGGTGTGTCTTTTGAAGATGCATTACAAAATATTGAGAAGGTACTTAAACGATGTATACAAGCTCACCTCTCCCTAAGTACTGAAAAATGTCATATGATGATGAGTGAAGGAGTAGTGCTTGGAAATTTTATTTCATCTCAAGGTATTCAGGTAGACCCATCTAAAATATTGGTCATTCAGAATCTTCATGTTCCTAAAACACAAACTGATGTGAGAAGTTTTCTAGGACATGCTGGATATTACAGAAGATTTATTAAAGATTTTTCTAAGATAGCTTCTCCATTATTTGTGTTGCTTATGAAAAATGCTGAATTCAAGTGGACTAATCCTTGTCAGAAAGCCTTTGTAGAACTCAAGCATTAGTTATCTATCGCTCCTATTTTGAGGGGACCTGATTGGGCCCTCCCTTTTCATATATCTTCTGATGCTTCAGACACTGCAATTGGAGCTGTCTTGGGACAAGAGGAGAATCATCTTCCTTATGCTATCTACTTTATCAGTAAGAACATGACCCCTTCTGAGCTTAATTATACAGTTACCGAAAAAGAGTTTCTTGCAGTAATTTATGCCATTAATAAATTTCGACATTATATCACTGGTTATTCTACTTTTGTCCACACTGACCACTCGGCTATTAAGTATTTAATGAAAAAATCTGTCACAAATGCTCGAGTTACTAGATGGCTATTATTACTGCAGGAGTTTGATATCACAATTGTAGATCGGCCTGGTAAAGAAAATGTGGTGGCTGATTTCCTTTCACAGTTAAAAACTGATAATAATATTCCAGTAGATGATTCTTTTCCTAATGAGTATTTATTTGCAGTTTATACTCACTCTCCGTGGTATGCAGATATTGCCAATTATTTGGTTGCAAGAAAATTACCATCACACCTGTCATACAGAGAAAAGAGAAGAATTGTTCAACAAAGTGCCAGGTATAGCTGGATAAGTGGGTGTCTTTTCTACACAGGGCTTGATCAGAAAATCCGAAGATGCATTAGGGAAGATGAAGTGTATGACATACTGAAAGCTTGTCATGATGGCCCTTGTGGAGGGCATTTTGCTGATAAAAGAACATCACACAAAATTTTGAGGATGGGTTACTATTGGCCCTCATTATTTAAGGATGCAAAGAAATATGTGAGGGCTTGTGACAGCTGCCAGAGAATGGGTCAACCCAATCATAGAGATCAAATGCCATTAAAACCCCAGGTAGTTTCTGAACCATTTGAAAGATGGGCCTTGGATTTCATAGGACCCATTAATCCTCCATCCAATCAAAGAACTTATATATTAGTCTCTACAGACTATATGACTAAATGGGTGGAGGCCAAAGCACTTATTAGAGCCAATGAAGAAGTTGTCCTAGCTTTCTTATTTGAAGAAATCTTCACTAGATTTTGAATTCCTAGAGAGCTAGTTACAGATGGAGGACCTCCATTCAATTCTCATGGTTTTAAATCTACCCTTCAGAAATATCATATTCATCATAGAATGACTACACCATACCACCCCCAGGCCAATGGGCAGGTGGAAAGCACAAATAAAGTATTAGAAGCCATTCTAACTAAAATAGTGAAGGATAATCGGAAGGATTGGTCTCAAAGGCTCCCTCAAGCACTATGGGCTTACAGAACTACCTGGAGAAATACTACAGGTTTTTCTTCCTATGAATTGGTTTATGGTAAAAATGTTGTTTTTCTTGTGGAATTTGAAATCAAAACTTTAAGAACTGCTTTATTTGTTAACCTTGATTTGACTGATGTGCAAACAGCTAGGTTGTAGCAGCTTCTTGAATTGGATGAAAAGAGATTAGATGCCATTCACCAAACAACCATGATTCAACAACAAAGAATGAAATGGCATGATAAAATCATCAAACACAAGCAGTTCCAAAAAGGTAATTGGGCCTTATTGTATGACTCTCGGTTTGAAAATTTTTAGGGTAAGCTACGTACACGATGGCTTGGACCATATGAAGTAGATGTTGTTTTTCCTAATGGAACAGTAAGACTTTTAACAATTGATGATTCTAAAACACCTCTACTAGTAAATGGTCATAGGCTTCGTTTGTACCAGCGCCCTGTTTCTAAAGAAGATTTCAAGGTTGCTTGCATGACTGATACACATTATCTTTTTCTAGGGGAGTCTTCTGCTCCTCACAACATTTAATTTTCTGCACTGTATTTCTAGCATTAGATTAGATTAAAAACTAATAATCCCTGTCAAGGGTTGGCATGTTACAATTGAATTTTGCAGATTATGGAAGAACTCATTAAGGAGGATAGATTCATCACAAGAAGATCTGAAGCTTCAATCACAGAAGCTTTGTTCCCTTCATTTCAACCCATTTCCTAGCAATATCCCTTTTATTACTTATCCCATTTCTACATTTTTCCCTTTTTCCATTTTTTTTCCCCACTTCTACCTATTCCTGAAATATCATCTTTTAGCTAGTATTTCCCGTTCCTTACTGCTGAAATTATCCCTTAGCAAGTACTTCTCCCACTTGTCTTAAACCCAAATCATTACATCCCATTCTCCTTATTTTTCCCTTTGCTGAAACACCACTTTCAGCAACATGACATTCATTTTTCCATTGCTGAAACACCACTTTCAGCAACCTGTCATTTATCTTTTCATTATTAAAACACCATTCCTTTCCTCTGCTACACAAGTTTCTTAGTTCTCCATTTTTATTCTTCAGATCCCTTGGGTGAACATTATTCAGTATTGAGCAGATCCTGATATGCTCCTGTTTCTACATTCCAGAGAAATTTAAAGATTCTTCCATCAATATCAAGCCATTATGAAGCACTCTATACTTCAAATCATAAAAACAAAGGTAAAAATATAAGGTATGTGGTTTTTTTTTGTAATACAGTTAAATAATATTTTAAAGAGAGGATCTTGCTCATAATGATTACAATCCCCGCACACTTAAACATCATTTCATCATACGTAAGGGGGGAATTTCGAAAACTGAATCATCATTCCACACCATCCAATCCTCCGTCACTCTTCATATCCATTATTTCCACCGTCATTGAGACTCCATATCCTCTGTTGCAACAATGAGCTTGACCAAAGCCTGTGTTTCTGTTCTCTGCGCCTCTGCATGTGACTCAAGCTAGTAGCTATGGGAGGTTCGGCTATCAGACATGAGCCTGGTTCGATAACTCTTCTTGAATTATTCCCGGAGGCCTACCAAATTTTTCAGCAAGAAGGATGGATAACATACTTCGAAAGGTTAGGGGAATTTGATCCTCAGCAAGTTTTAGAGTTTGCGCAGAATTTTCAGGAAGATTACTCCTTGGTCCAAGGGTTCTGAATTTTGGTCACAGAGGAAGATATAGCACAAGTTTCAGGGTTTCCGGTCACAGGTTCTCGCTGGTTTAGTAGGAAACAAGTCATTTTAAATGCACAGCAGGACTTCCTTCTTCCAGATGAATAGGTTGAGAATAAAGGCCACAGTATAAGTCTGCATTCATTACCTCGCCCATGGCCAATAGTAGCTGAATTCATCAAGCACTATTTGACTTGCGAGGGGCATTACCAGGTAGTTTATCAACACGACTTTGTTTTAATGAATCATTTGCGGCATGGTCGATTAGTTAATATTCCTTATTATCTGCTTGGATGTATTAAAAACATGTCATATTACTGTAGACGGGTAAAATTCCCATTACTATCCCTTACCCATCATCGCTTATGTCAATTATTAATTCAGAGGGGTTTTGCTCAGCAAAATCCCCCTCTGAATAATCCACTCCTCCTCCAGCAAGCCGAAATTCCCCAGCCAGCCGAAATTCCCCAACAAGCCGGAAGTTCCCAAGAAACTCCCGAAAGTTCTTATGAAAGGCAACTGGAAGATATCCCTGACCCCCCATTGATCCCATCTTCAGAACCAGTTTACCTACCCCCAAGTTCATCCCATTTAGTAGAGTCACCCCTTCCCACTGTTCATATCTCTAGCGATGACTCTCAAGCTGAAACACCCCCATCTCCCCCTACTCATAAAAGGAAGAGACGAACCCCAACAGTCTCTGTCTCAAAACGACAAACAAGGGCCACATCCCAAGCTGTCACCTCTTCCGAAAGCCCTTCCCCTAGAAAATAATCTTCTCCTACAAAGAAAAGGAAAGTCACTGACTTTTCTGCTTTCCTACCTAGGAGGAAAATGAAAATGACTGTTGAAACTGAAGTCACTCCCATTTCCCCTGACCCTGCGACTATCCTGTTAAAACTTCAATCCTCATCACCATTCCAAATTCCCCAACCATTACCCATCTCGTCCTGCGGCACTGCTCCACAAGAACCAGATGCCCGGGGTAAGATGACATTATTTACTACTCAAACAGTAACTTCTCCACAAGAACCAGTTACTCACCTAGAAGCTGAAACACAAGAACCAGCTACTGAGGTACAAAAATCATACACCAAGCATGATAATACAAGGAAACCAGTTGTAGCTGCAACACAAGAACCAGCTACAGCTGTGGATCAGCAGACAACTCTAGCAGAATCAACCAGCACACAGGGTTCACCCACTATGGCATCTTTATTGGAGGAAAATGAGTTTTTGAAGTCAAAACTAGAGGCCTATAAGAAAGAATTGATAATGGAAAGAGAAGCCTTTGATAGAGAATTAAATCTCTACATGTTGGCACACACAGCATCAGCACAAAAGAAGGATCCATGCAGAGAATACATGTGCCATGAATGTGGAAACATTTACCAACAAGCAGGATACAAAATAGTCAAAATTCTAGTGTCTGAGGCATCCACATCAGTTACAATTAAAGAAGAATGCCCTACTGTCACACAAGAACCAGTAGGGCCCTCAAAAAGTCTGGAAAAAGAAACCAAACCACAGATATCCTGCCCTGTGTTAGTCAGCTCAGCTACTCAGAAAATGCCCCAAACCAATACTTATAATGCCGGGACACAGACTCCACCATGGAAACAATTAGAAATAATGAATAACTGGAAGAAGCAGTATGCTGTGGATCAAGATAAAATATTACAACAGCATAAGTTGGCCTGGAAGAATCAGATGTATGCCAACTGGGATAATTGGGAGCAGACACTCCAACAGCTCAAGGATTCTAAGAAAGAAATCAAGGAGTTAAAAGATAAACTAGTTTTGATGTTTTCATTAGTACAAAAATTGTTAGCCACCAGGAAACCCTCCTTGAATTATTCTCTGTTCCTTTCTGAATGCCTTGTTTATTTTCAATTGAAGGCAATTAAGGATGGGAGACCTCATGAGTTGCTCACAGCGGAACAATTTGTCAAAACATTTGCTGAGGCCCCCGCTAGTGACCAACATTTGTTATGTGAAATTTATCTTCATAATGAGGCTATGCCTGATAATAGAGAGGTCAACCTGAATCCAATTGTTGGTGATGTACAAATTAGGGCATTTGTTTCATTTCTTGCCAATCAAATTACATGGCAAACTGCTTTTATTGCAAGTAGGCATAATGAGGATAATCGCCTCCTTTGGATAAGACCGGAACCTTCAAATCCGGCCATTTTTGTAGCAGAATATCACCGATTTTTGCAGAAGCCAGGAATGCACTGCTACATACAACAACTGCAAGCCTCAACACTTCTAAAGTGTCATCAGTTAATCAGAGTCAAGGAAACTACTGCCTTGAAGGCCAACACCATGTTTTGGCAACAGTCATGTAAGGAAAGACAAGAGTATCACCCTTTTAGCCCTGACAATCTTCAAACTGCACTATCCAGGGTACCAAACTACATCAGATGCATTCAGCAATGTGCCGAGAACTGGATTGGTTATCATTTTCACTTCCCGATCTTATGGATGTCGGCAGAACGATACCAGTCTCACTACCAATTGGCTAACAGGGACAAGGCAGTAGCATAGCAGAAATTGCAGAATAACCAGGGATTCCGAGCTTCGACAGAAGCCACCTTCCACAGTAACTGCTTGAGCAACTTGCATGCAAAGAGTCAGTACTCAGACTCTGACTCGGACTAAAAGTTGCCTGAGGACATGCAACCCTTTCAGCTGGGGGGGATGTTAGGACCTCACAATGTACCATTTTTACCATACATGTTGACACCACCTTACCCTTTATAACTATATTTAAAAAGGGTTCCATTATCATTTTCATCCATTTTATCCAAAGGTATATGAAATCCTTCTCTTTACTATATATTTAATATGTTTACATATAATTCCACATTACTCTTATATTTCATCATTAATCGAAGGTAGATTGTTGCTAACACAAGTCTAAAAGATCGCAGATAATTTATGATAAGGAATGTGATGTGCTGAAACAATCGGCCATTGCTGAAACAGTCGACTCCGTTGCTGAAACAGTCAGCGGGCACGTAAATTCCGTCACTACTCGTGATTTTCGATTCTGGAAGAGTATTTTGGGAACAATGGAAACAAGACGAAGACAAGCAAGGAAGTGGTTACACGGATTGTTCTGAAGCCAGTACTTTTTCTGTATCTGTTGTAACAATATTTTTCTATGGAAGAATAGAAGGGCCCTGTTTTAAGATAGAAGAACAGATTTGGATAAATATAGATTTGCTCTGATGTAACTGTAATATATGTCTCCTCTTTAAAAAGAGGAGACATCATCATTAGAAGGGGAGTTAGAGACTACAGGAGAAACATTATTTTTGAGCGGAAAGGAGCAAGACTCCATTGTAATGTATCATTCCTTTTTGACAGATGAATAAAGGTTTCTTTTGAGCGCTTCAATTTAACTCTTTCCCTGGGGAATCTTGTGAGAAGGAAAGGGCCCGCCTTCATCACAAGATTCACCCGATTGCTCCTGTAGTTTGTTGAATTTATTTATGATCTTTGCGCCTTAGTTTAACTCTGTTTACTGAATCATTATTTGCGTAATTCTGTAGTCCCTTAAGCATTCTATTTTCTTTAACGCTGCATGAGTTTGGTAACATTCATTCTTAAAGAAGCCAAGAGATCTTTTTTTGTTATCTGTTTGAATGTATGATTGATGTGAGAATCCTCTTGTCAAGATTCCAGCAGAAATTCCAATAGGTCCTGCTCCCATTGGTTGACTCTCTTTTTCCTCACAGGATTTGGGCACCTAGAGACAAAGCGCCAGAAGGTTCCTGCCTATGGGAATAGTCCTCCGTCAATTTATATTTTCTACAGATAGTCTTGCAAGAAATGTTCTATTTAAGGAATAGGGTCTTGTCTCTCATACAGGTTGGATTGCTTCCTTTTCCCTAAAGCATCTTCAGTTTCTTCATTAGATTCTTAAAAGACTCAAATGGAGGAACTTTCTCTCACTGCACAAGCTAGACTTAACCCTACAGTTGTGGTGGATAGTTAGATTTGTATGATTGATAATTGTGTGACTTTTACTGCAACATTATCTTGCTTTTGGAATTGAGCATATCCAGTGCGTGATTGTCTTTGGAATAAACAGACCTTCCCGGGTTGACAATTTATGTGGAGCTTGAATTGCTAAAACAATTAAAGCGACCAACATAGATGTAGAGAACATTCCACTAGCAGATGTAGACTTCAAGATAATTGATACAGTGACAGATTTCAACCTTCTTGAGCTCCACTGCTAGAGCCAAGAAAAATCCCTATTTTAGGTTGATGAAGTGTTTATCTGGGAGTCAAAATTGCCAAAATATGTTGTTCCTAATACTTACCAATTCCCAGAAGTAATCAGACTCTGTCAGTCATGCTATTTTCCAGATCAAAGAGCTATTATAAATCCTGAAAAAGAAGTCTTGTTTACTATTATAGCAGATTCAATCAATCAAATTCTTGAGATACAACCTGGGACAAATGAAGTTCCTTTGTTTATTGAAGCCCTCACTCAATTATACTTGGATCTAGACTTCCCCAAGAGGTTCCATATTTTTCAGACCTTCATGCCTTATTATGTATAAATTCCTAACCTAAGTCCTCCATACTCATCTGATAAATTCTCTAAAAGGACAAGACATATCATTTCCATGTTGTCTTTCATTCTTGGCTACTTTATAGATGAGCATGTTGATGTTGCAGTGCTTGGTTTCTTGTCTATTTTTACACTTGGTCAACCTCCTGTTATCATTTTTAACTTTTCCCAATACCTTGCTGACAGTTTCCATGAGAAATTGGTCAAGATCCCTTCTGAAGGTGTTTTTAAGTACTCTTCATTCCTATTTCACATGTTCCTATATTTTTAGCATGAGAAGTTCAATATAAGCCTTCAAAAGTATGATGTGGAAGGAAATCCACAATCAATAATATTTTGGACTTCCTTAATAAGTAAAGATTCAAATGAATTCACCTATGCAGATTTTATAGATTCATCCCATATTCAATTTACTAAACAGCAGTATACCGCCCATAATCAGTATTGAAATCAAGAAGGTTTTGCAATTTTCTGAGCACAACAAGACAAGTGATTGTTACTTGTACCAAAATCACACTGAAATAAGAGTTTATGGATCTAGTATTATCCCTTATAAACTGCCCAAATACCTCCCTATGAGGTTATTTGCCCTGGAATACATAAGACAGATTCTCAATTCAGATGCAGTCAATTTTTTAATAGCAAAGAAGAAACACCGGTTCAAGTTGAAGAAGCAAGTTGGCCCTTTTATCTGTAATAATAGAGAAGCAGGTCCAAAAGCATTAAAATAGTTGCAGGACTTCAAATTTAGTTCTAGTTTCCTTTGGTATTATGATCCCCTTGGTGTTATTATTAAAATGAGATTTAAATGCAAATTAACTCCATATGTCATGAAAAGAAGCCAGAGATTGAAAAATTTTCAAACCAATATGAATGGTTAGAGAATACATTAGTAGAGGCAAGAAAGCAAAGTGATACTAGTCAAACTTTTCAAACTCCAGCCCAAGAAGATAGGAATGTGAAAATAAATAGGGAGGAAGGATCTTATACAGCAGAGAATACAACAAAGAAAAAATTCAAATTGAGATACAGTAAAAAGCCAAAGTTGAATCCTACTAATAAATAAAAGGAAACGGTAGAGGTGATTGATATAGAAATAGCAGAAAAAGATAATGCACCTTCTACAAGAATTGAAGAGGAACAATAGCCCACAACTTCTAAGACACAGCTAATTTAGAAACAACATAGTATAGAAGTTTCTTCATCCAAGAAAACAGCAGAAAAAGACATGGATATAAAGGAAAGATAGAAAGAAATCAAAGCTAGAAATGAAGAAATTAAGACAGAAATATATTCTCAGTATCTAAAACAAGCTCCTGGCATACAGAATAAGCTACTTTCAGCCTTTGACTACAAAAATAAAAAGATGGAGATGTCATTTCTTCAGCCTACAATTCAGACTCCTAACTCAGCCTCATATTACAAAAAGATAGAGTTTGACGTTCCAATCTAGGATATTCATCCTCTGGATCAAATTGAATTTCATAAGCAGGCAGGGGAGATGATTTATTCTACAATGACCACTAAGGCGATGAGTGCACAGAAACCACAAACACCCTGGTAAATGTCAGAGAACAACTCAAATTAGAGAAATCATCTTCACATGCAAAGGATGCTAGAATCAAATCCTTGGAAGATCTAGTAATTGAAGTAGGATATGATCCTCAAAATGTAAAAGTTGTAGAAGAATTGATCAAGAAGAAAAATTCAGACATTGTTGCATTAAGAAAACAATTGAAGTTTCCCCCTACAGAGCATCCTCAAGCCAAGGAGGTCTTACAGGAAACCAGTCAGAAAGATGAGATGATGAGTCTCATTTTACAGTTAATAGCTCAAATAAAGGAAATGGAAATTGAAATGGACAAGTTGGTCCAGGAGAAAGAAGCCAACAAAGCAGAGGAAGTTCCTGCCATAGTGATTCCTGTAGTTACAATAGTTGTACATTGTACTTTGGCAGAATCATTGGCTCCTAATGTCCCAATGGCCACAGCACTTCCAGTTACTTCATCTACAACTTCAGCCTCAGAATCTTCAACAACAACATCACAACATTCAGAGGAAGCAAGAAAACTATTAAAGGCCATGCAAGAGATGTCTATTCAGACCAGTGAGATAAATAGACTAAAAGAACAGCTCAAAAATCTTGAAGATGCTAAGAAAATTTCTCAAATAAATGCCAATAATGAAGAACAAAAAGCCAACAGATTGAATGAGCAACCTAAAAAGTTGGAAAAAGAACTAACACTAAAGGAACCAATGTCACATGTCAAACAGCAGTTATGGTCCAATAGCATTGAAGCAGTCAATGATATTTGGCCATCCATACATGCCATATATGAGCAGAAAGACTTAGTGAAATCAACAAGAGAAACAATCCAGAAGATCAAAGAAGAGCTTGGCAATAAACATGAAGAAGCTCTAGAAATTATCAAGTTTCTTAATTCCAAAAATAGACAAGAGCTGAATGAGATTGGAATTAATGATAGAACAAAGACCATTCTAGAAGTTAGGAAGGTAATATTAAAGAAGAATTTGATGATATAGTTAGAGGAGAAATGCTAGAACATGGAGATTGTAATCACAAGGTTCATGATCAAGTTTGATGTTCTAAGGAAAAAATGTCTTCCCAATCCTTTAGTTATTAATGATAGATTAATGAAACAAGATGATTATGATAAAAATGTAAGAGAGTTTTCCAAGGAGAAAGTTAACAATTCAACCTTGCAGGGAATCCCAACAGGAAAGGTCCTCTACAAAAATGTTGAGAATTTGTTTTACTTATAGCATGAAATAAAACACTTATTTGTGAACAAGCCAACATTCTCAAAATAAACTAAGCCGATGAAAACTTCAGAAGGATGATGAAGATAAAACTTCCAGAGGAAAAATTCTGGGAAAAATTGATTGATCTACTGTGAGATCAAATTGCAGTAAGCACAGAGCAGTGAAAGTAAAAAAAAAAACACAACTTCTTGTTTTTACATTAGCATTTACAGTTTTACAATGAAAGAGTATCAGGATAAAGAGAATAAGATGAAAGTGTATCAGTTGAAAGTTTAAAGTCAAAATCAGAGTAAAAATGAAGCTTCCAGTGTGAAAGACACCTCATTGTCCAGCTGCAACTTCATTGAACAACAAAGAGATAAATCAGTGACAAAATCAAGACAGCAAATCATTTATTTCAATAAAAAAGGGATAGCTAGCATTAGTTAGAAATATGTCACTATATTCTTGCATGAAGATATTTCTTTTTTCCATGAATAATTCCTAAGTTTATTCTAGGATATTTTGTATGAGTTTTTGTATAAATACTTCTCATTTGGAAGTATTGAGTGTGGATGAATTACTGAACATTTCTATAGATTGTATTATTCTAAACCTAAGGGTTTTTTGTACCAATTTCAAGTCAACAAACTCGATTAAGGGAATAAAGCATCATATTACAGGATTCATGTGGTGGGCTACTACAGTGAAGTATTTTCACTTGTTACTTTGACAATTTCTAATGTTTTTGATTAATACTTGAATGTTGTTCTAAATTCAAATGATAAATTAGAAATTGTTATTTCAGAATATGTTAAAAGCACTCTATTTTGACTGATTATCATTTATATGTTTTCAACTGATATCCAGATTAGGAAACCCTTAATATCTCCCTAGTTTCGATTGACCTCTGCCTTTTCAATCATAATCCAAATTTAAGAACCCTTAATTTCTCTTTTGTCTCGATCAAAACCATTTTCGACATCAGCCTTGAAGATCTGAAGTGACTCAGTTAACTTGCCCTGTAAACATTTCCCTTTATAAATTGATCCTGATCTGACTGCTTGACACATTGACTCCATTATCCTAATGGGATACAGATCTACATCTATCCATCTAAGTAAGTGATTTCACCACCAAATCAAATCAAAACCCAAAACCAATTTACCCTACATAACTAGCCTAAAATCAAATACAATCAACAAAGTTAAATCTTATAGAGAGAGCCCTCTCTGACCATTATGAAGGCTAGATACTAAGGCTTAAAAGTAGGTTTGTGGTTACCTCTAATATTGTTTAACACAAAATAAAAAATCTCACAACTATTAAGAATTATTGGAGTGATAAAAATGATGATTGCAATATCTTATAACAAGTTATGTTGTTTTTGAGATGATATTATTTGTAATATTTTATTACAATGGTCAAGGGATGGACTCCCTTATAACCATTGAGTGAGGGGTGAACACCCTCATGAGTGTTTAATAATAAAGTTAAAAATTTGTTGGTTTTCAACCTACGGTGTTTCTAGGGTATATCGGTGTCTAATGATGTGGTTTCCTATTGTGACATTTTTATGATGTTGATTCCTTGCATGATGAGATTTTTATATTATTAAGGATACGATTAACTAATTGAGTTAAAACAATCAAGGAATTGATGCAAGGTTGAATCATAAATTTTATGTTAATATGATACAACAGTGGTTGTTAATAGTTATGTAATTTACAATTTCCTTACTAAAGTTACTGTATGTAATGATGAAGATTCTATCTAATGGTTAATGAGGAATCTGGAATAGTAATTTGGATAGTTACCTGTGGGTAAATTGTGAAAAAAATTTCTAACTCCATACATTTCATGCAAGGTTATCGGGGGATGTTACATAAATATAGGAAGCCTGAGCTTTGTCATGAGCCATACTACAATAGATAAGACCAAAATATCCACAAAAAATTCACTTGGAAAGAGGAATGATGTCAAAGTATCAAAGCAAGATGAGGGAATTAAACTCATATTCAATAAATTAGCATTGAACACCATAGTTAAGGGGAACTGCAATAACTCATGCCTAATGCAAAAAAAATAGACATGACCTCTGAGATGAAAGGATGTTGGAAAGGGAGGCCACATGTATGCCATCATTATATAACTAGGATGAACCATGAAATACATGATCATAGATATGGGAGGGCCAACCGAAGAAAGTAATGAAGCTAGGCCCAATGGTCCATTATGGAATAGACTTGATTTCTCCTCGAGGTGTTCATCATATTTGTAGGGTAGAGAGGAATGGAAATATCTCTCCCTAAATTTCATATGATAACTTAGGGTACCTAGAATTTTTAAGGGATTGGAGAGAATTCCAGCCTATGATTCAATTTAATTTCACCATGGTTCATGCTAGCACCCTTTTTAGCAAGCTCGTCAATTACCGAGTTAAGTTTCTAAATTTATGATAGAAGTCCACCTATTCAAACTCAGAAATTGAGGCAAGGATCCTTTGATGTAATGTCGAGGATTCACTTCTAATGTCCTTATTGGCTTTGGTGAACTATCATATGGCGAGCATCAAGTCCCCAAAAACATTTATTATAGAGATTTTGATATCCTTGGAAATATCCAAACCCTTCCATAAGTCTAGGAAATCTGCTTGATTATTTTTGGCTATTCCAAGTCCCCAAGCAAATTGAGAAACCATTTTTTTGGCAATACCAATGATGGCTCCTCCCACTCCAACCTCCCTTGGGTTGCATCAAAACGCCCCATCAAAGAATAGGTAAAAGTGGGACTTTTCTTGTCTCCGCTTCTTAATTCCTGTTGGTTCAACCTTATATACAGAGTCTTGTTAATTTTAGGCCAAAATTGAAGTTTAAATAAAGGATTAGGAAGAAAACCTAATTTGATCTAGTCACGTTCCTATTGATTTGACTTTTCAACCTCATTGGGTTTAAAGCCACGAACTAATATGGTCTCAAGAAGCATATACAAGGCTTTATATGTTGCTTTCATAGGGGATGGATTTTAATTTTAAAAGAATACCTTGTTCTGAGAGATCCACATTGTCCAACACAAAAATTTTGGGAGGTTTTCCCAACATTGAATTGGCAAGGATGAAGCTTTCATGTTCCAAGGATAATGAATTTTCCAATTTTCAAAAATTTCCTCCCATAAACCAAGGATTGATGCAATGGGATAAGCTAAGTCATAGGAAATTTCATAAGCCTCCAAATTGAAAGAACAAAGCAAGAATAGATGAGGAATATTTTCCTCGTCCTTACAACAAAGAGCACAACTAGACCACCCAATGGTATTTATTTTCCTAATGTTCTTAGCAAACAAAATTTTCCTATGATTTAGAGACTAGCGGAAGGTGTTAACCTTTGGGATGTTGTATATACTCCAAATATTGGACCACAATTAACTCGGAGGGGGTGTGGTAAACACTCTGTGTGAAGGGATTATCCCATCGTGACAGAATATTTTTGTGAGGGTTTTTAGTCCATATTTTGTGATATTTCAAGTGCTTCAAGATAGGATCCATGCCCTTTATATGATGAATCAATCTAAACCATTGGGATCCGAATTGAGTATGAAGTTCGGGCATTAACCAGCCTTTCCAGTGACATTTATCATCCAAATTAGATACGTATCTCAACTTCCTATACCCATTTCCTTGCATCCATTGCCTTGATTTTATGAATTATTCTAAACTTTCAAGTAGACCTAAAGGGGAGAAATTATCAATCCAAATTTTAATTTGAGCTCTATTCCCAACACACCAGCTTAAGTGGTCAACTATGAGGAGGGAATGTTCCTTGAAAATAGCCCATATATTATAACCCAAACCAATCCATGAAGTAGATTCCACCCTTAACAAGTGATTCTTGTTAAAATATTTTCGAATAAGTGTAGTATTCCACCACTCTTTTGAGTCATAAATTATCCTCCATAGAATTTTTTCACCAAGTGTCAAAGTCATATATAAGGGATATCTCACAGCCAAGCTTCCATTGACCCAGGGAAGCCAGAAAATATTCCACTTAACTAAATGAAATCTCATTTCATTGTTTTTACCACCTTTCCAGAGGAATTTGTGGATTAGAACACTCATTTGTATTAGCATGGATTTAGTAGCCAGCAAACCTAAGAAGAGATATATTGGGAGAGAGGAGAGGACATATTTGACTACATTCACTTGACCAGTTTTTGTAAACCACTGCACACCCCAACCTTGGATTTTCTTTTTGAATTTTTTCAGAATTTTATCCCAACAATCCAAGTTCAAAGACCCAAGAGAAATCGGAATTCCAAGGTATTTAAAGTAGTTCCACTCAGTCACAAGAGAGAACTCTAACACCCTAGAAATATCCTGGATAATTTTGGGGGGAGAAATTCCATCCATACAACTCGCTTTTATTTATTTTTATGAATCCTCCAGAGAGAGCTAGGTGCTTATCTAGGATCCATTTGAGTTGAATTGCAATTTGCTTGGAGGAACCTCCCATTAGGAGAGTTTCATCCATGAGTTGTGAATTATTTACATCTTTGATGTTATTAGAAATGCATATACCTTTCAACTTTCCTTTATCCCTGGCGATTTACATGTTCCTGCTAAGGTTTCCACCCACTAAAATGTAGAGGAGAGGGCATACTTGACCTAGGCATCTGGAAGTAGGGAAGAAATGACAAGGTCAACCATTAACACTGGAGGGGCTATCCAAGGTCTATCAATGCATGCCTTGATCTAATTAATGAAATCTCTGCAAAATCAAAAAAAAATCAAGATCGAAAAAATGGAGTCGTGGACACGATCAAGCACATTTTCCATATCAGGCTTTATGACCATGCCAAGTTTGCCACTATGTTTGTTAGATTGGATGGAATCTTGAACCAGAATGATGTTATCCATAATTTTTCTATTCTTTAAAATTTCCCCTTTATTTTTTGGAAATAATTTCCGAAATGAGAACTATAATCTTGTTGGTTGTGATTTTGGTCAAGATCTTGTCAAATGATTCTCATAAGGATATGAGTCTAAATATTGAGAATGAGGAAAGCTCATATTATTTTTTGATAATGGCAAGGAAGGAGGATTTAGTGCTCCCACCCAACTTCCCTTTGCTTTTTTAGGAATTCAACATTCTCATTAGATATTTTTAAATGAGGACCCAACAAGATCATAAAAAGGAAATAGGGAAACGGTTTCGGCCAAGGGATTTATCCGGGATAGGAGACCATATCCTCAATAAATTTTTCCTATTCTATCGACTTCATTAGTTGTAGGTTTCATATTCAAAAACAATGGAGGGAAGACAATAAATGAATGGGGCTAAATATAAGGGTCATTATCTTTGTCCTAGATGTATAAATTTATGAAGAAAATGGAATCTTCATGCTTGATTTAAAGAAAAGAGGAGACTTTTGGCTTAATTTTCGGAATAATTTCCTTGACCTGGTTCTTGGTTTCCAAAGCCTTGGCTTATTGTGGAAGAAATACATGTTACAAATTCCTTCCTTTAACCAAATACTTTGAGACTTAAAGAACTAATACTCTTCCTCCTATCTATTGAGAGTGTATAAGTGACTACAGTTATTTTCTTCTCCTTTTCAAAGTGATCATCCTTGATCGAGTTTGAATCCATCTAATCTTGATGGATCTACACTTTTTTTAATAACTTGTTTTTTCTGTTCCTAGGGAGCGTGTAATTGTGCTTATCTCATGAACAAAAATCTTTCTTAACGAATTTCAATTTATTCTCCCAAACAAAATACAGTGAGCCCTTGACAGTGAGGGCCCTAGCTTGCTTGATTAAATCTATAACTCCCTTATTCTGAATCCATCCAGGATTGAAGAGAAAAGGGATTGGACCCAAGTCTTTGAGGGTATAAATATTTATTTCAATTGGTTGGTGATGAGAGTCTCCTCTTACCAAGATATAATAGAAGCACTTGATGCCTTTGACAATCTGTTTCCTATGTATAATAAAATGGTCAAGTTTGACCACTATATATCCTGGTCCACTTCTATTTTATTTTATTTTTCCGATCAAATTCTATTTTATACTATCATAATGAAGTTTACATCAAGATACAACATTCCTATGATACATCTAAAGTGGAGATAAGTGTAGCAGAGGGCCCCTGCTATTCGAGGAGGTTTTGCATGTTTTCTAGATAAGTCATTTTCAATTATGTTTTGTCATATTTCCTTACTTAGATTGCTTTCTGAAATCATAGCTTTTAGCATTATGTTTCATGTCATTTGCTTAGATAAAGGATCCTCATGATATAACAGTTAGTCTCTTTCTCAAGCTCTTCCAATACATCTCTATTAAATGAATGAGATTCAATTATGATATTCTGAGTTATTAGCATTTCATTTTATGTTATTTAGTTAAAAAGAAAATCCTCATTATACTACAATTAGTCTCTTTCAAAAGCTTTTCCAATAAACCTCTAATTCACGAATGAGACTAAGTTGTAATATTGTGAGTTATTGATTGTTTTTCTTCATAAAATATCCTTATCACATTATGATTAATCTCTTTCAAAAGCTCTTCCAATAAACCTCTAACTCATGAATAAGATTTAGTTGTAATGTTATAAGTTGTTTCAGCATTTCATAGGAGATCCTTACTACATTGTAGTAATCTTCTTCTCAAGCTCTTCCAATAAACCTCTATCAAATGAATGAGATTTCACTGTAATGTTCTAAGTTACTATTTGTTTCAACATTTCCTTTTTAGGAGATCCTCATTGCATTAGAATTAATCTTTTTCACAAGCTCTTCCAACAAATCTTTAACTAAATGAATCAAATTAAGTTGTAGTGTTTTGAGTTACTTGTCATTTCATGAATGTTCATTTAGAAGATGTAATATCCATGGATTAGGACTCTATGTTTTCATCATTTCCTAGTTAGGAACAGAACTTGCAAATAAAACTCTACTTTAATTCATTTGACAACATTTCATTTTCCTTCCTTTTAATTAGATTTAATCTCATCTTTCTAGTTTAGAGTAGAACACTAAGAATAAAAACATAAAACCCCCAAAACAACAGTAAAACATCAAAACAACGAAGTAAGAAGTAGGTTTCTTAAGCACATATAGTGCACCACACTTCATCAGTTTACTAGCCCTGGTCGATAATTTATGTTAGCAATTTAGGACGCTAAATTGACTAAACATTTTGGCACTGTTGTCGAGGAAGTGTAATTAGGAGACCTTATTTCTTACATCTAAAAAAAATTAATAATTTTTCGAATATGCTCTCCTCCTGCACTTTGTGTGATCTAGAAGATCAGAAAAAGAATTTTATGTTAAAAATAAACAAAAATGTTTTCATCATTTCATTTGATTTAATAAACTTAAAAAAATAAAAATAAAAAATTTCAATAAATTGTTTTGTTCAATAAAATATATATGTATATCTTTGAAAATATAATATATATCATTTTATTAACAACTCATTTAAAAAAAAAAAAAAAACTATTAACAAAAATAAAACTTGTCATATTTTTCTTTATTAATAAATTATAAAGAAGATTAAAAAAAAAAATCAATAAATTGTTTTGTTTAGTAAAATATATATGTATATTTTTAATCTTTGAAAATATAACATATGTAGTTTTATTAACAAAACAAATAAATTAAAAAAAAATACACAAAAACAAAATATAAAATAAAATCAATAAAACAACCAAATGTACTTAATCAACTTCATGGCATGGTTGAGTAGAAACGACTATGATCTTAGGGTCCTATACTTTAGAATTTTGCACAATTAGCATATGGATCCTACATGCAACTGGGGCGAGGGTAAACACCATGCCATGGCTGATTAATAAAGCAGAATGGATTAAAAGATAGAAAGATGGATCTTTATCTCATCACCAGTGGCAGTTGCAACGGTTCATATGTTCACCATTAAAAGCATTAAATTTTTAATAATATTCATGGTCTTGCGCATATGTGCAGGCAGCTGAGCCAATAAATCCTCAACCATAATTCATGCCACGGTTCAGGCATGCCTCCAAGCTTCTCCACGCAGCATTGGACTAGCCCAGCCACTCGACCATGGCGTCTCCACAATAATTCACAGCAGTTTGATCTCAAATATATGTCCAGAGTCCAAGTTCTATTTAGGATCTAAGCTGCAAGAGTTTCCAAATCCGAGTCTTCAAGTTTGTTGAGCGATCAAATGTTGCAAAGATATTCAACAGAATAAAACTATGAGTTGATCCATTTTTCGAGGGAGGTAAACGAATTTGATTTGGATTAGTTGTCTCGGTGGCATTTATCAAAATGACACATACAAATTTGATAATCAAACCTGTTTTACTAGCGAAAAACGCAACTACTATTGACACGTGATTTTGCCGCAACAAATAATTTTTCAAAAAAAAAAAATGCAACTACTATTGACACGTGATTTTGAAACACGTTTTCTGGTTGATTAATGATGAATTTCAAAAAACAGAGATGTGGGCTTTTCTTAGAACATGGGCAATTAAATAACCCAGAAACGGTTTTCTGAATTTCTTAACCGATTGAGATAATTTTGCGGTTCTTCAGAGCCCTATTTCACTGTCTACGTGAGAAAAAAAAACGTTTTTGCAGACAGTATGGTTTGATTAGATCTGATTTTAAAGACTCTGATTTCCTGATCCAATTCTGTAGGAAGTCAATTGAGAGAAATACTGCATCCTCCAGAAATAAAATTCGAATTGAAATCAAAGTCTATTTCCACATGGCATTTGAAGATTGAACATTTCATTTTTGACCAAATAAGAGGTGTTGTTACAGCCATCGTCCACCCCTCTTTCATTTTAAGATCTGCGTGCTTGGTGGGATCTGCTTTGACTGATTTATAAGCTGGCTAGAAGGTGTGCACAAATTAGCTATATTCTTTTGCTAGCTTATATATATGAAACTGCACGTGTATAACTCGTTCTTTTGGGATGTTCCTTTCACACTGTATGATTTTTCGAATGTCATTAAGCCCCAATTGAATGCTGATGTTCACTGTATTGTTCATTCCATCTATCTTTTATATGTTTTTCACCATTTTCTTTACCTTCCAAAATCTCCAAGAGGCTTGTGAGTAAAGGGCAAATTCGTGAGGAAAAGAAAGTTCCTTTTTATTTTTTTTTATTTTTTTTAATAATAATAATAATAGGAAAAAAAAATTGTTTTGTTTAAATATATATGTACATATTTAAAAAAAAATGTAATATATATAATTAAAAAAAAAACTAAACTAAAAAAATTAAAAATTAAAATGAAAATTTTGCATCAATAAAATAAGTAGGGTATTGTTCGTTTTTTTGGAGAAGGTGCTGATTTATTTAAATGAAAGACTGATTATTTGCATAGGTGTGTATACTTAACTTTCTTTTCAAGATTTTTAGCTACAGAAACTGCGCAATTCTGCAGCTGCTACGCAATTCTGCAAGCTAAACATCAATTTTGTAGCTGAGAAACTTCACTGTTTCAACCAAATTTCAAATTAGCCTAACTTTCTCTTCCGACATTGGATTTCGACGATTCAAGCGTCGTTGGAAAGATTTCGACGAGATCTACATAATGATAAAACTATCATCAAAGTTTCAAATAGTAAAGACTAAAGAAATTGCTGAAAAGACACAACAGATAACTTGAAGCACTAATTTCGAAACAGGTATAAATTCTTTTGGTTTTCCTTCATGAACTTGTTTTATTAGTACCAATTCTCAGTTTTTTGTGTAAATGTCATAACCATAGAGATTGATCACCTCTCTCTTTTGATAATCTTACATTCCATTGCAGAAGAAGTAATAGTTTTATTTTACAGATTTCAAGAGGAAAGACAGATGACTACAAGAAAATAGTGTCTCTCTCAGAGACTACATTT
The DNA here is from genome assembly GCA_034641835.2 of Pinus albicaulis. NCBI lineage: Eukaryota > Viridiplantae > Streptophyta > Pinopsida > Pinales > Pinaceae > Pinus > Pinus albicaulis. Next base: position 171,336,473 of record CM076573.1, read on the forward strand.
CTTTTACAAGAAGATGATCAGAAACAAAGAAAGAAACATCAATGCATGAGCACATGCTAATGCAAATCATATCCAATACTTGCAAGCCTTTCAGATGCCAATATCTCCATTGCATCCATGCTTCCTCAGTCAATAAAATCCTCGTCTCATTTTCCCTCACTGCTCATTTTTTTCCCAGTCATTATATTTTCATGCCCTACTTTCACTAGCAATAAAACCATTCAGCTTCTCTACAAAACTTATTCATTTCATTTCCATTTTCATTCTGTCAAATAAACCTTGATCCACTGCAAAAAATTTCATCCATAGTCCTTCAAAAATTATTCTTTCATGCTCGCGTTAGATGATGGAGGATTCCTTAAGGCCTCCCTTCTAAAAAGTCTTGGCCTATCGACATCAGCACATTATCTAGCTCCAAGACTAGAGTCCTTAATATTACCTTGAGGCTTGTATGCATTAATGAAAAGTTCTCTCACTAACAATAATGGGAATACATCAATGTCCCTTGATCGTCAGATCTTGCAAGTGGCTCGACATCAGCCCATTTATTCGCACTTTACAAGATGTACTTAGGTACCTTGGCACTTATTGACATTAATGGTGAGTTTTCCTCGCATTGGTTAACAACATTCATCAATGGTCGGTAATCAAATGACTCCTCTTCATGCTCGACATCAACACATTTATTCGCATGACTAGAATTGTACCATCGGATTTTGTAACGATTGAAGACTACATCATTTTAGCAGATTGCAGCAGGAATCAATTTGTATTAGTAGCAAAAAAGATCTCAATATTTCCATCAGCACAAAGAGAACAAAGATAACAAAGAAGCAGATCAAATTCATTTGTTTACATAGTTCATGATCCAACAACATCAACAGCCACACTCTTCAGTATACACAACTCATCCATATTTAAGGTAAGTGAAGGTATGTAGTTTTCTAATTTTTAGTCATGTAATTCATTAGAATGCTAAAACTTTAACTTTGGAAAAATTCCTCACTCCATTTTTCACATTTTCATATCTTTAGTTGGGGGGGAAGGGACATCATTTCATATCCACATGTCATACACTATCACACATTTTCATTTCATTTCCACCCGCATATACTTCCCAACCAACTATTGTTGCAACATGATCCAAAAGATTTTATGCCTCGCAAGTGATCAATTCATTGATGAAGTAATTGATTCTAAATGTTTTCATGAACTTTGATGCAACAAAGAAAATAAAGCATTGTTACACAAGAACCACTGCTAAAAAAATTGGTTGTCACAAAAGAACCAACCATTAAAAAATGTTGCAATCAAATCTATTATACTTTGCCAAAAAGAAAATATCAAGAAGCAAAGTTTGGAACGAATCTATATGAGTGAAAACTCATTAAAAAAAAAAACAACTCATGGAGAAATGAATCATTGCAATAGTTGTATGAGGACATGCAACAACTTTAGTTGGGGGATATGTTGAGTCTCAAAATTGTTTTTCATATTCATACATATTTCCATTATGTCATTACCATTCAGCTCTCATTTCATAAATATCTGACCTAAAACCCTACATCAAGTAACCATTTTCATAAATATATGGGTTAGGATCCTTGTCTTCCAAAGTTATTTATTTTACATGTTTAAAGTGAATTTATGATTAGAAACTAGAAAATTAACATAGTTTCATATATCTATATATGTGTTATGAGTTTTGTGACATGTGTAGGTCAAAAGGAAGCTTCTAAATGACTTTTATGTGGCCTCCCAAAACCAAATTCGAATTTGAGTGGAGAAGATCATAGGATCATGAGGATATGTGTCTCATTTCTTTTTTGTATTGAAACTCTAAGAATATATGTGTCTTATTTCTTATTTGTATTGAAACTCTAAAAAGACATGTGTCTTATCATTTCCTATTTTGATTGTAACTCTAGATATAGAGGGAAAGATTCATGGACTCTCATTAATGAGATAACTTCTCATATTTTTTTATAAATAGGGGAATTTTTTTCCTATCAAGAGTAGTGAAAAATAGGAGAAGGAGAGAAAGGATTATAGAGTCTCTTGTAACAAATCTTAAGATGGAATGGGATGTATATTTGTGAGTTTATCAATAAAGAAGTTCTTTTATGTTGTTTTGATTACAACTTTAGAGAGCTGAAGAATTTCACCAAATTGGTAGCAGAGGGCCCCTACTATTCGAAAAGGTTTTGCATGTTTTCATTTTCTGTTATTTAGTTAAAAAAAAAGATCCTCATTATACTGCAATTAGTCTCTTTCAAAAGCTTTTCCAATAAACCTCTAATTCACGAATGAGACTAAGTTGTAATATTGTGAATTATTGATTGTTTTTCTTCATAGAAAATCCTTATCACATTATGATTAATCTCTTTCAAAAACTCTTCCAATAAACCTCTAACTCATGAATGAGATTTAGTTGTAATGTTATAAGTTGTTTCAGCATTTCATAGGAGATCCTTACTACATTGTAGTAATATTTTTCTCAAGCTCTTCCAATAAACCTCTATCAAATGAATGGGATTTCACTGTAATGTTCTAAGTTACTGTTTGTTTCAACATTTCATTTTTAGGATATCCTCATTGCATTAGAATTAATCTTTTTGACAAGCTCTTCCAACAAATCTCTAACCAAAAGAATCAGATTAAGTTGTAGTGTTTCGAGTTACTTGTCATTTCATGAATGTTCATTTAGAAGATGTAATATCCATGGATTAGGACTCTCTGTTTTCATCATTTCCTAGTTAGGAACAGAACTTGCAAATAAAACTCTGCTTTAATTCATTTGACAACATTTCCTTTTCCTTCCTTTTAATTAGATTTAATCTCATCTTTCTAGTTTAGAGTAGAACACTAAGAATAAAAACATAAAACCCCCAAAACAACAGTAAAACATCAAAACGACGAAGTAAGAAGTAGGTTTCTTAAGCACATATAGTGCACCACACTTCATTAGTTTACTAGCCCTGGTCAATAATTTATGTTAGCAATTTAGGACGCTAAATTGACTAAACAGGTAACACAGCTTCTAAACCATAGCTAAGTTGAAAAGAAGTGAACCCTGTAGCAGTTTTTGTAGAGGTTCGGTATGCCCATAATGCAGAAAAAAAACATGGTATGCAAATTCGATTTATGAGTCCCGATAATATATTTAATCATGGTGGTTAAAACCTTGTTAACGGCCTCAACTTGACCATTATCCTATGGGTAATCTGGAGTAGAATTATCATGACGTAGGCCAAGCTGATCAGAAAGTTCGATCATCATAACATTTCGAAAATGACTCCCATGGTTCGTAATAATAGCTTGAGAGACACTGAAATGAGCAATCACATGATTGAAAACGAAAGTAGCTGCATTTTTTCCATCAACCATGAATGTAGGCATTGCCTCGGCCCATTTGGTAAAGTAATCTACGGCGAGAATAATATACCCATGCCCCCCGGTCGAGTGAGGATTACATGTAATGAAATCGACTCCCCATTTCACAAAAGGACCAACAACAATGATTGGGTGAAGAGGAGCTGGAGGTGCACGCATCTTTCGATCAAAAATTTGGCAGTTGTAGCACTTTTAGACCGCGATGATACAATATTTGAATAAAGATGGCCAAAAATAACCAACGCGCAATTTTTTTTGGGTTGTGGCGAACCTAGACATATGACCACCACATGCTCCAGAGTGGCAATCATTCAAAACCATTTCAGCCTCTTCGTGAGTTATACAATGTCGAAAAACAGAATCTACAACACGACAATAAAGAGTGTCCCTAACAATATTGTATTGTTGGAATTGATACCGGATTCTCTTTCAATCTGAACGTGAAAGCTCTGGGCGAAAGGTTTGGGTCTGAAGATATATAATGATATATCCATACCAAGGGTCTAAAGTACTGATGAGAAACATAGATTCATCTATGATAAGATTCTCTGCCACCATTCCGACTCAGTATTGGGAAAATCACACATAAGCTCAGAAAACACTAGTGATTTCTTTAACTTGGATTTTTCGAATTCCAAATCAAACTCTTGTAGGATGAAAATCCACTTGGATTATTTGCCCCCGAGTAATTGCTTTGGAAATATATACATCATCGGGTTGCAATTATATATTACTGTTGTTTTACGTAACAATATGTAGTGACGGAATCATTAGACAACTTGAACTGCTATCAAGGCCAATTTCTCCACATGCGAATACTTGATTTACGTCAGGTTGAGATTCCAACTTAGGTAATATATCACATGTTCGTTGTGAGATTCATCCTCCTTAACCAAAACCATTCCAATCATGGAATCAGAGGCAGATAAGTATAAAAATTAATCCTGGTGGTAATTAGGCAGATGCAATAACAGTGCATGGGTCAACACGTTTTTAAGTGCATCAAAATATTTATCAACAATCTCATCCCAAATAAAAGGAACACTTTGTTTTAACAACCGAGTAAAACATTTTGTTAACTCGGCATAGTTCGGAATAAACCTACGTAAAAAGTTTGCTTTCTCTTGCAAACTCTGGAGTTGGCGAAGAGTGGAAGGAGGAGGTAAATTGATGATAGCCTCAACCTTCGAAGGATCGACACAAATGCCATCTTTCGAAACAATGAACCCAATTAATCGTCCTAGTTGTACACAAAAAACGCATTTGTGTGGATTCAAACGAATTTTGTAATGCCTACACTCATGAAAATAGCTCGTAAGTGTATAGGATGATCTTCTATGTGTAAAGAATGAGCAAGTAAGTCGTTCAAATAAGGATGTACAATATGTTTGATATCTTGAAAAGCATAAGACATAGCTCTTTGAAAAGTTGCACCAGAATTTTTTAATTCGAAAGGTAGATTGCAATAATAAAATTGTACGTTTTAACCATGTATAGAAATTATCTGCAAACAAATATTAAAACAGAAAATAAACAATAGCGAAAGCATAAAACATAAAACAAATATACACAGATATTTTCCCTTGGATCCCAAATCAGGACGACCAACTTGATTTTTTATTATATTCCTTTTAGTGTTACAACACATATATATACATGTCGAAGCATACATACACCCCAATCAATTAACCCTGGATTAGAACATAACCGTAGTTCCCTTGACCGGATCTACAAAATACTAGGGACCGAAAACCATCATGCCCCAAAACCATGTGCAAACCCATGCACAAAAACATGGGCGGGTCCACCCACCGGAAAATAAGGCCCAAAAAATTATTTCCCGGGGCGCTGCCCCAGACCCCAACAGGGGGGGCTCTCCCTATGACCCCCCTGCTGCGCCCGCCGCAATGTACAAGAGTGATTGTCGCCCATCCATGATCCCCCCGCACATGACTAGTCGTGGAAAGAATATAGCACAAACCCAACATTCTCCCACTTGTTGTTTTCTTTCCGCAAGGGGCCACAGGAGAGCTGAGTCATTAGCCCAACTTTGCAACACCCATTGTTTCTCTACACCAAGAGAACTTTTGAGTGCTCACAGACTTCATCAATGCATCTGCAACATTCTTGAAAGTGTCCACCTTTACCAGCAACACCCTTTTAGCCTCAACCATATATATCACAAAGTGATATTGAACATCAATGTGCTTTGTCTTTGAATGATAAGTGGAGTTCTTAGCCAACAAAATTGACTTTGGCTATCACAGTCGATCTTTATAGCTTGCTGCACCAACCCCATACTTGAACACAATCTTTGCAACCAAACTGCTTCCTTGCTTACATGAGTGGCTGCCATATATTTTGCCTCTGTAGTAGAAAGAGCCACTACAGACTGTCTTTTACTCATCCAAATGACTGCACCTCCAAATAGGCCAAACACATTCCCACTTGTAGATCTTCTTTGGTCCATATCTCTAGCCCAGTCTGCATCAAAAAAACCACGAATTTCCAACACTCTTTCCACTCCTGGTCTTCCCTGGTAGCACAAGCTATAATCACTAGTACCACGCAAATATCTGAAAACCCGCTTCACTGTTGTCCAATGCTCCTTCCCTGGGTTTGACATAAACCTGCTCAATACTCCTACTGTATGTGAAATTTCTGGTCTAGTATAGACCATTACATACATCAGGCTACCCACTACACTTGCATAAGAAACACAGGACATATCCTCCTCTTCTTCTTGTGTCTTGGGACACTGTTCAGCAGACAGCTTTACACCTATAGGAATCAAAACATTCACTGATTTACTATCTTGCATATTGAACCTCTGAAATATAGTCTCAACATAATTTATTTGGTTTAACCAGAGCTTCCTCTTTGCCCAATCTCTCTTAATTTCCATACCTAAAATATATTTTGCAACACCAAGATCCTTCATGTCGAATTTGGAGAACAGTTGGGTCTTCAAATCTTGGATAATTTCTTTGTCATTTCCAATCAACAACATATCATCCACATACAAGACCAAATAAATAACACAGTCACCAATTAATTTAAAATAAACACGGTGATCCTCCTTGCTTCTGGTGAAGCCAAGTCCCCATATATAGGTATCAAATTTTTGATACCACATCCTTGGTGACTGTTTTAACCCATACAGAGACTTCTTTAACCTGCATACCAGCTCTTTCTTCCCCTTCACCATAAAGCCTTCAGGTTGTTTCATGTATATCTCCTCTTCCAGATCCCCATGAAGAAATGTTGTCTTCACATCCATCTGTTCTACCTCAAAATCAAATGCAGCAGCAACAGATAAAAGTAATCTAATAGAAGTAACTTTGGCAACAAGAGAAAAAATATCACCAAAATCAATTCCCGGCACCTGGGAATAACCTTTCGCTACCAACCGAGCTTTGTATTTCTCCACCTTGCCTTCTACATTCATCTTCTTCTTAAACACCCATTTTCTCCCAATGGGATTCCTTCCAGCCGGCAACTCCACCAGATCCCATGCATCGTTTTTGTGCAAGGATGCCATTTCATCAACCATGGCCTCCTTCCAGAGTTTTCCATCCTCTGAATCTACTGCCTCCCTGACAGTTCTGGGTTCATCATCAGTTATAGTTAAGGCAAAACCTGAACAGAAAGCAGATGGACTATACCTTTATGGTTTCCTTCTTTCCCGAACTGATCTTCTCAAAGCTGGAGTTTGTGGCTCTTCATCTTCTGAGTCTTCTTCTGTTGTAGAGTCTGATTCATCCTCCTTTAGCTCAAACTCTATCTTCTCAGGTTCCTTTGGTAGGAATTCATGTTTAACAACATCTTTTACCTCTCTAAACACCACATCTCGGTTGTACACAACCTTCCTTGTTTCTGGGTTCCAAAGCTTGTAACCCTTTAAACCATCCTTATACACAATAAAGATGCACCTTTCAGATTTATTATCCAACTTGGTCCTTTTCTCCTTTGGAACATGTACATATGCATCACATCCAAATACCCTTAGATGTGAAAGAGAGGGTTTCTTACCAGTCCATGCCTCATGTGGAGTCTTATCCTCCAACGCTGATGAAGGTGATCTGTTAACTAAGTAACATGCAGTCTCCACTGCCTCTGCCCAGAATTCTTGTCCTAACCCGGTACCACTGAGCATGCTTCTTGCATTTTCCATCAGTGTTCTATTCATTCTTTCTGCAACTCCATTTTGCTGAGGTGTGTATGGAGTAGTCTTCTGCCGTGCTATACCACACTTCTTACAGAACTCTTCAAATTCCTTCTTGCAGAACTCCCCACCATTATCTGTCCTCGGCGCCTTTATCTTCTTCTCTGTCTGGTTTTCCACTAGATCCTTAAATTCTTTAAATTTGTCAAAGACTTCAGATTTCTTCCTCAAGAAATATATCCATGTATTCCTTGAGAAGTCATCTATGAATGAAACATAGTACACAGACTTACCTAGTGATGGAACCGACACAGGTCCAAACACATCACTGTGCACAAGCTCTAATATCTTGTTCGCCCTCTTAGCACCAGAAGGAAAACTCACCCGATTTTGCTTCCCATATACACAATGTTCACAGAAATCAAAATCCAAAGAGCTATTAGACATACCTTCTACCATACCATTTCCATGCAGTATCCGAAGGCCCTTCTCTCCAATATGTCCAAGCCTTTGATGCCATAGCATGGTATTTTCTCCAGAGACCGTTAGGCTTTCCGCTCCACTTTCGGGAACCATAGACCTGTTGCACCCAGCAATAACAATGCTACCCCGAAGCTTGTACAGAGTTCCAATCCAAACTCCTCGCATTAATACCGGTGCTCCCTAAACCATCTTACAGGTATCTTTCTCGAACACTGTTTTTACACCTGCATCATCCATCTTGTTTACATAAATCAGATTTTTGGCCAATGCAAGAATTTGCACAACACCAAGAAGTGTCGTAATCCTTCCACCTTGCAACTTCAGCTTGGCTTTTCTGCATCCTATGGTTATGGCCTTCCTATCATCACCTAAGAATACATCACCACCATCATATTTCTCATACTCGCAGAACCACTCCCTATGGGGAGTAAAGTGAAAGGATGCACCCGAGTCAATCAAACATGACTCGTGATCTACATGTGTATTTGAAGAAGAAGACAAATACACATCCCCACCTTCATCCGAGGTGTTTTTTGCCTCTACAGAAGGAGCATCATCAGATCCCTTTCCTTTCTCGGGAGCTTTAGATCTGCAGTCCTTTTTGTAGTGCCCTTCCTTTCCACATTTCTAGCACACCTTTACAAACTTTCCAGGAGATTTAGATCTCCCACTAGAAACCTTATTCTTGTTTCTATTCTAGGACCTTCCTCATACAGATAAGGCATCTCCATTCTAACCCTCCATATTTATCCATCTCATTTCCTCCGACAACAAGGCTGAGACAATGTCATCAAAATTCAAGGTAGTTGTATTGCTACCTATTGCAATAAACAAACTGTCCCATGAGTATGGTATAGAACACAATAAACTGATGCACTTATCTTCATCTGAGATTTTAATATCAACAGATGACATCTAACTTACCACAGTATTGAAGGTGTTCAGATGCTCTATCACTGAGTCTCCACCCTTCATCCTCAGGCTATACAGCTTTTTCCGCAGGAACAATTTATTCACCAGAGACTTAGATTGGTATAAAGTCCCAATTTTGTCCCACAAATTCTTTGTCGTAGCTTCCCCAGATACATTCAACAATACCGAATCTGAGACACACAATTGTATTGTGCTCTTCTCCTTCTGATCCAACTTCTTTCGGTCTTCATCTGACATTGTCGTTGGTTTAGTACCTGGATCTATCGCGATCCACTAGTCTTTATCCACCAGCAGATCCTCCATCTTGAGCTTCCACAACTCAAAACTCTGACAATTAAATTTCTCTATCTCTATCTTGCCGCCACTCGCCTTCTTCTTTCACCACAAGAATCAATCATGCAGATCTCCCACTGAACAGGGTCTACTTCAGGCCCAAGAAAAAAACCCCTCAACAGCAAAGGCATCCCTTTGAAGCTGAAACTGCTCCGATACCAAATGTAGGTTTTAACATACGTACGAAATCATGCAAACAAATCTTAAAATAGAAAATAAGCAATGGCGAGAAGCGTAAAACATAAAAACGAGATAAACACAGAGATTTTCCCCTGGATCCCAATTCGGGATGATCGGCTTGATTTTCATTATATTCCTTTTAGTGTTACAACACATATATATACATGCCGAAGCATACATAAACCCTAATCCATTAACCTTGGATTAGATCATAACCGTAGTTCCCTTGACCGGATCTACAAAATACCGGGGGCCGAAAACCATCGTACCCCAGAACCATGTGCAAAACCATGCACAAAACCATGAGCGTGGACTGCCCACTGGAAATTAAGGACCAAAAAAAAAAAAAATTTCTACGACGTTGTCGCCCCCTGTTGGCCTACCCCACCTTTCCTTGCGGCTTGTAACCTCCTGAGGGTTATGTCCCAGCCCCCTCCCCACACGTGACTAGTCGTGGAAAGAATATAACACAAACCTAGCACAAATGTGCCCCAAGGACATATAAATGATGTTTTTGGTTGATTGGCAAGGAGTATGTTGATTTGATTGTAGCCATAAAAACCATCCATAAATGAGAATATTTTGTTTCTAGCACAATCATCAACAATTTGGTCGATATAGGGCATAGGATAGTTGTCTTTTGGACACGCCTTGTTAATGTCCCAATAATCGACACATACTCTTATATTCCCTTGTTTCTTTGTGACGGGAGCTATGTTAGATACCCAATCTATCAATGAAATTAGATAAATAAATCCTGCTCGTAATAGTTTCTCAAATTCAGCTTTCATTGATTTAGCTTTCCACGGATGTATTGGACGTAATATCTGTCTAATAGGCTTAGAATCCGGGTATTTATTAATTTCATGAATTAAAATCTTAGGATCGATATTTGGCATCTCTTCATAAGACCAGGCAAAAAATTCTCGAAATTCTTGAAATAGAGCTTTGTAAGTGTTAATCTCTTCTATCGAACAAGAAGCACCTATGTGAATGTTTTCAATAATTCCAAGTTTAATTGATATGTCAACAGGAATTGTTTTAGAAATATTTCCCAAATTTGTCTCAGAATCCGAATTTGTAATTGATGTGGGATTTTGTGGTTCCTTGACATAATCAATAGTAAAAATAGACGAAAAATCATTTTCTAGCTTATCAAGATTAGGTAAAAAAGAAGATCTATGAGGTATATCATCCCATGGTAATTCATCCAATGATAAAATTTCCTGAATAATTTCATCAGTTTCAAATACACGTTGAAAGGGATCTGAAAATGGTGTCAAGGTGGAGCTTGGTAGAGAAGATAATTATTCACTGATCACATTCATTTGATCAGGAACAGTTTATGGGGTGTCAGAATATGATTGTACTGCTACATATGTCAATTCAAAAGGACTCAAAGGCATCTTGCCATTGAAAGAGTCCAATTCTTATTCTGAAGGCACAATCCATGTGTCATCAAATGGTATAGTGCTTGATGAGATCATATAGATATTGGAAATTTTTCGTGGTACGTTGGGTGGAGGTATATAAAAAGTTCCCATGAGAGTGAAATCCTTTAATAATCCTACACCAACATCTTCGTATGGGATAACCGATTTTCTGACATGCTGGACGCTATCTGTAGAAGTAGAGTCTGATGAAAAATATGACAACTGGTCGATTTTAACAATCTTTCCTTTATGAGGAAACATGATTACCTGAAACACTGATGAAACTAAAACAATCATGGCATAAGACCAACTATGACCCAAAAGAAGGTTGTAATCAAGAGGGGCATCAACAACTTCCACCTCTATATTAATAGTGTTTCCTTCTACTTCCATAGGCAAATCCTGGAGTATTTCGTATGGATGAAATCATCTTCCATCAAAGGATTTAAGGATATTAGGTGATTGGTTGAGTGTTGGATAACCAAGTTTTTTCTAAAAATTTAATAACATTATACATGTAGATTCCCCCTCATCAATTAAAGTATGAAAAATTGGTCTTGATTTGACTAATACTAGAATTTGAAAAGCCATCTGATGAGGGAGTCCAGGTAAAAACAAATCGATATCAAAGACCATGAGGTTCGAATCCTAAGGATCTATAGCTTTGATATCTGATAATAGTAATTTCCTTTTTGTTGGACATGATTGCAGCACTTCCAAGGCCAACATTTTTGAAAGGGATATCGATAAATCTTCAACAATGTTGTAATTCTGAGCAGCTCTCGCATGTGGACTGAAAGTTGATTTTCGAAGTACACCTTTAGCAAGCATTTTAATCACCAGATCAGGATTAGGTTTCTAAATTTGAAGCAGTTCAGAAACTAAAGGAGGTGTGGCTGGTGTTTGAATAGAATTTTCAATCTCTTTACCAGTTATAGGATTCTTAGTTCCATAGTCTTAAGATTGTGTCGCAACCATTACCTGACACATAATTAAAATATATGTCGATGAATAGCAAGAAGATCCTATCATTTTACTATCTTGAATGGGAAAAGGATCCTTCAAGACAGTAGGTGAGGGTGAACCTTTGAAAATTTTGGATACCTCAGACCGATGTGGACACTCTTTAGTATAGTGAACCTCGTCACATATAAGACAAGGATAACGAGGTTTCCATTTTTCGTCAGCTGGTTCATTTTTTTCTATTTTCTCTTTAGGAGATTTATTTTGTTTATTTTTATTCTTTCCTTTCTTCTTATTGTCAATTTTAGCTTTAGTCATCAATGACTCTACAACATGAATGTCGGCAAAAGTTTCAAGGGAAGAATCTCCTTTAGGTGAATCTGGTAAAGTTATTATGGGAGAAGTAGGTTTAGATGACTTCTTCTTACTCTTGTTAGCACTAATTGTACCAATTACACCATCTACAGAATGAGAACCAGAAGGAGTTGTAGTTATTTGACCTGGGCATGGTAAGTCAAGAATTGTTTCGTATAAAGTACTAGACTGTGTATATACAAGGTCTAAGTACTGTGCTTGAGCTATGACTTGTTCTTCTCTAACAACACCTCCCTTAGCTACATCTTCAGTGATTTTTGGAAGTAATGATTTGATGAACCATTCTGCCAAGATTTGATTTGGAATAAAAACTTTTAGTGAACGTCTTCTACATCTTCATTCATGTATGTAATATGAAATGTATGTAGACTTAATTTTTTTTAATGAAGTTAAGAGTTTTGTACCATTTTCGTAACGGAATGGAAACTGAAACTGAGTTAAGAAAGTTGTTGCTAACACGTTAAAATTATTGAAAGAGCCATGTGGTATTTCAGTATACCACTTTGCAGCTAAGCCTATCAATGTTCTTTGAAAAATTTGTAATCGAATGGAATCATCAATTAAAGAGTTGGATGTGCGCCAAAGATGATAATTCATCACAGGATTGGAGGGGTCTTCTCCTTATTTTCCTTCAAACTTATGTATGTCGTTGAGATTGGAACAAGATGATGAGCTTAGTGGAAAGGAGTCGCCTTCACTAAGTGGGCCCGCAGGCTATTTTTGGCGCAAAGTCTATTTTTAGACATATGGATCATGTTCTATGAGTTGCAGGATGCTATTTGTGGATGGTTGGTCAAGTCGGAAAAAATACATGGACTTCTATTTTTAGACATACTGGGCGGAATCTATTTTTAGATTGCCAGTCTAAAAATAGATATGTCGAATATTATTAGCTCTTAATAATATTTGGACTATAAACATTATCTTATTCTCTTGGAGCACTTCAGTTAAGTGCACAGATGTGGCACATGAGATGACAGAAGGAATTACACTATTCCTAAGGGTTAAGTGAAGCTATTGCATGAAGACTTCAGTTAGAACTCATGTGACAGATTTTGGTGGAGTTGATTGAAGAAGTTAGTGGAGTTGTATTCAGTTTAACTAATCTAAACATGGTTGAGCTATTTGTATTCAGTTTAACTAATTGATACAATTAGTGAGAGTGGTGTGAATTAATTATTAATTAATTCACTAATTATAAACTCATTAATCAACTAAAGAATGCATTAGTTAACTTCATTGCATGGACAGTTTCAGTGGAGACTAGTGCAGAAATAGGTGAAAGAGCAAGTTAACTATCAGTTGTGACTATACTGTTGCTATTTTCAACACATAGATAGGTGGATAAGCCCATGAGGATTTCACAATTCAAGACAGGTGGTTTATCTATTTAATGAAGCCATTCCATAGCATTGAAAAATGCAATAGAGGCTGGCTATCAAGTGACAAAAGATTGGAGCATGTGTTTTGCTAGATCTAGCTTTATAGTGTGTAGCAATTGAGGGTGTGCATGAGAGCTTGTGAGGAGATTTTGTATTATGATTGTTACATGATCTCCATGACATATAATATACAGATAGTTGGGGTTTTCAGCTTTAAGCTTTCCCATTAAATACTATGTTCATATGTGAGATTGTTTGTGGTTTTAATGTATGCATGCAATTGATTTTATTTCTGCATGTGATGATAAATGGTAGAAGAGATTTTGTGTTATGCATGAAGCTAAAATAGTGTGTGATCAGGAGAATATCGATGAATAATATCTCAGTTATTCAAATTTCTACATGGTATCAGAGCGATATTGATCATTGGAGCAATTGCAAAACATTGAAGTGGTTGAGTTTTGTGCTGGTGGAATTCGAATTTGCAACAGTGTTTTCTTGGTGTCGAAGTTGAGATGTCTTTCAACGGATTGCAATTGGAGTATGCCCTTGAGGGCAGCTCGAATTATATTGCATGGAAGGACAGGATGGAGGCGGTGTTAGATGACAATGGGTTGAAGGAGTTCATAGATGCTGAAGTCCCAAAGCCTACTTCTAGCGATGCTGCCGTACTTGACGCATGGCAAAAGAAGACAGCAAAGTGTCGAAGGATTTTGTTGGAGGGCGTGAAGGATCACATAGTGTCCAGCCTGCATGGTAAGGCTTCTCCATTCTTGATGTGGAAAGCCTTGACAGATTTATTCCAAAGAAAGAGCGACCAGAGGAAGTTGGCGCTCAAGGATAGACTCAGAAACATAAAGATGGAGAAAGGCGACAGTATGCCCAAGTACCTCACAAAGTTCATCCAATGCAGGGATGAGCTGGGAAGTTTGGGGGTGACTATTGATGATGAGGACTTGGTGAGCTTGGCTCTCCTAGGGCTTCCGAAGAGTTGGCACTCCTATCAGGACTCTGTCAATGGTCGGGAGAAATTGCCAGGATGGGAGCGACTTTGGTCAGATCTTGTGCAAGAGGAGATAAGGCGAAGTACCAGGGATGGATCTTCATCAAAGAACTCAGATGAAGAAAATTGTGCTTTGGCTACCAAAGCAAGGAAGGGGAAGAGCAAGAAGAATGCTTCTCAATCCGGTGCGAAAGGCAAGAAGCAGGACATGTCCAAGGTGAAGTGCTTTCACTGTCACCAACATGGACATTACGCCACTAATTGTCCACAGAAGAAGAAAAATAAGCAAGCTACTGGGACTGCAGCTGGAGAGGCCTTAGCCTCACAGTTTGAGCTGGATTTTTCACTGATCGCATGCTTGGTCTCAAGTATGACGGGATCAGTGTGGTTTCTTGACAGTGGTGCGTCTTTTCACATGACAGGAGATCGAGATTTGTTTACTGATCTGGATGAGAAAGATCTTGGAGTGCACATCGAGATGGGCAATGATGGTAGATACAGTGCGACCGGTATCGGTACCATTTCCTTTGAGAGGGAGTCTAGTAAACCCTTTAGATTGAAGGAAGTGATGCATGTTCCAGGATTGAAGAAGAATCTTATCTCTGTGGCGATGTTAGAAGACAAGGGATATGATGTTGTCTTTAACGAGGGAAAGGCTTTCCTGCGCAGTAAGGCAACTGGTGAGACCCGGAGGATAGGGGTTCGAGTTAAGAACCTTTATCAATTGCAGGTAGATGGCTGCGCAACAATGGCAGGCAAGGCAGAAGGAGTGGTGAGCTGGGATGATGGCGAGTTGTGGCACCGGAGATTGGGCCACCTTCACCATGGAGCTTTGAAGATACTGCAACAGATTTCTACTGGGCTTCCTAAAGGCACTCTTGCGCAGTCAGATCAGTGCAAGGGGTGTACCTTGGGAAAATTTGTGAAAGCCACCTTTCATGAGAAGGATAGTTGCGCCATGACGATCCTTGAGAGAATTCACACAGACGTGTGTGGACCTTTCTCAGTAGCTTCGACAGCAAAGCACGGGTATTATGTGATATTTGTTGATGATTTTTCTCGTAAGTGCTGGATCTTCTTCATGCAGAAGAAGAGTGAGACATACTCAAAGTTCTGTGAGTTCAAGGCACTGGTTGAGAAAGAATCGGGGAAGCACGTGAAGGCTCTTAGGAGCGACAATGGTGGTGAATTCATCTCTGGCGAATTCAAGGACTTTTGCAGCGTAGAAGGAATTCGAAGAGAGCTCATAGCACCTCATAACCCACAGCAGAACGGGGTTGTTGAGCGGAAGAACATAACGATCGTGGGTGCTGCACGAGAAATGTTGCATGATCAGGGCCTACCCATACACTTGTGGGCGGAGGCATGAAATATTGCAGTATATGTGCAGAATCGTTGTCCTCACGGGATACTTGGCATGAGTACACCCGAGGAGGTGTTTTCTGGTAAGAGGCCTAATATTTCCCATTTGAGGATTTTTGGTTCACACATTTCGTTCATGTAATTGAGGATGCCGGGGAAGAAGCTAGAGCCGAGACTGCGTAAGTTGGGATATTTTTGGGGTACAGCGATACGCCCCATAACTATCGTGTGTATTTGCCAGACAGTCGCAAGACTGTTGTGCGACGGGATATCAAATTTCATGAGGAGAAAGCCATGAAGTGTTCGCTTGAGAGGGAGCCACATTTGCATGCAGATGAGGAGCTATTAGTTCCTAAGGATGAGCCTCGGGATGTGGATCAGCCACAAGAGGAGGTTCATGGAGATGAAGAGACCACTCATGCAGCGCCAACCATCAGAGGGCCGAAGCGCACTACAGAAGCTGAGCGACTGAATCAGGATGCAGAGAAGATTATAGGAGCACCTACATCACAGCGCAGATAGAGATAGTCACCTGATCGGTATACTGGATACATGGCTCTTATGAGAAAGTGTATCGTGACAGAGCCATCCTCTTTCGAGGAAGCTGTGGAGGATCCCGCATGGGTAGATTCCATGGTGGAAGAGTATGATTCGATTGTCAAAAATAGTGCATGGGAGATTGTCCCAAGGCCAGAAGGGAAATTAGTGGTAGGTTCGAGATGGATCTACAAAGTGAAGCAAGCGGTGACGAGTGTGGAGAATTATAAGGAAAGATTTGTTACCCGGGGAGTCTCACAGATCGAGGGGATCGACTATGAAGAAACCTTTGCACCTGTCGCAAGGTATTCTTCCATACAGACCATCCTTGCTCTCTCAGCGCAGATGGGTTGGCACATTCATCAAATGGATGTGAATATTGTGTTCCTCAACAGAATCATTGAGGAGGAGATGTACATTAAGTATCCTAAAGGATTTGAATCTTCAGCAGCGAGTCGCATGTGTGCAGGCTCAAAAGAGCGGTGTATGGGCTGAAACAAGCACCTCGTGCTTGGTACACACGGATAGACAGTTATTTCACCAGACTTGGATTCTCCAAGAGTGAGGCGGATCCTAACCTATACCAGATTGTGGTGGAGGGTAAGTTGCTGATCATTGTACTTTATGTAGATGATTTGATTTTGACAGGTGATGAGCTTTTGATACTCTCATGCAAGGAGGATCTTGCAAAAGAGTTTGAGATGAAGGACTTGGGCCTCCTTCATTATTTCCTGGGATTGGAAATTTGGCAGCGCAGTGGTGGACTGTTTGTTTCTCAAGGTAAGTATGCCCGGGAGATACTGGAGAAGTTCAACATGCATGGCTGCAAGCTTGTTGATACTCCTCTTCCTGGTGGATGGAGGAAGGAGGATGCTACTTCAGCGGAGGTAGTGGATGCCACTGTTTATTGACAGTTGGTGGGGTCGCTTATGTATCTGGTCAATACACGACCCGACATATGTTATGTTGTTAACCAGCTTTCACAAGCTATGGTTAAGCCTACCAAGCTCTACTGGAAGGCAGGCAAGCATGTATTGAGATATCTCAGAGGCACATCAGGATATGGATTATGGTACAGACAGTCGGATGAGGTGAAGTTGTGTGGCTTCACGGATGCAGATTGGGCAGGGAGCCCAACGGACAGAAAGAGCACATCTGGAGGGATTTTCAGTATCGGGTCGACAACAGTTTCTTGGTACAGCAGGAAGCAGAGATCCGTGGCACTCAGTTCAGCAGAGGTCGAGTATATGGCAGCGAGTTTGGCTGCATGCAAGGCTATATGGATGAGGAAGATCCTGGTCGGGTTGTTCGGTTCACACTTGGATCCTACTGTGATTTATTGTGATAATCAGAGTTGCATCAAACTCTCGGTTAATCCAGTATTTCATGATAGATCCAAACACATTGACATCAGGTATCATCATATCAGATATTGTGTGCAGAGGAAGGTCATGTTACTTTCATACATTCCTACGGAGGATCAGGATGCTGATATCTTGACAAAGGCGCTCACCAGGAGAAAATTCGAATACCACAGAGGCAGGATAGGGGTTGCAGATAATCCATATCTTGTTGAGAGGGAGTGTTGAGATTGCAACAAGATGATGAGCTTAGTGGAAAGGATTCGCCTTCACTAAGTGGGCCCGCAGGCTATTTTTGGCGCAAAGTCTATTTTTAGACTATGTCTATTTTTAGACATATGGATCATGTTCTATGAGTTGCAGGATGCTATTTGTGGATGGTTGGTCAAGTCGGAAAAAAATAGATGGACTTCTATTTTTAGACATACTGGACGGAATCTATTTTTAGATTGCCAGTCTAAAAATAGATATGTCGAATATTATTAGCTCTTAATAATATTTGGACTATAAACATTATCTTATTCTCTTGGAGCACTTCGGTTAAGTGCACAGGTGTGGCACAGGAGGTGACAGAAGGAATTATGCTATTCTTGAGGGTTATGTGGAGCTATTGCATGAAGACTTCAGTTAGAACTCATGTGACAGAGTTTGGTGGAGTTGATTGAGGAAGTTAGTGGAGTTGTATTCAGTTTAACTAATCTAAACATAGTTGAGCTATTTGTATTCAGTTTAACTAATTGATACAATTAGTGAGTGGTGTGAATTAATTATTAATTAATTCACTAATTATAAACTCATTAATCAACTAAAGAATGCATCAGTTAACTTCAGTGCATGGACAGTTTCAGTGGAGACCAGTGCAGAAATAGTTGAAAGAGCAGGTTAACTATCAGTTGTGACTATACTGTTGCTATTTGCAACACACAGATAGGTGGAGTAGCCCATGAGGATTTCGCAGTTCAAGCCAGGTGGTTTATCTATTTAATGAAGCCATCCCATAGCATTAATTACGCAATAGAGGCTGGCTATCAAGTGACAAAAGATTGGAGCATGTGTTTTGCTAGATCTAGCTTGATAGTGTGTAGCAATTGAGGGTGTGCATGAGAGCTTGTGAGGAGCTTTTGTACTATGATTGTTACATGATATCCATGACATATAATATACAGATAGTTGGGGTTTTCATCTTTAAGCTTTCCCATTAAATACTGTGTTCATATGTGTGATTGTTTGTGGTTTTAATGAATGCATGCAATTGATTTTATTTCCGCATGTGATGATCAATGGTAGAAGAGATTCTGTATTATGCATGAAGCTAAAATAGTGTGTGATCAGGAGAATCTCGGTGAATAATATCTCAGTTATTCAAGTTTCTACATATGTCACTAGGCAACTTATTTGGCATTGGCGGCCAAAAAAGAAGATAATAAATCAGATCATTCGTGAGGCGCAACAAATCTGGCAAGTCCAAAGTTGCAATGAATGGTAACCAATGGTTAGGGTCCTATTAAGCAAACTGATAACCTTGAGGGACGATACTAAGTACCCGGAGGAGTATATCCAAGACAACATGGAATAGCCTGTGCAGATGGGATTGGAATGCCTCCGGGGTATCTAGGGTTAGCCATACCAAATTGAGGTTGAGCTGGTATATAATATGTATAACCAGGGTATGGTTGAATTTGGTAGACTAGGTTTTATCCTACGGGTCCATATTGAAACTTCCCTTGATACAGTTGATTAAAAATTTGACCTATGTAAGGTTGGCTTGTTGGAATTGTAGTTGTAACAGGTTTTCCTGCAGAGGTTAAAATAGTAGATAGAACTACAGGTCTAGTTTGATGAGCAATGACTTGGGGGTTCGCCTGATATACAATTGATGTCGTCGTTTGAGGGGTTGTAACAATAGGGACTTGGGAAACTCCAGGGATAGGTGTACTTGGTTGTTGAACAGAATTTTTCATGGAAGATTGGATAGGAGTTCTTGGCGTACTCGGACCAACTTACTAACTACTAGGTACAGATACCTAAGGCGAAATTTAAAGTGTAGGTTGGGCAGGTTGCTGGACCTGGGTATAACCAAATTAACTAGTTGGCTTACCAAGTTGATTATAAGGTACTTGCACAGTAGGTTGCAAATTCTATTGGTTCAAAGACGGGTTCCATACTGTGTTAAATCTAGGATAAGGAGCTCCCATTAAAGGGTGTGGAGCATAAGTTTGACCATAACCAGTTTGAGGTATTCGAACATAAGTTTGATAGTTTTCTGGATAATTTCCAGTAAAGGGTTGACCTCCTTGAAAGGATTGCTGCTCTTGATAAAAAAAATTCCCCAAAGGAGGTTGTTGTCCTTGAATAGGTTGTGGCCCTGGCATATGGTACTGCCCTTGAAGAGGTTAAGGCACTAGCATAGGGTACTACCCTTGAAGCAGTTGTGGCCCTAGGATAGGGTACCGCCCTTGAAGAGGTTGTCCTTGAGGAGTATACTACCCCCCAAGCGATAAATTTCTACCTTGAGGGTCAAGAAAAGGAATATTTCTAGACATCATATATACTTGCTCCATTGTCAAATTTCTGGTATTAGATTCATTAAGACTAGTAGATTATGTAATTGTTTCAGAATAATGAGATACTCCTGAGAAAGTACCAGAGAGCGATTGGTATCTAGCAGGAACCGATGGACCACCATACAAAAATTCTATGGCGATGAAGAAAACATGGATGACTCACATGACATGTTTGATGAAGGCATGTAACTACCTCTGGGTATGGAGTAAAAATGAATTGGGGGTGGTGAATAATTGAGACCACTATTATGTAGAAATTTGGTTAACTAAGAATACCAAGGGTCTGGTTTAAAAGGGTTGTAATGGTAAATCAATTCAATATGCCTTAGATATAAAGATTCTTGATGTGAAGGAATTACAATCTCTTCTTCCATGTCAGTAATCTCTTCGATACCAATCAGGCCAGGAGGAAGGTTCTCAGTGATGCAAAACTTCACTCGAGGTGAATGAGGATGACCAGGGGTTCGGGCTATGAACTCAGAAGTTGACTTAGATGAAGTAGATTCAGTTTCAGGTTCAGATATTTTGGGTTCAATAATTTGACTATCTGATAATTCACTGGTTGCAGACTCAACTGTGATTAATTCCGAACTTTCTGGTTTTTCTTCCGACTGAGGTTTATTTAATTCGTATTTGGGATGTATTATTACGGATGTTTCTTCTTGTTCATTAGATTTGGTTCCTAATTGTTGACCTCTTTCAGATTTAAGCTTTTCTAATTGATTTTGTGTATACTGAGGGGGTTTCCCCTACATTGTACGAGTTTGTCTCGGTAATTCAGCCACGGTTAATTGTTAACACACGAAATTAAAAAATATTTCAACAAAATAGACCTAAGGTCGCTATGGAAATAAGAAATTTGAACACATGCCTACAAAATATAAGAGACAATCCACACACAAACATTATGTTTCCACACTAAAAACACTAGTTGGTGATGAAATCCAACATCGTAGAAATTTAATGTGGAAAACTTAGTGGTTGGAACAGTTACCCCGACAACCTGCTTAAGAAGCAGTCTGGTTCAATTCCCTCCACTTATGCCATCTCGAAGTGAAGAGTACCCTCCGGAAAGTCCAACTGAGTCTAGCCGACGTCTATTCCAGGTACAGTGGGACCTTCCCTCCACCTTTACCTTGGGAAAAATCCTAAATATTATGGTCACTAAGGTCACCAACAAAAACAAATATACCTGGGGGAATAGTCTACAATCCGATATACACGCAAGGGAAGAGTATCAAGCTCAATCCCCTTGAAGGCTCCTCAATATGGTAAGTCCGAGGTTTGCCAACAATTGACCCCAAGCTCCTTGATAATGGTTAATCTGAGCTTTACCATTTGTATTACATGCACATCTTATATCTTTTCCAATGAGATAGGTACAATTACCTCACTGGGTCGGACATGATCTCGTGCTTGACTCTTTTAAGAAGAGCTTCCCATAGTACAAATGCAACAATTGGATTTTCCTATTGCAAGATTCTACTTGTTTGTTTAAACTATTTTGGAAAGTTTATTACAACATATTCCAAAACACTAGCCTAAGCTATGTTGGTGGAATGAGCCCTAAAAAATGTAAAATGTCTAGATTGATTTTATTAAGTGTTGTATTAATTCGGTTGTTACTTACCACAAAGGATATGGAGTTGAAAATTTAATGATGTTTTTGATATGACTCAAAATAATATAAATGCTTCTGGATGCGGATGATTAAAAGACTTGATGGGACATCCGTCCCTGGCCAACTCCCAAGGCATTTCGCATGGGGTGGCCATATGGCTCCCAGCAGTGCCATTAACTCTGACTTCAATTCGCAAGCACGCAGCTCATTAACTCTCCAACGACGGCTCTTCTTCATCCTTGGTCTGCTCAGTCGATTCATTATGGATTCAATCTCGGGTTCTCCAGATCATTCCGGCTCTGTTTTCTCTTTGAAACCTATTTGCAGTGCATGTCCTGTGGCTTCTGCAGCGCCCAGTTCCCGCACACACACTGGCCGACGCTGCTCACTGCTCAGCTGTATTGAAACTGTTCTTGGGCATCATTTTTCTCATAGCGCCCTCTGTCATTCCAATTTCAATTTGCAGATCCCTCCTGGCTCGCTCCGTGGTCTTGCTCCTGTCCAAGCTTATTCCCCTTGTCACTGGCCTGTTACAGCTACTGTGACTGCCATGCCAAGGCTCAGGCAACGCATGAGGTGCCGTCGAGGTGCAACTCGAGGCAGGCCTGCAAGCGAACGTCCTTCATCCAGTCTCGATGAAGCTCACTTCACCGAGCATAATGATAAGCGGAAATCTCAGGACTCCCTCCATCAATGGAACCACGATAACCCTCCTGGTTATGCCCGCGACCATCAACCCTCCTCTCCTCATCTTGGTGCGCCTCCAGACCCTGTTCCCTCTGTCCCCCTTCCCTCTGGAAGCCATTTTCTGAGGCAAACCTCGCAGAGAGCGAATCTCCGCTTTGACTATGCCTACAATTTCCCCACCATCACTGCATACATTACTATTACCCTGCGAGAAGAGTCAACTCTTCACTCTCCCCCGTGGCATGAACCTCCACCCTCTCCTCATGACCCCCGCCCCAACCCTGATGCAACGCCTCCTGCTGGTCCGGGCGATACCCTTGTTACTGCCACTCCCACCCTGGGCCATATCACTATGCAGGTGGACGCAAATCTCTTAGACAAAGATGGAGCTCAGAGCGTTGTTTCAGAAGATTCAGAGGAGCAATATGGGTGTCGCATTGAGGAGGAGTCGACATCTCCAGCCCACACATCTTGATTCTGCTATGAATTGGCTCAGTATGGTATCTACTCTTGTCTACTTAGATAGAAATACTGGTTTTTTTGTTGTTGTTGCCTACAGCAACAGAAGTTGCATGCCTGTGATGTATTTTTGTAGTTTTCTTATGCTGAACATCATGGACTTTTCACCGGTTTCCCTTTTCAAGGGCGGTGCAACTGCTTCTAAAAGAACTGGTTTCCCACTCTGGGCAGTTCGTCATATTGATAGAGCATGGACATCAAGCCCGGTTTCAGGCTCCCACAGCTAAACCGAGGCAGTTTTGTAACATTATGATTACTTAATAGAATTAGCACAATTTAGAAAAAAATAATAATAATCTAAATGCATCTATATGAGAAGTGCAACTCTTTCTTTTCAATGAATCTTATTTAAGAGAAATTTGATAGATTCATCAATTTCCAAAACACAAACTCTTTCATTCATAAACAAAATAATTTTTTGAAAATAAGACGATTTCATGAAGAACTCAATTTGTAAGAATGATCAATTACTCATTTGAAATAAAATTCCTTGAACAATCAAATCAATAAACAATCAATTTCCAAAAGAAAACAATCTCTAAAAACTCCAAAAGCATAAATTTCAAAATCAAAACAAAATTCTAATTCTGAAGTCTATGTAGAATGTTTGAAGATGATTTCTCTTAATTTTGATCAGATTAAGAAAATTTCCACTTATCTCAGCAGAAACGAAAAAATCCAAAAGCGCTTTGGTGTTAAATTAGGCTTCAGTAAGCTAGAAGCTCTTGCAAGTTTGAAAATGAATAGAGAACAATAATTCATAAAAGTAAGGTTTTCAATGATCCTAAGGCTCAAAAAAGAAAAAATCATAATACTAGTAAGCTAAGGCAAATGAAGGTATCTTTTCCATAGAGCAGCAATAAACTAGGGCAAACTTTCACTTATAAAATGCAAATAGGATGATAAATCACAAAAAACTCAAAATTTGCTGAAAAGAAGTTCTCACACAAGATTTGACAACTAAGATGGATCAGGGAAAACTTAAAGAATCAAGTTATCTAGCTCTAAAAAGGAGAAAAAAAAAATTCAAAAATTTTCGGGGGTGCGCAGATTATAGTGGAATACAGTGCGCATGCACACTGAATTGAACTAAAATTTGTGCAGGTTGCCACACTGTTTTCTGCTGAAAACCGCGTAGGCAAGGAAAAACTTGGAAAAAATAAATAATAAGACTTTTTTTTAGGGATTCTTAAAATTTATCTACCCAACCAGACTCAGAGAAGTCAAAATGAGAAAAATAAAATTTCAAACTAAATACAAACAAAGAAAACTATGCTCTATATCCCCAGTATGGTCACCAATTTGTTACGTGGATCAATCCCTCTTGCGGACAAGAGCGATCTCTCTAATACTCCAGCGAGTAACTAGAAACAAATATCCATTTGAAAATATTTTCCTCTAGATTAATTGCATTTCCAGATTATAATAGTAAAGTAAAGAGGACATGCCCGGCCTTGAAATCTAAACGTTTGATGTAGCCCTTTTTCCCATCGCTCCAAAGTGGTTTCTCCAATGAGTAGAACTTGTAATCAAATACAATAAAAATAATCAAAGCATTTGAAACATACAATAATCAGAAAATTCTAATCCAACTTAGTAATCAAGGAGTCTAAATATTGGCATTATTCCAATAAGCATAGAAACAAAGAAATGAGAAAAAGAGATCGATATGTATTATCTTGAATAGAAAGATTAATTTTACAACTTGATGCCTTGATATTGTACAGATCTCTCCTGGAATCCTGAACAATCGTTCTCCTTCAATCTGATAAGCCTTCCTCTCTGAATACTAGCATGGAGTTATAGACACAAGGGTGTGATCATTCTCATGCCAACAATAACTCACTTGTGTAGAAAATATGCACTCTTGTGAACTCTCTTCAGCTTAGAAACTATATGGATTAGTCTCTAATTACATTGGTATCTACCCTTCAACCTGAAACTTGAGCTCAATTTATAGGTAAATGGAGGTAGTTCCAGTTCCATGAAGAGGGGGATGGATTCCTCTCATGAATGGATTTGAGCTCCATGGACCAAGCGATAAGCTCCATGAGTGGAAGGATAAAGCTCAAACTAATTGCGACTCTAGAAGCTTCCAGTTGGGAGAATATTCGTCCAACTAGGCTTCTAGAATTTACTTTTTTCTTTTATTTTCATTTCATGGGGGTGTGCAGGTTATAGTGGAAAAAAGTGTGGGAGTTTTCGCAGTTTATGGACAGAACATCAGGGCATGCACAAGGAAAGGCTAGAAAAACTGCACAAGTATAATTTTAGGGGTTTTAAAGAGATTTTCTCCAATTCCAGGACTTGATTCAGGAACATTAGTGTTTTTGACCTCTAAGGGAACATGATATGGATGGTGATAGACCCATATGAACAATCAAATGTCATGGTGACAAAATGACATGTAACATATTGCCCCCTAAAGTGTGAAGTCTAAGGTTATTCTGAAGAGTGAAGTGCTTTATCATTCAGAGGATTGGATTGGAGACACCAGTCGAAAACCTGTAAAAACATTCAATGAAAAAAAATAAAAAATAAAAAATAAATATATATATATATATATATATATATATATATATATATATATCATTGTTGAGGTAGGCATTCCCATACTCAAATCAAAACTAACTAAATGTTCTGGTACATATATGGTTTCAATATTACATCAAAATTAGACACAGTATGGGCACAACCATCTATTATAAGTAGTCTACTGTATCATAAATAATAAAAATCCTGGCAGCTGGGATGGTGGAAACTATATCGAGGGTCTTGATTTCCGCTTCCCAAACTAGTACGAATCTATCCATGTGATTGATCGTGTCGAAGTCGAACATGGTAGAAACCACTTGATTATCCGTCAATGATGTGAACCGTTAACATGCGTGAGAGAAACCACCAATAATGACAATGGCTCTCAAAGTACTTCAGTACAATATATGAAGTTTGAATGAATGGTTTGCATTATAACACTCATAGAATTGTTCAATCGAAGGTAAATGATGCAACCAGTCATCAAAGGCGAGAAATCTGCCATTAGGGCATGCAGATCCCAAGGTACTGATAGGATTCTAGATCAACTTTATTGATCAGGTGATCATGTCCTATTGGCGAGAATTTTCAAAATTTTATTTGCTCAAAATTGGTTGGAACCTGAGAGACCGGATAAGCCTCGGCGATACAATCCCGGCGCCGCGAACGACACTCAAATCCGTTACCGTATGTGAAATTTATTGCATTTTGAAATCGCCCAATGTTCTTCATTATTGAGTATGGGCTCATAATGTTAATGTGGAGAAATTTTTTTAATATGTTGAAGTTTAATTAATGTTTTATATATATAAATATTTAATATTTTATTTGATTTTAAAAAAATCATATATTATATTAATGTTTTTATATATATTAAATATTAAAAAATTTAATTATATTAATTAATACCACACATCTAATTAAATTCGAATTATTTAAATTATAAAAACCCAAAATATCAAAGTTTAATTCATATGGTAAACTCAAAATGTCAAGGTTATGTGGTAAAGGTTTAAGGTCACGTGCAATTAGCGTTTATGGTGGAAGCGGAGTTTTATAGGGGCTAGCCCCCCACATTCAATATGACCACAATGAATTACCGAGGGCGCGGTTTATACCATCGGTGGGAATCAAACATAATGGTTAAGTTAGTTGCGGAGAGGTCACATGACCCGGTAGATAATCCGTGGTTAAGTTTAATGCCACGGTCCCCAAAACTGTTAACCCCACATTTTATGCTGACACATGCGACCACGCGAAGTTCCACATTTAATGTTGAGTTATAAACGCGCGGTCAAATCTGGTGGAGCGAGCCAATTTAGGCAGAATGGCCGAATTTGGAATCTTAACTGGCAGTGCCACCAAATTTGGTGGAGTTTTTCTAGGGCAAACTGGGAAAAACTTCAGTTGGACATAGCTTTTGGTAGGAGAATCCTTTTGGAGTGAATTTTTTTTTTTTTTGGGTCTTCTCAGCATTTTGAAGCCATTGAGATAGGTTTTAGAGCCATTGGAGCATATATTCAGCATGTTTAGCTTCGGAGAAGCTTTTTGAGCCACTAGGGCCATTTTGGGGTTGATGTTGTGTTGAGTTGTGGTTGACCATTTGAGGTGAACCAAGAGTCTACTTTGGGTAATTTGAGCATTCCAGATCCAATGGTGCAAGTTTCAAAGGCAACAGAGATCATCTTCAGGTACTTTTTCAGCAGAGAATCTTGTAGAGCCATCAGGGCCTAGGGAGTGTAGGAGTCGTATTGGGCTATGGTTAACCTTTGGAGGTGAAACAAAAGCCTATATTTACTTTTTTCAGTGCTTTGATCTCATTTATGCAGCTATTTTCACCTATTTAGACTTTCTACACATTTTATAACCATTTTCTGAGCATAATAAGAGCAAGGACATGCCCATTTGGGGGCCTTGGACTCGGCAGATGTAGCCCAGGAGGGGTGAACTGCCTTATCATATGCTGTGTTATATTTTGTGATTTATTTGTTGCTTATTTTCAGAGTTAAATATGTTAAACAATAAAAAGTAATAAGCCTCCTACATACAAAAAGACTCATAAACTCCTCAAAGTCACTTTGTTCCAATTGCAAAACACATTAAACAGTTTGCACACATAAGTTTATGGATAATGAATACCTTGCACCAACAAACAATTAGTTTCATTATCAGATCATTAGTGATTACTTCTATTATTTCTTTAGGTAGAGTCTGTAAAGGGCTAGAAATCTTCAGGATCTCATCCTTTCTTTAAAGGTGACATATCCTGTAAATGCCCCTACAGTCCATCTTTGTATTAGAAATAAGAAGTTCTCTCATTATCAGATCATTTCTAAATAATGAGCTAATGTCGATATAAAGTGATCCGTCGCAGGAAAGCCTACGACATGAAACCATTAGATCAAGTTTTGAAGAAATATTTTGCAAGGACTGACTCAGGGATGGTCAATGTGAATGGAGAAAAATGTTTGCAATGAATGGTTTACTGAACTTTCTCTTGAACACATAACGACGTTGTATATGGCTTGGCAGCATTTGACCTAAAACTAATACCCAGAAACCGGTTGAATACTTTCAATGTGGTTTGATTAACTTTTAGATAAAGGATTTCCCAACCCAGGTACAGGTGTGACAAAGTGTCGTGTTCAAGAGTGGCATGCTTCTTTCTAAATAAGGATGACAACTGGATTCATTTTCTCTCTTTTTCCCCCACCATTACTGGCAAGTACCTCTTTATTTTTGTCAAACTTGAGGAGGATAACATTTGCTTGTTTATGTAAGCTCATCCTTTGGATGAGCCCATCTTAGTATTAAAATCGAACCCTAAGGAGTGGTTCGGTCATGTTGTGATCGATAGGTCCTTTACTGTTAAAATTTAACGAGTCCAGTATAGGAATAACTCGGCGTTTTTCAGTTTTAGGGATTCATAAGAAAAACATAAGTAAACTCCATGGTTGTTCTTTTCTGTAAATTTAGTCTCTCAGGCCCGAAAAAGGATAAAATAATGTGGGAGAGAACTCTATTGACCATGATTAGTCAATGTATACCTTTTTCGTAATTAGTTCAATTCGGTTTGGAAAAATGGATAAACTTATATTGAATGGAAAATTGTTCATTTACTTTAACGAGTTTGAATATTCATGTACTCGATAATATTTTCATATTTCGAGAGTCTAAAAAGGGCTTAAAAGAGGACTCAAGGGTTTTTCTTTTTCATATTTTACAGAGCCCGAAAAAAGTGATAAAAGTATACTCAATGTCAAAATAATTATTTTCACCCAATATCATGTATCCTGCACAAAAACTCAAAAGATTACGAATATTTGCTTTCGAAAAGTAAAAATATTTAAAATTGACCTTTTAAAAGTGAAAAATAATAAAATAATAATATTTTATTCATTAAAAACTATAAAAAGGAGTTGAAATAAGTCATTTTCAAAGTTTGTTTTTAGAATAGTGAAAAAAGAGCATTTGGCCAAAAAAATTCCCGAGCTGATATGAGGAGAACCGACCATTCTTTTCTCAAAGCGTCAGAACTAGGTAATCCGCATCATCCTTACCTACATTTTCATTTGTTTCATTTTTCGTTTTGAGCTTTTATTTTATTTTTTAGGGGAAATTTATGTTTCGAAATTCGCCCTCGGGGGTGCACTGGTGATCCGTGTGATAACCGCACACAAGACTGCACTGTCTGCACACAGAACCTGCGCAAGCATCGTAAACTTTTTGGAAACTAATATTTCTTCATAAAAAATGGTTCAAGTTTCCTCCATCTGGTTTTAATTGTTTAATTTTATTGATTTGTAGGTCATTTAACCATGTTGGAATGGTGGGAACGAGAACACGATCTCATAGATAACGAAGCCATGGATGACAATGTAACTATGCATGCATTGAAAAAATGTGGTTTGTACAAGTTATGGTCTATTCAAGGAATGAAGGAACAAGTGGAGGTAATGACTAGGATTGTGAATGCATGGAACGTACACAACCAATGTTTCATAATTTGTGACCACTAGCTCGAGATTGAGCCAACAGATATATACTTCCTTACTGGATTATCTCAAAGAGGGAGAAACATTTCCTTAATTGGGACTAGACAGGGAAGTCTTCCCATTGCCGGCTACAAAGCTTAGTATCGTAGCAATAATGCAGAGTTAAAGGATGGTCGCATAGACATAAAACCATCTTGTGACTGGAGCTTAAAGTCATAGCATTCATAGTGACCAGGTTATGCGGGAGTGCAGCTCCTCATGTGGCTACAAAATCACAAATGAAAACTACAGTTTAGTGTTTTGGAGGGAAAATATTCAACTAGTGTGGAGTATTGGCCAATATGAAAGGCCAATTGACTAGAGAAAAAAATGGGAAGTTGAAAAACTTCAAATACGGTGCCATTCTTATCTCATTTTCTCTAAAGATAATTCCACTTCTCGCTTCTCAACTGATTTTAGTAGATCGTGGAACTCCTCAGGAACCTCAGATGGTGCGATGGGTAGCATTTATGGCTCTCCATGGTGGTGAGGGTGGTTTAGTAGTGTGGTTTACTCTGGCTTATTTCATGTGGCTCAGGAAACAAGTCTTCACCATTGAAGACTTTCCTTATGTGGGAATGGACTATAGAGGTGATCCTGAAACATCCTTACCTCCCGGGGCAGAGTGGGACGAGACAGGTTAGTGAATCATTTTGAATATTTTAATTTTTATTTGATTTTATATCGTCCAATACTGACAAAAATTTTAAATGCAGATGTCAGTTCGCAACGACCAGCAACGCTTCGTCGCTTTGACAAGCGAGAGGCACAATGTTTAGCACCATCATAGGATAATTCAACAGAGATTATGACAGACATGGAGCACAACCTTTATAGGTTGACTATTGATATTCCTGAGACAGGAACCAATGATATCCCCCTCAGGTTCCATAGACACGTGACAGGTGTTCCAGGTCCATTCAGGATATTTCTACGCATTGTGGTGTGTGCTATATTTTATTACCATGATCATCATCATGGAGAGTTGATGGTCAATGTACATTGAAATTTTTGTTTTTTGTATCAGTGTCTTTTAGATCATAAGGTGTTTGAACCTATGATCACAGACAATGTAATATTTTTTGGACACAAACTTATCTATCCTAACGATATTACTACTTGTGTTCTTTGAGTATCTTGTTCAACATGGATTGTATGTTGTTTTTATTTACTTTGTTAATGTTTCAAATGTCTATTTAAAAATTGATTAGCTAATGCATCGGCTAATGTATTTAAATTTCTTGAAATATATTGATATTCGATATGATCAAATTTTCATTCCAAGAGATGAACCTTCAAAAATAATCTTAACAACATTGGATTTCCAATTGCATAAACTTTGTTTAAATTTAATATAATGAGTTGTGAATCCAACCTAATGATCAAACATTGAATACCAAATGTAATGGCATAATATAATAACTCAATCACTGCCCTATATTCTGCAATATTGTTCGTTGTTTAACCAAGGCATATCCCATGAATAGAAACTAACTCATCAGTGGGTGAATAGATAACCCAAGCCACGGAAGAGATATTTTGTGTACTACAACAGGCATCATCAGCAAAACCAATGTATGTTTGAAGGGATGTAGACATCTGAAATATCAAGAGTAATCAAGATAAGAAGTGATAGTAGTAACAACAAAAACTAATCTAGGCACACTTGTCTAATATAAGGCACACTATTATAAAATGTAACTATTTTACAACAGAGATCTTTGAATGAAAGTCAAGCATAATATCTCTTAAGATAAATACCATTTCTGGGTTTATCTAAAGAAACCTTGTCATAATCAATTAATTCATAAGGTCCTTTTCAAGCACACACTTGAAAATATAGGGACCATGCCACATCAGTTCGAATTTACCAGCACCCAGCTTTTCATTAGCTTGATCATATATTAAAACTAGGTCACCTTCTGAATGAATTTGAGGGTTAACATTTTGATCATACTGAGCTTTCATGCATTTCTTGTGAGCTTCGGCAGCCAATGCAACGGTGCGCCGAGTCTCATCTAATTTTGCTAAGTATAGAAATAATTTCTCCTCTTCAGAGGTAGCTGGTAACTATGCAATGGATAATTTGATTGATGGTATTTCACATTCAATGGGTAACATAGCTTCTAAACCATAAACAAGTTGAAAAGGAGTGAACCCTGTAGCAGTTTTTGCATAGGTTCGGTATGCCCATAATGCAGAAAAATCATGGTATGCCAATTCGATTTATGAGTCCTGATAATCCATTTAATCATGGCAGTTAAAACCTTGTTAACGGCCTAAACTTTACCATTAGCCTGTGGGTAATACAAAGTAGAATTATCATGACAAAGGCCAAGTTGATCAGAAAGTTCGGTCATCATAACATTTCGAAAATGACTCCCATGGTCCATAATAATAGCTTGAGGGACACCGAAACAAGCAATCACATGATTGAATACAAAAGTGGCTACAGTTTTTCCATCAATTGTGAATGTAGGCATTTCCTTGACCCATTTGGTAAAGTAATCTATGGCGAGAATAATATACCCATGCCCCTTGGCCGAGTGAAGGTTACATGTAATGAAATCGATGCCTCATTTCACAAAAGGACCGAAAGCAATGATTGGGTGAAGAGGAGCTGGAGGTGCATGCATCTTTCAATCAAAATTTGGTAGTTGTGGCATCTTCGGACCGCGATGATACAATATTTGAATAAAGACAGCCAAAAATAACTAGTGCATAATATCTTTTGGGCTATGGCGAACCCATACATATGACCACCACACGCTCCAAAGTAGCAATCATTCAAAACCCTTTCAGCCTCTTCGTGATTTATACAATGTCGAAAAATAGAATCCACACCACGAAGATAAAGAGTGTCCCAAACAATATTGTATTGTTGGGATTGATACCGGATTCTCTTTTGATCTGAACATGAAAGCTCTGGGCGAAAGGTTTGGGTCTGAAGATATATAATGATATCTTCATACCAAGGGTCTAAAGTACTAATGATAAACAGAGATTCATCTGCAATAGGATTATCTGCCACCGTTTCTGACTCAGTATTGGGAAAATCACACATAGGCTCAAAAAACACAAGTGATTTCTTTGACTTGGATTTTTCGAATTCCAAATCAAACTCTTGTAGGATGAAAATCAATTTGGAGTATTTTCCCCCGAGCAATTTTTTTGTCAAGATATACATCATCGGTTGCATTTAGATATCACTGTTGTTTTATGTAACAATATGTAGTGACAGAATCGTTGGACAGCTTGAACTACTACCAAGGCCAATTTCTCCACATGCGAATACTTGATTTCCATCGGGTTGAGATTCCAACTTAGGTAATAGATCACATGTTCATTGTGAGATTCATCCTCCTTAACCAAAACCATTCCAATCATGGAATTAGAGGCAACTAAGTATAAAAGCTAGTCCTGGTGGTAATTGGGCGGATGCAATAACAGTACATGGGTCAACACATTTTAAGTGCATCAAAATATTTATTGGCAATCTCATCCCAAATAAAAAGAACACTTTTTTTTAACAACCGGGAAAAACCTTTTGTTAACTCGGTGTAGTTTGGGATAAACCTACGTAAAAAGAATTCTTTCCCTTGCAAACTCTGGAGTTGGCGAAGAGTGGAAGGAGGAGGTAAATGATGATAGCCTCAACCTTCGAAGGATCGACACGAATGCCATCTTTTGAAAAAATGAACCTAAGTAAACGTCTTGATTGTACCAAAAAAACAAATTTGTGGGGATTCAAGTGAATTTTGTAATGCCTACATCTCATGAAAATGACTCGTAAGTGTATAGGATGATCTTCTCTGCGTAAATAATAAGCAATTAAGTCATCTAGATAAGGTTGTACAATATATTTGATATCATGAAAAGCATAAGACATATCTCTTTGAAAATTTGCACCAGCATTTTTTAGTTCGAAAGGTAGCTTGCAATAAGACAATGTGCCCCAAGGACATATAAACGTTGTTTTTGGTTGATCGTCAGGGAGTATGTTGATTTTATTGTAGCCAGAAAATCCATCCATAAATGAGAATATTTCGTTTCCAGCACAGTCATCAACAATTTGGTCGATATATGGCATAGGATAGTTCTCTTTTGTACATGCTTTGTTAATGTACCAATAATAAACACATACTCTTATAGTCCCTTGTTTCTTTGTGACGGGAACTATGTTAGACACCCAATATGTCAATGGAATTGGATAAATAAATCCTGCTCGTAATAGTTTCTCAACTTCAACTTTGATTGTTGTAGATTTCCGTGGATGTATTGGATGTAATATCTATCTAATAGGTTTAACATCCAGGTATGTCTTAATTTCATGAATTACAATCTTAGGATCGAAACCTGGCATCTCTTCATAAGACTAGGCAAAAATGTCTAGGAATTCTTAAAATAGGGCTTTGTAAGTGTTAATCTCTTCTATCGAACAAGAAGCACATATATGAATGTTGTCAATAATTCCAAGTTTAATTGATATGTCAATAGGAAATATTTTAGAAATATTTCCCAAATTTGTCTCAGAATCCAAATTTGTAATCGATGTGGGATTTTTTGGTTCCTTGACATAACCAATTGTAAAAATAGACGAAAAATAGCTTATCAAGATCAGGTAAAAAATAATATCTATGATGTAGATCATCCCATGGTAATTCATCCAATGAAAAAATTTCCCAAATACTTTCCTTAGTTTCAAATACATGTTGAAAGGGATCTGAAAATTGTGTCAAGGTGGAGCTTGATAGAGAAGATGATTCTTTGTTGATCACATTCATTTGATTAGGAATAGTAGATGGGGTGTCAGAATATGATTGTACTGCTACATATGCCGATTCAAAAGGACTGAAAGGCATCTCACCATTGAAAGA
The DNA here is from genome assembly GCA_034641835.2 of Pinus albicaulis. Lineage (NCBI taxonomy): Eukaryota > Viridiplantae > Streptophyta > Pinopsida > Pinales > Pinaceae > Pinus > Pinus albicaulis. The sequence goes on from CM076573.1 coordinate 171,371,213, forward strand.
GTCCAATTCTGATTCTGAAGGCACAATCCATGTGTCATCAAATGGTATAGTGCTTGATGAGATCATATTGATATTGGCAATTATTTGCAGTACGTTGGGTGGAGGTATAGCGAAAATTCCCATGAGAGAGGAATCCTTTAATAATCCTACACCAAAATCTTCATATGGGATAACTGATTTTCCGACATGTTGGATACTATTCGTAGAAGTGGGGTCTGATGAAAAATATGACAATTGATCTATTTTAACAATATTTCATTTATGAGGAAACATCTTTACCGAAAATACTGAGGAAACTACCACAGTCATGGCATAAGACCAACTATGACCCAAAATAATTTTGTAATCAAGAGGGGCATCAACAACTTCCACCTCTAGAGTAACGGTTTTTCCTTCTACTTCTATAGGCAGATCCTACAGTATTCTATATGGATGAAATCCTCTTCCATCAAAGGCTTTAAGGATAGTCGGTGATTAGTTGAGTGTTCGAGAACCAAGGGTTTTCCAACAATTTAATGAAATTATACACGTATATTCCCCCTCGTCAATTAGAGTACGAAAAACTCGTCTTAATTTGACTAATACTAGAATTTGAAAAGCCATCTGATGAGGGAGTCTAGGTACAAAATTTTAGAGATCAAAGACCATGAGGTTCGAATCCTGAAGATTTATATCTTTGATAGCTGATTATAGTAATTTCCTTTATGCTAGACATAATTGTAGCACTTCTAAGGCCAACATTGTTGAAGGAGATATCACCAAATCTTCAACAATGTTGTAATTCTGAGCAGCTCTCGCATGTGGATTGAAAGTTGATTTTCAAAGTACACCTTTGGCAAGCAGTTTAATCACTATATTAGGATTAGGTTTCTCAATTTCAAGCGGTTCAGAAACTAAAGGAGTTGTGGTTGGTGTTTGACTATAATTTTCAGTCTCTTTACTAGTTACAGGATTCTTAGTTCCATAGTCTTGAGATCGTGTCACAACCATGACCTGAGACATCATTAAAATATTTGTCGATGAATTGGAAGAAGATCCTATCATTTTACTATCTTGAGTGGGAAAAAGATCCTTCAAGACAGCAGGTGTGGGTGAACCTTTGACAAATTTGGATACCTCAGATCGATGTGGACACTCTTTAGTATAGTGATCATCGTTACAAATAAGACAAGAATAATGAGGTTTCCATTTTTCATCAACTGGCTCATTTTTTTTTGTTTTCTCTTTAGGAGATGTATTTTGTTTATTTTTATTCTTTCCTTTTTTCTTATTTCCAATTTTATCTTTAGTCGTGGATGAATCTACAACATGAATGTCCACAGAAGTTTCAAGAGAAGAATCTCCTTTAAGTGAATCTAGTAAATTTATTATGGGAGAAGTAGGTTTGGATGACTTCTTCTTACTCCTGTTAGCACTAACTGTACCAATTACACCATCTGCAGAATGAGAACCAGAAGGAGTTGTAGTTATTTGACTTGGGCGTGGTAAGTCAGGATTTTTTTCGTATAAAGTACCAGACTATGTATATACAAGGTCTAAGTATTGTGCTTGAGCTATGACTTGTTCTTCTATAACAACAGCTCCCTTAGCTACATCTTCAGTGATTTTTGGAAGTAATTATTTGATGAACCATTCTGCCAAGATTTGATCCGGAATGAAAACTTTCATTAAACGTCTTCTACGTCTCCATTCATGTATGTGATCTGAAATGTATGTAGACATACTTTTTTTTAATGAAGTTAAGAGTTATGTGCCATTTTCATAACGGAATGCCAACTAAAAGTGAGTTAAGAAATTTGTTGCTAACGCGTTAAAATTGTTGAAAGAGCCACGTGGTAGTTCAATATACCACTTTGCAGCTAAGTCTATCAATGTTCTTTGAAAAAGTCTTAATCGAATGGAATCATCAAATAAAGAGTTGGATGCACACCAAATATTATAAGTCATCACATGATTGGAGAGGTATTCTCCTGATTTTCCTTCAAACTTAGGTATGTCACTGGGCAACTTATTTGGCATTGGTGGCCAAAACAGAAGATAACAAATCGGATCATTCATGAGGCATGACAAATCTGGCAAGTCCCAAGTTGCAATGAATGGTAGCTGACGGTTAGGGTCCTGTTGAGCAAACTGATAACCTTGAGGGACAGTACCAGTACCTGGAGGAGGATGTCCAGGATAGCCTGGAATAGCCTATGCAAATTGGATTCGAATGCCCCCTGGGTATCCAGGGTTAGCCATACAAAAATGAGTTTGAGGTGGTATCTAATATGTATAACTAGGGTATATTTGACTTTTGTAGACTGGATTTTGTCCTATGGGTCCATATTGAAACTTCCCTTGATACGGTTGATTAATAAACTGACCTGTGTAAGGTTGGCTTGTTGGAATTATAGCTGAAATAGGTTGTCCTGCAGAGGTTTGAATAGTAGACTGAACTACAGGTCCAGTTTGATGAGCAGTGACTTGAGGGATCGCCTGTGATACAGTTGATGTCATCGTTTGAGGGGTTTTAGAATTAGGGACTTGGGAAACTCTAGGGATAGGTGTACTTGGTTGTTGAACAGAATTTTGCATGGCAGATTGGACATGAGTTTTTGGCGTACTCGAACTATATTGTTGACTACTAGGTACAGATACCTAAGGTGCAATTTGAAGTGTAGTTTGGGCAGGTTTTTGGACTTGGGTATAACCGATTTGACCAGTTGGTTGAATAGGTTGATTATAAGGTACTTCCATAGTAGGTTGAAAATTATGTTGGTTCAATGATGGGTTCCATACTGTGTTAACTTTGGGATAAGGAGCTCACATTAAATATTATGTTGCGTAAGGTTGACCATAACCGGTTTGACATATTGGAATGTGAGTTTGATATTTTTCTGGATAATTTCCAGTAAAGGGTTGACCTCCTTGAAAGGATTGTTTCTCTTGATAAAATTGTTTCCCCAGAGGAGGTTGTTTTCCTTGAATAGGTTGTGGCCTTGGCATAGGGTACTGCCCTTGAAGAGGTTGTGGCTCCCAAGGTACTCTCAAGGCCAGGTCCCTGGCATAGGGTATTGCCCTTGAAGAGGTTGTCCTTGAGGAGTATACTACCCCCCAGGCGGTAAATTGATACCTTGAGGGTCAAGTAAAGGAATATTTCGAGACATAATATATAATTGTTACATTGCCAAATTTTTGGTATTAGATTCATTAAGACCAGTTGATTGTGTAAGTGTTTCAGAAGAAGGAGATGCTCCTAAGAAAGTACTAGAGAGTGACTGGTATCCAGCGAGAACCGAAGGACCACCATACAAAAATTTTTATGGAGATGAAGAAAACATGGATGACTCATTTGACATGTTTGATGAAGGGATGTAAGTACCTCTGGGTATGGAGTAAAAGGGAATGTGGGGTGGTGAATAATTGAGACCACTATAATGTAGAAAGTTGGTTAACTGAGAATACCAAGGGTCTGGTTTAAAAGGGTTGTAATGGTAAATTGATTCACTATGCCTTAGATCTAAAGATTCTTGACGTGAAGGAATTACAATCTCTTCTTCTGTGTCAGTAATATCTTTGATACTAATCAAGCCAGGAGGAAGGTTCTCAGTGATGCAAAACTTCACTCGAGGTGAACGAGAACGACCAGGGGTTCGGGCTATGAACTCCGAATTTGACTCAGATGAAGTAGATTCAGTTTCAAGTTCAGATATTTCGGGTTCAATAAGTTGACTATCTAATAATTCACCGGTTGCAGACTCAACTGTTATTAATTCCGAAAGTTTTGGTTGTTCTTCTGTCTGAGGTTGATTTAATTCATAATTGGGATGTATTATTACGGATGTTTCTTCCTATTTAGTAGATATGGTTCTTGATTGTTGACCTCTTTCAGATTTAAGCTTTTCTAATTGACTTGGTGTATACTCAGGAGGTTTCCCCTACATTGTACGAGAGTGTCTCGGTAATTCAACCATGGTTAATGTTTAACACACGAAATCAAAAAAAAAATTCAACAAAATAGACCTAAGGTCTTTAAGGAAACAAGCAATTTGAACACACACCTATAAAATCTAAGAGACAATCCACACACAAATAGTATGTTTCCACACTAAAAACATGAGTTGGTGATGAAATCCAATGTCGTAGAAATTTAATGTGGAAAACTTGATGGTTGGAACAGTTACCTTGACAACCTACTTAATGAAACAGTCTGATGCAAGTCCCTCCACTTGTGCCATCTCGAAGTGAAGAGTACCCTTGGGAAAGTCTAAGTGAGTCTAGCCGATGTTTGTTCCAGGTACAGTGGGACCTTCCCTCCACCGTCACCTTGGGAAAAATCCTAAAGATTATGGTCACTAAGGTCACCAATGGAAACAAATATACCTGAGGGAATAGTCTACGATCCAATATACATGCAAGGGCAGAGTATCAAGCTCAATCCCCTTGAAGGCTCCTCGATATGGTAAATCTGAGGTTTGCCGACAAGTGACCCCAGGGTCCTCCACAATGGTTAATCCTAGGTTTACCGTTTTTATTACATGCACATCTTCTATCTTTGCCAATGAGATAGGTACGATTACCTAACTGGTTCTGACATGATCTCGTGCTTGACTCTTTTAAGAAGAGATTCCCAGAGTACAAATGCAACAATTGGATTTTTCTACCACAAGATTCTACTTGTTTGTTTAAATTGTTTTTTAAATTTTATTGCAACCTATTCCAAAACACTAGCCTAAGCTATGTCGGTGGAATGAGCCCTAGAAAATGTAAAATTTCTAGATTTATTTTATTTAAGCGTTGTATTAATTCGGCTGTTACTTAATACAAAGGATATGGAGTTGAAACTTTAATGATTTTTGTGACCTTACTCAAAATACTCTAAATGAGTCTATATGATAAGTGCAACTCTTTCTTTTCAATGAATCTTATTTAAGAGTAAGTTGAGAGATTTATCAATTTCCAGAACACAAACTCATTCATTCATAAACAAAATATTTTTTTGAAAAGAAGATGATTTCATGAAGAACTAAATTTGCAATAATGATCAATCACTCATTTGAAATAAAATTCCTTGAACAATCATATCAAAAATTACAATTCAATAAAGAATCAATTTCCAAAAGAAAACAATCTCTAAAAACTCTAAATGCATAAATTTCAAAATCAAAACAAAATTCTAATTTTGAAGTCTATCTAGAATGTTTGAGGATGATTTCTCTTAATTGTAATCAGATTAAGAAAATTTCCACTTATCTCAGCAAAAATGAAAACATCCAAAAGTGATTTGGTGTTAAATCATACTTCAGTAAGCTAGAAGCTCTTGCGGGTTTGAAAATGAATAGAGAACAAGAATTCATAAAAGTAAGGTTTGGAATGATCCTAATGGCTCAAAAAGACAAAATCATAATACCAGTAAGCTGAGGCAAATGAAGGTATATTTTACACATAGCAGCAATAAACCAGGGCAAAATTTCACTTCTAAAATGAAAACAAGATGATAAATCACCCAAAACTCAATATTTGCTGAAAAGAAGTTCTCACAGAAGATTTGACAACTAAGATGGATCAAGGAAAACTTAAAGAATCAGGTTAGTTGGATCTAAAAAAGAGAAATTTATTTTTTTCAAAAATTTCCAGGGGTGCGCAACTTACAGTGGAATACAATGCACATGCACACTGAATTGAACTAAAAGTTGTGCAGGTTGTCGCACTTTTTTCTGCCGAAAACCACGCAGGCAAGGAAAAACTTGCAAAAATTAAATAATAAGCTTTCTTTTTCAGGAATTCTTAAAATTTATCTACCCAACCAGACTCAGAGAAGTCAAAATCAGAAAACTAAAATTTCAAACCGAATACAAACAAAGAAAACTAAGCTCTAGATCCCCAGTATGGTCACCAATTTGTTACGTGGATTAATCCCTCTTCCAGACAAAAGCAATCTCCCTAGTACTCCAGCGAGTAACTAGAAACAAAGATCCATTTGAAAACCTTTTCCTCTAGATTAATTGCATTTCCGAATTATAATATTAAAGTAAAGAGGACATGCCCCTGCCTTGAAATCCAAACATTTGATATAGCCCTTTGTCCCAGCGCTCCAAATTGGTTTCTCCAATGAGTAGAACCTGTAATCAAAGACAAGACAAATAATCAAAGCATCTGAAACATATAATAATAATAAAAATGATAATCCAACTTAGTGATCAAGGAGTCTAAGTATTCACATTATTCCAATAAGCATAGAAACAAAGCAATGAGAAAAATATATCCATATGTATTATCTTGAATAGAAAGAGTAATCTTACAACCTGATGCCTTGATCTTGTACAGATTTCTCCCTGGGTCCTGAAAAATTTCTCTCCTTCAATCTGATAAGCCTTCCTCTCTGAATACCAGCATGGAGTTATAGACACAAGGGTGTGATCATTCACATGCCAACAACCACTCAGTAGTGTAGAAAGTATGCACCCTTATGAACTCTCTTCAGCTTGGAAACTATATAGATTAGTCTCTAATTACATTGGTATCTACCCTTAAACCTGAAACTTGAGCTCAATTTATAGGGAAATGGAGGTGGTTTCAGTTCCATGAAGAGGGGGATGGATTCCTCTCATGAAGAGATTTGAGCTCCATGGACCAAGGGATAAGCTCCATGAGTGGAGAGATAAAGCTCGAATTGATCGCGACTCTAGAAGCTTCCAGTTGGGAGAATATTAAACCAACCAGGCTTCTAGAATTTACTTCTTTTTTTTTTTCTTTTCATGGAGGTGCATAGGTTATAGTGGGAAAAAGTGCAGGATTTGTCGCAGTTTATGTATATAACATCAGCGCATGTGTAGGGAAAGGCTAGAAAAATTGTGCAGGTAGACTTTTAAGGGTTTTAAAGAGCTTTTCTCCAATTCCAAGACTTGATTCAAGAATATTAGTGTTTTTGACCTCTAAGGGAACATGATATGGATGGTGATATACCCATATGAACATTCAAATGTCATGTTATGAAACCAGCTCCAAAAATAGAAGAAAAGAGAGATCAACACCTTAGAAATAATCCACTTCGAGGGGGAAACCTCCAATACATTACATAAATGAACAATTCTTGGATTATACAAATGAAAAAATATCCTTTCTATATATAGGATTCCATTAGGCCACAATGTAATCCTAGTTGACCTAACAATAATAATATAAGGGCACAATAATAACAATATGGGGGTTACAGGGGTACAATAATAACAATAAGGGGGTTACACTAATAACAATAAGAGACTATACTAGTAATATAGGGTCCTAACATGCTCCTATCCTTCAAAAAAGTGTTGTCCTAAACTCTTGATTAGCTCTGGGTGCTTCTGTATAAAATTCTCATCCTCCCATGTAGAATCTTCAGTGGGTAAGTTCTTCCATTTGATGAGATACTCTGAAATTGATCGATTTCGTAGCTGTCGAGTTCTTGTTTCTGTGACTGCTTCAAGTTCCAATATGGTTTTTCCTTCCTCATCAAGTTCTACAAATATTGTTTGAACTAGAAGTTTGTCCCCTATAATCTTCTTTAAGCATGAAACATGGAAAACTAGATCCACTCGCGAAGAAGCATGAAGCTCCAATTTGTATGCCATAGTAAAAATCTCTTGCAACACCTTGTAAGGACCATATTACTTTGGCGATAATTTATTATCCTTCCTAGCTTGCTTGAGGGACATGTTTTTGTATGTTTGTAGCCGTAAAAATATCCAGTATCCTACATCAAAACTTCTCCCACTGCGATGTTGATCTGCCTTTTGTTTCATTCGATTTTGTGCCAAATTTAGGTTATCCTTTAAGAGTTGGAGAACTTGTTGATGCTCGATGTGATCTTCCACTTCTTGAACCCTAGAATTTTCCCTTAAAGAAGATGTGATGGATGGTGGATGATACCATAAAGTGCCATAAATGGGGTCATTTTTGCTGCAGTATGGAAGGAAGTGTTATACCACCATTCAATGAGAGGTAACCACTTGACCCATTGTGCTTGCTTATCAGATACAAAACAACGAAGATATCCTTCCAAACATTTATTCACTATCTCTGTTTGACCATCAGATTGAGGAAGATAAGATAAGCTATGAGCTATTTTAGTACCCAAGCAAGAAAATAATTCCGTCCAAAAAATTCCTATAAAAATGGGATCTCTGTTACTTACAATAATCTTCGGGTTTCCATGTAGCTTTTGAATTGTTTCCATTAATGAAATAGAAACTGTACTTGCTTTAAATGGATGATATAATGCACAAAATTGTGCATACTTGGTAATTCTATCAACTACCACCATGATGACACTCCTTCCTTCGGACTTAGGTAAACCTGTGATAAAATCCATTGAATCTCCTCCCAATGTTGACATGGGATGGATAAAGGTTGTAGAACACCTGGGGTCTTAATTGTCTCAACTTTATTTTGCTAGAAAAACAAACATTCCACCACAAAATTTTGAATATCAGATTTAAGGCCATCCCAAAAAAATTCTTTCTTCAACTTGTGGTAAGTTTTTAAAAATCCCTAGTGTCCTCCTAAAGGAGAAGTGTGCAATTCCAAAAGAATATTTTGTTTTAGTTGGGAATTCTTGCAAATATATAAGTGATATTTGTACCATAAAGACTCATTTTTCCCACTAAATGTATCATATGTACTAGGATCTTGCTACAACTTTTGAATGACTTTCCACACTTCTTTTTCCTTCTTCCATTCATCCCTTGCTTTGGTTATCCAATCTGGTTGGATAATAGAAATGGCACAAAGCAATGCTTCCACCTCTTCATCCTTTCTTGAGAGTGCATCTGCAACAACATTTAGCTTCCCTTTTTTGTAGGTGATTTCAAAGTCATAACCCAACATCTCTATGACCCATTTTTGTTGCTCTTCTGAAGATATTCTTTGTTCCAAAAAGTGTTTAAGACTATCATGATCAGTTTTTACCTTGAAGTGTCTTCTCATTAGGTAAGGTCTCCATTTCTTTAGTGCATGTAGTATTGCCAACATTTCTTTCTCATAAATAGCCTTTTGTAAATACTTTCCTTTGATTAGATGACTTTCAAAAGCAAAGGGTCTTCCCTCTTGCATTAAAACAGCACCAATTCCATTTCCTGAGGCATCACATTCCACAATAAAGGTTTTTGTGAAGTCTGGCGTAGCTAAGACTGGTGCTAGGCACATTACCTCTTTAAGATGTTCAAAGGCCTTAGTTGCTTCAGGAGTCCATGAAAATGCATCTTTCTCCAATAATGTTGTTAGAGGTGATGCTCTTCTCCCATAATTATTAACAAACTTGCGATGATACCCTATTAACCCGAGAAATCCGCACAACTGCTTTATGGTTGTGGGGACTTTCCATTCCTTAATGGCTTTAATTTTTTTAGAGCCTACCTTAACACCCTCATGAGATACAATATGACCCATATATTCCACCTCTTGTACTCCAAAGAAACATTTGGATGTTTTTGCATATAATTGTTTCTCCTCCAATAGTTTGAGCACCCTGTCAACATGTTGAACATGATCCTTCCAAGACCTATTGTAGATTAATATATCATCAAAAAATAATAGCACAAATTTTCTAAGGAAATGTTTGAAAATGGAATTCATCAACCCTTGAAATGTAGAAGGTGCATTGGTAAGGCCAAAAGGCATGACCAAAAATTCATAATGAACCTCATGAGTTTGAAATGTTGTTTTTGGAATATCTTCATTCTTCATTCTAATTTGATGATATCTCGAACAAAGATCCAACTTGGTAAAATAAATTGCTCCATGTAATTCATCCAATAATTCATCAATCACAGGAATGGGAAATTTATCTTTAATAGTGAACTTATCAAGCTCCCTATAATCCGGATAGATGTGCCATGATCCATCCTTCTTGTGCACCAATACTACTAGAGCAGAGAAAGAACTTTGACTAGGTTGAATTATACCAGCCTCTAACATTTTTGCAATCATACGTTGATTTTTTCTCTTTTGGACATAAGGATATGTGTAAGGCCTGATGTTTGGAGGAACACTTCCTGGAATCAAATTAATAGCATGATCATGATCACGAATAGGTGGGAGTCCTTTGCGAGTTTCAAACACCTTGGAATGATTGTCCAATACTTTTGGGAGATCTGGAGAAATAGATGATTTTGATGTTGGAACTTCTAGTAAGCATAATTGTGAAATTATGCCTCGTTTTTATTTCTTAAGAAGATTTTTCATGACATAAGAGCTTATTATATTTCATGGCTTCCCTGTGATACCCCGTAATTCGATTTCCTTTCTTTCCTGGAATATCAATTACCCTTATATTCAATTTTTGGAAGTCCTCAATGTGCTCCACCACTGAACCCTTTTGTTTGAGATTTATCAATTGGCTAAAGAAGGTGTTTCTCTTTGTATCCTCATAATGTGCTATCATTTCCTCCATAAAAATTGACCAAGTGACAATTTTTTTACGGAGAAAATCCATCGATACCATAAAAATGTATTTTGTTCTAAATGTAAAGTTGCAATGTGTACCTTTTGTTTGTTTTGCACATTACTGAGATCAAAATATTGCTCCATAAGTAGTATCCATGTTACGGGATCCTTGCCTTCAAACTTCCTCATATCCATATTTGGAATATGGTGGTTCTTCAATCCAAAATTAGAGTTTATGAAATCACTATTAACATTTATTTTTCCCTCATCGTGAGTTTCCTCTACTATCGTTTCACCATTAGGAATCATTTTTTTCTATCAACTTTTACAAACCTTCCTTCAAACCTTCCATGTCTTCCTTCAAACCTTCCATTTTTTCTTCCATACCATTCTTCAAACCATCCATTTTTTCTTCCATACCATTCTTCAAACTATCCATAATAGCTTCCACACCTTTCTTCAAACCATCCATCTTAGCTTCCATGCTTTTCTTCAAAACATCCATTTCATTTTTTGCTTCTCTTTGGGAGAGCGAAATTTGGTGCACTTGCTCTTGTAATTTAGATATGTCACGTTGCATTTCTTTATCTTCATGAGCCATAGTAGAGCCTTATGAAGGTTTAATGGGTGTTGAATTCTTTTTAGGAGGAATTTTAGAACCCAATACTGATATATATTCTACAATATGCCCTTGGAATCAATTCAAATTGATTCTTCAAACAAGACTTATGCAATTTTAAAAAAAAAAAAAAAAATACACACCTTTTTCTTTCTTTTGAGGAGATCGATATTGAAATTGAATTATCTCTATGATTTTAGATAATATCTGAAATTCAGCCCTGTAGTAGCACTCTGAATCTTCTTTTGAATTTCACAGGTCTAACCTGAATTGGATTCTTCAAGGAAAATTTATGCCCATTCTCCCACAATGACCTAATTATGGACTGGTTTAGTAGAGCGAAGATTTACGATGTGCCATGTGTCAATGTTTACTCCTTCGACTCTAAAATTTCTACACAGGAAACAATATTTCGTGTACTTGCATCCAATTTTTACATAATTCCAATCTGATGCTCAAAGAGAGAGTTATGACAGTTTTACCACGGTCACCTCTTTGAGATGAAATTCGGGAGCCTGAAAAAATCCTAACTTCCTTGGATCATATCTCCGCAAATATTGTGAACCAAGATCTGAAATTTGTACAAGAGGTTCCATAGCTCTGTAAAAATTTCAGTTTCTGAACCTTCGCAGAAAAAAAAATAAAAAAATAAAAAAATAAAAATAAAAAATAAAAAAAATTACAGCGCAAATGCCACGATGACTTGTTTTTGGTGAAATTCGGGAGCCTACAAAAATCCTAACTTCAACAGATCATATCTTCGGAAACATTGTGAACCAAGATCTGAAACTTTTACACGGCATTCCTCGGGATTGCAGCTTTGCTCTGTAAAAATTTCAGCTTTTAAACCTTCGTAGTAAAAAATTTATAGCGAAAATTCCATGATGACCTGTTTGGAGCAACGAAACCCTAGAATCCAAAGCTTTGATACGAAATGTTATGAAACCAGCTCCAAAAATAGAAGAAAAGAGAGATCAACACCTTAGAAATAAACCACTTCGAGGGGGCAACCTCTAATACATTACATAAATGAACAATTCTTGGATGATACAAATGAGAAAACCTCCTTTCTATATATAGGAATCCATGGGGCCACAATGTAATCCTAGCTAACCTAAAAATAATAATGTAAGGGCACAATAATAAAAATATGGGGGTTGCAAGGGTACAATAATAACAATAAGGGGGTTACACTAACAACAATAAGGGACTATACTAGTAATATAGGGACCTAACATGTCATGTTGAAAAAATGACATGTAACAGTAAGACAAATATTATTTGTTGATATTAAGATTTTAGGTGAATATAAGTGTATCAATTTGTGTTGTTCTTTACTAGACTTGTGGGATAGTTTATTTTTTTCCATAGGTAGTAATGCAACTACATCAAGTTTCAATGAAATAGTCTCATCATTTTTATTAGAGGAGACAAGATAGAAAAACATGGAAAGTTAGATCATAGATTCCTTTTTGGTAAGAGGGCACTACAAGAATAGAAATAAAAATAATTCTTCTAGTTGGAGATCTAAATTTAGAGGAAGATATACATATATGGGAAAATTCATTAAAGAATGTTATATATGTGGAAAAGAATGGAATTACAAGAAATATTACAGATCCAAAATTAATGAGAAAGGGAAGGGATTTGAATATGTTCCTCATATATAAGAAAAACCTTCTTAATGTTGGGTGTGCATTATATTATTTCCACTAATAGCCCCATGTCTTGTATGTTGCGTCGGGCACAGCGGGGTTAGAAGTCCCCCTGTCGGGCGGTACACGAGGATAGGGGCAGCAACCCAAGAATGGTTTTTTTTATGCGAACCCAATAATAGTTGGGCGGACCCACCCATGGTTTTGTGCATGTGTTTTGCATATGGTTTTGGGCATGATGGTTTTCTTCCCATGGTATTTTGTAGATCTGCTCAAGGTAACTACGATTATGTTCTAATACAGTGTTAATAGATTTCGGTTTATGAATTTTTTAGAATGTATATATATGTATTGAAACATTGAAATTAATATTGAATAATAAATCTAGTAGTCCCGGTTTTGGGATCCAGGGGAAAATATCTTTGTATATTTGTTTTATGTGTTATGTTCTCGCCATTGTTTATTTTTGTTTTAAGAATTCATTTGTAGGTAATTTTTGTACATAGTTAAAACTTACGATCAAATGTAAGAGGGGATGTGTACTTGTCTTCTTTAGTTACACATGTATATCATGATGCATGGTTGGTCGCCTTGTGTGCATCCTTTCATATGAATCCTCAAAAGGAGTGGTTTTGTGAGTATGAAAGTTATGATGACATTGATGTTTTCTTAGGATATGATTCAATAGCCAAAATCATAGGAAAAGGAAAATTCAACTTTAATATCATGGGTGGAAGGATTAGAACACTGCCTGGTGTTATGCACATGCCAAGATTGGCCATAAAAATTATTTTCATAAGAAAGATTAGTGATGCAAGTGTAAAAAATTGTTTGAAAAGGATTTCTATAGGATGGTTCAAGCAGTAATGGTTTTGATGAGGGAAATTCATAAGGGAACTTTGTATAACCTATTGGGAAGAAATTTTAATAATGAGTGCAACAATTATTTTTTTCTTGGGAGTGGATTTAAAGAAGGAAAAACTCCTATAATATTTGGAGGAAAGACTATGTTGTGGAATCAAACACTCTAACATATAATAGAGAACAACCTTTGAGTACTAAATGGTAATTGTATGGTAAAAGGTATATCTAATATCTTTGTGGATTTTGATTTATGTGAAAATTTCTTATATGGGAAGCAAAATCTTTAATATTCTTATTCAATGCTACAAGGCTAGAGCGAATATTACAACTGGTGCTTAATGATGTGTTTAGACCTATGTTGGCTCCATTACTAGGAAAATTTGTGTACTGTGTCTCATTTATAGATGACTTCTCAAGGAATACATGGATTTATTTCCTCAAGATGAAATTTGCATTCTTTAAAAAATACAAAGGGTTTAAGGCTTTTGTGGAAAATCAAACACAAGAAATTGAGGTGTTGAGGACCATAATGTTGGATAATATTGTGGGAATCAATTCAAATAATTATATAATATGTGTGGTATAGAAAGGCATGAGAATACACCATACACACCTCAACAAAATGGATTTATAGAAAGGATGAACATGAAATTGATGGATAAAATAAGGAGCATGCTCAATGGTGCTAGGTTAGGACAAGAATTATGGGCAGAGGCAGTGGACACTATGTGTTATCTAGTAAATAGATCACCCTCATCAATCTTGGATGATGAGACTCCACTTGAGGTATGGACTAGTAATAAACCTTCTTTTAAACATCTCAAGGAGAATAGAATTAAGTTGGATAACAGAGCTAAAAAGAGTGTATTTATTGGATATAAAGATGGTCTAAAACGTTATAAGTTTTGGAACCTAGAAATTTAGAAGATTGTATATATTAGAGATGTGTTATTTAGAAAAATCAAATATGAAGTCCTAGAAAGGGAGAAATAGCCAAAGAAGATAGAGTTTAAATCGAATGATGATGAATCAAACTTTATATAAGAACATGAATCAAATGAAGAATAACCACAAACTATGGAAGTAAGAAGATCAATTTAGGAAAAAAGGAATATAGAAAGGTATAATCCATTTTATTTCCATTCAAATATTTCTTTGTCTATTGTTGATGATGATCCTATAACTATTAGGGATGCAATTAATTCATAGGGTGGTAAATTTTGAAAAAATGCAATGGTTTAAGAAATGAAAATCCTGGACAAGAATTAGGCTCGAGATATAGTGGAGTTGTCAGCTGGAAGAAATCCCACTAGAAACAAATTGGTGTTTAAGAAGAAACTAAATGTAAAAGATAGAGTGGAGAAATACAAAACTCAGTTAACAACAAAATATTATTGAAGAGTAGAGGAAATTGATTTTGGTAATTATTTTTTCCTCATATTTCCAAGTTATATTATATTTATTTTACTCATTGCCACTACTTTTGATTTTGAAATTATAACATATGGATGTGAATACACCATTCCTACACCGAGATCTGAAACTAGAAATCCACATGAAGCAACCAAAATATTTATTAAGAAATGAATGAAAGAAGTCTTATTCAGGTTAAAACTATCACCAAGGATATGGTATCAAAATTTTGATTATATAGTGGTAATTGGATTCACATTGAGTAAAGCGGATCAATATGTGTATTTCAAATTAGTTGGGGACCATGTTATTCATTTGGTATTGTATGTGGATGATATGTTATTGATTGGAAATAACAAGGAAATCATCGAGGAAGTGAAAAATAAGTTGTCCTCTAAATTTGACATGAAGGATCTTGGTGTTTCAAATCTTATTTTGGGCATTGAAATTAAAAGAGTTCAGGAAAAGAGGAAACTCTAGTTAAATATAAAAAAAATGTTGAGAAAATTTTGTATATGTCTAATATGTAGGAATGTAAATGGTAAAGGTCCCTATTCTTGTAGGTGTAAAATTATCTATAGAATAATGTCGATAGATATAGGAAGAGGAGGAGGACATGTCCCTTGTTCCATATGCCGGTGCGGTTAGAATTTTGATGTATTAAATGGTATGTATTAGACCAAACATTGCACATATTGTGGGATTTTTGAGTATATATATGTCAAAACTAGGGAATGAGCATTAGAAAACAGTAAAGAGGATTTACAGATATTTGTGAAGCACTACTAGTTTTGAATTGTGCTACCAAGGAAGACTAGGATTAGATAGAGTGTTGGCAATGCATGGCTTTGTTGATGCAAATTGTTCTAACATATGGATCACATAATATGTACAAGTGGGTATGTGTTTAACATATTTGGAGTAGAAATCAGTTGAACGAGAAAGAGACAATTTGTAGTGTCGCTTTGAACTACATAAGTTGAATACACGACAACCACTCATGTAAGCAAGTAGTATGGTTACAAATATTTCTTTATGGCATTAGGTTGGCAAAACAAGATGTAAGGATAAATTGTGATATTCAAAATGCAATCTTCCTAGTGAAGAACCTAGCTTATCATTCAAATACAAATCATATTGATGTTAAATATCACTTTGTGAGAGATAGAATTGAAGGCAAGAAGATGTTGTTGGTTAAGGTGGACACTTTGAATAATTTTGTAGATTCCTTAACAAAATTTATGAGAACTAAGAATTTTTCTTGGTGGAGAGAAACAATGGGCATCATTTCCCTATATTATTGATCATGTACTCTTGTAAGTCCTTATGTGCAAATAAAAAAACAAGTGGGAGAGTGTTGGTAATATTGTATATTCTTTGCATGACTATCCCCATTCATTTTATGTTGTGTTAGGAATAGAGGGGGGTCACAAGGGGCTAATAATCCCCCTTGCATGGGAGTTTGGGTCCAACACCCTTGAAAAAAATTGTTAGTTTTTTGCATCCATTTTTTGGTATTTTTGGGACACAATTTTTGCCTTTAATGGTTTTGTGGTGCATGGTGTTTTTTACCATGGTATTATAATTTTGGTTAAGGAACTATGGTCGTATTTTAATCTATGGTAATGGATTTGTCGTTTATGTATGTCGAGGATAGTATCGTATTACTATAAAGAAAAATATACCGAAAAATTTTGTCGATTTTCCTAGGTTTGAGTTTCCAAGATAAAATACATGTGTTAATGTGTGTATTTTCCATTGAATATATTCATTTTATTAATAATATGTTTGCGCAAATTAACTGTGCAAGGTTAAAACCTAAAATTTGGGGGGTTATTTCATCATTCTCATTTATTCTTCTTTCTCGTGGGAAAAAGAAGGGAAAAAAAATTTGTGTGAAAAGGGAGCCAATGTTAATTGGATGTGTGAATAAACTAATTGTTTTTTAACATATGAAAGGATGCCAGAGTTCATGAATGCATTGGCATTGCTGATAAACTATCCATGGTTGAGAGTATCTACAGCTTGCAACATTGATATTTCTTAACAAGTAGCATTAGAGCCCTTAAGGAAAATGGAAGAGATTTAGGAACTACAACATGGAGAAAGTAATTCCTTTCGTTGGGTTGTGGAGGCAGAAGGGGAAACCAAAATGGTAGTTGAGACTACTATTGGCCTAGGTGAGTAACTGTGACAACCATGATTGTTATGTAACTATATGAAGTAAAAAAAAGTGAGAGATAATAGTCCATGAGTGATAAAGTTGGCATAAGCACCCATCCTTGTAGAATCATAACCTTTACTTAGGGGTGGCTTATTATAGAGAGTAAATGTGCAGGAGAGCCTAAGGTTGGGTGGAATATCTAATGTATGTAGTTAGTTGGTGAATTTTATTAAAGATAAGTGTTTTTTGTGTTATATGTGTTATTATTCCACCATGTATCCATTGATTTTTTATTTATTTAAAGTTGAGTATGTTAATGAGATTGTGTGTGTGTGTGTGTGTGTGTGTGTGTGTGTGCGTGCGCATGCGCGTGTGTGCGCACGCACAAGCACATCATTTGTTAGAAACTAACAAAAGAATTTACCATCTACCATACTTCAAAAAAATTGGTTTTACGAGGTTTTTTAGTGTTAAAATAATTCAAGGTTATTCTTCATATCACTGTTTAAGTGAAAAAATTGAGGTTTGGCTCCTTAGTGACTAGTAACGTGAATTTGGTGTTGTTAGTTGAAAATCCTCGATAGCCCAGTAATCACCTAGTTGTGTAACATGGACATGCTTTGCATCAAGCACTAACTCTTAAAAGTGAAACATTGGTAAGAAATTGGCTATAGCATTGTTTCAAGGTGAAGCTTTGAGTGTTGGTGGCATATATCAATAAGCGCTTGGTTGTAAGCACAAATGGTTAGATTGGGAAGGAAGGAAGTGCCTTATTCAATAACACATGGAAATAGATAGAGAACATAATAGAAAATTGGACCATTGTATTACAGTCAACAAAGAAATCCACTGACCGTTGAAGAGCTAATTGCAAAATGAGAGAGAAGAATTGATTTTAGAAAAGCAAGAAAACTAGTGCAAGGAAATGAAGAGTAGTGTAGAGAAGAGTGTAGAATTATGGAGTACAAATAAGTAGAAGTGGATTGGTGTCTCGTGTAGGTTCATGCCCACAAGTTTTTTCATATAAATAAGTTTTATGGTTTTCTCATGCAAGAGTTTCCACGAGTGTGTGTGTGTGTGTACATACACACACACACATGCAAACCCTTACATGAGAAAACCACAAAGAAAAATTATATGAAAGATATTGTAGGAACCAACCTGGAGGAGAAACCAATCCCCTTCTACTGCTTTGTACTCCATAATTCTACATTCTTCTCTACACTACTCTTCAACTACCTACACTGGTTTTCTTTTTTTTCTTAACTCTGCTCTTTTATCTCATTCTGCAATTAGCTCCTCAAAAATCACTAGATTTATTTGTTGATTGTAATTCAATGGTCCACTTTTCTATTATGTTCTCTATATTTGTCCACGTGTTATTGAATAAGGAACTTCCTTCAATCCCAATGCAACCATTTATGCTTACAACCAAGTTCTTATCGATCTATTCCACCAACACTCAATCCTTCACCTTTAACTAACACTATATCCAAGTGCTTACCAATGTTTTACTTTTTAGAGTTAGTGCTTCATGCAAAACATGCTCATGTTACACAACCAGGTGGTTACTAGGTTGTCGAGGATTTTCAATGAACAACACCAAATTCACCTTACTATTCACTGAGGGGCCAAACCTCAATTTTTTTGCTTAAGCAATTACATGAACAATAAACTACGCTTTAGCCACTAAAAAACCTCGCAAAACCAAATTTTTTTGAAGTATGGTAGATGATAAATTATTTTGTTAGTTGCTGACAAATGACATGCTTTTGCGCAGAGATTTAAGGTATTTCAATACACATTTCACTTATGATTTTGCTGGTAGTTTATCTAGTGGTAATTTTCATCAGAGGATCAATCTTTATATGAGTGATATATACCTACCAGAGAGTCAAGAAAATAATAGTGAAACAATATCGGGATAGCAGAGGTTTTCCTTTCCCTTCCAAATGTTTTGAGAGATGACATGTTAAGGGGCCAGTACTATGTCAAGAGGGGAATGTTAGGTCCCTATAATACTAGTGTAGCCACCTTATTGTTATTATTAGTGTAGCCCCCTTATTTTTATTGTTGGTCCCATGTAGCCCCCATATTGTTACAGTTATGCCCCATAGAATCCCACTATTGTTATCTGTGTGCCCTTAGATTATTATTGTTATGTAGGCTCTTTTTATATTGTGACCCCTTAGACTCCTATATATACAAAGGAGGTCTTATCATTTGTATCATCCAATAAATTTTCATTTATGTAATGTAAATGAGGTTGCCCCCTCGAAGTGGCTATTTCTCAAGTCATTGATATATATTTTCTCTATTTTATGAGTTGGTTGCATAACAGGTAATGGTTTCTTTGCTTTCCTGTTTGAGTTCAAAGAAGATAGAGACATTATTTTTCGCAATGGCCCATATTTCATTGGAGCTCGTGGAATATATTTGAACTCATGGTCATTAGATTTTGGCCCAAATGATCACATACCTATTAGGGTTCCATTGTGGGTAAAACTTCTAAGACTTCCTCTACCTTATTGGAGTGATGATTATATGGGATAAATTACAAAGATAGTACTTCAAAAATAAAAATATAGCTATTCAAAATAAAACAAGTTCCTAACAGACTTGGATTGAGAGATACAAAATTTGGTCTTGCCAAGGTGAAGACCATGACCACCTATAATAACTATTTTAATTGAATTCTAAAATCTGTAACAACAAAAGGAGAAGAGCGAGCATATAATATTCATAAACGCATAGATTAAACATGTGGAAAAGTAGAGCTACTAGGCATATTGATCAATATTCCAAAGGGGTTTTCTCGAGTACAAATACTAGACTCAGAAACTAGAATCATACCCTTTTTTCATGTGATCCATTTGTAAAGGGTCAAGAGAACCCTATCATATCTTTCCCATTTTTCTAGTTGTGCCCTCATTTCCATTCACTCTGCCTCTTTTCTAGATAGAGCATGCACAACCAAAAATTTTGTATGCTAGTAGAGTTAAAATGTCCCAAACTATTTTGTTTCATGGGTGCAGCTGTGCCAAAATCAAGTAGGAACTTAGTGACCGCAACCTCCATATTTTTAGTCAAAATTTAGTTGTGTTCAACCTCAACTTCAATATATAACAATTTCGTATTTTTTTAGGCAGTAGGGGAGATTTCTTGGTGGAAGGTTTGAGCAACATACTTGGTTTTATATTCATTATGTGCTCGATGCATAGGAGGGCGACCCTAATGACTAAGACAAGGGGCCATGAGAACCAACATACTCCAATTTCTATAGAGTAGAACATGCAGAGTTAAAAGAATGTCAAAGTAGAAAAGGGAAAAATAAATATTTGACCTAGCAGCTAGGTTTGAATAAAATCCATTGCCTTAACCCAATTCCATAGGTGTCAAATAGGCCACATGCCTATAGCTCACCTCTGTATTGGTGTTGGAGGTATAAATTTGATGATTAAGTGAATTGCCAAATGAATCAATGTATGAACATTATTTCCATAATGGTAAATATATATGATTGCGTGCAAGGGTCACGGTAGAGGGTGAAATGTGTCATCATGTTTCCAAATACGATTATCACCCTTTACTTGATATCTTCTCAAACTTGCAAACACCAAATCTAGAGAAGGATAATTTTGTAATATTGTGATTAATGTAATTTCATATGTAATTTCACATCTTAGTTAATATGTAGACATTTCACTTTTTCATTAATGATTTTGGCTAGGGAATAAGGTACTCATACACTTATTATTGATGGGTTTATTTCCAAATATTTTTAATCAAATGTTTCCACTCATGGATTTGTTTGTTTTTGTTAATGGGACTCCTCTCTCATAATAAAAATCATATTTAATCTTTCATTTTCCATTTTAAGTTTTCATGTATCTTTTATTCAAAAAAATTATAAGCCTATTATTGTTGATGGGTTGCTTTCCAAATATTTTTAAGCAAATGTTTCCACTCATAGTTTTTTTTTTTTTTGTATCCTCTCTTATAATAAAATCATATTTAATATTTCATTTTCCACTTTATTTTTTCTTGTAACTTTTATTCAAAAAATTCATAAGCCTATTTGATTTTAGTATATTTTAAACTAAATAATAATAATAATAATAATAACAGTAATCCATGTTACAATTTGGCTCCTAAATTTTAAGTAGGTGTACATACTCTGCTCCATCTAGATTTGAATTTATAACCTCTTACAAGGAAGAACATATTTCTTAAACATTAAACCCATTCAAAATATAAGTATAAATTAATTATTTTTTTCTATAAATGATGATCTTCTTGAGTATTGACAATAGTTTCCAAGATTGGAGGATTATCAGTATCCTCCAAATTGGTTGTTCCTTGTTTCCTTGATGAATTCCATCTTCTTCCCTTGTCTCATGAATTCCCCTCTTCTCCTATTCCATTTATTCATCATCCTTCTCCAATACTTCCTCCCCTGCAGTACTTTTTGGCACTTCATTCTTATTTTCCTCCTAATATTGAAGTATCTCAAAAGGGTTTCCTAACGAGGAAGCTACATGCATGTTAGAAGTTGGTTGGTTTTTCCCTGTTGTCACATTTCCTCCTCCCCCCCCCCCATCCTTTCTTTTGTGTTTTCCACTTTTCTTATGGAATAGCATGTTCATTTTCCCTGCTTTCATATTTGTGATTTTTTCAACCTCTCACAAAGTGTTGAATATTCGGGTAAAACCCTATAGTTGAAAGGCACTTATTCATAATCCAATACCTAACAATGGCTCCATAAACCCTGAGTAAGATTCATTTATGATGGTAGCCCTTTCTCCAAATCAAATTCGATGCAGATCTTTGCACATGTAAATTGGTAGCCCTTGTGTTCTACTATATCAAGGTATTTTCCCAACCCATTTCCAATCACTCTCATGCAATCATCACTCTAAAAATATAGAGAACGTCTTGGCAGTTTTACCCACATCAGAAAAACAATAGGTATGTCATCATCTGGGTCAAAATCTAATGACCAAGACTTCAGATACATCCCACGAGCTCTATTGTAATGTAGGGAACAGTATACATGGTTACTAGTAGTAAGGACATCAAGTATTCACATAGAAAAGCATATAAATAAAGAGAGAAGGAAGAGACACAAGTAGTGGAAAACTAGCAGAATCACACTTTATATTATATATCTTAAAAGCCAATCAGAAACACACACATACACGTAGACACACATAGATATATATCATGTCAAGACAATTATAATAGTTTATCTATCGACCAAACCTAATCTGACTGAGTCGTCAACTTAACTAACTTATCAACCGACTTACATTACGTGTAATATTGACTCGACTTGGCCAGTTGAGTAGGTCGAATAACCCCTCCAACATCTCCCCCACCCTCAAATATTTCTTCGTCCCGAATAAGGGGATATTTGGAGTGAAACAAAAAAAATTGATACAAAAAATGGTTACAGAAATATCATCATGAGTTATACAATTTTACATTTATTCGTTGGCTCTTTGAGAGCTGAAACTTGTACAAAACGTGATACAAAATGGATTACAATGTAAGATATAAAGTAAAGAAATCAATGCAGAACTTATGAGGCTTCTTCGACAGGTTCTTCTGGAAGTTCATTCAGTGCTTCAAAAATTGGTTGTGTTGACTGATGCACTGCTTGATCCACTTTGACTTCATGAGTTTTTTGCTCAAAATTTGTAACACAATTGAGACACTAGGTTCGAAGAACTGATGGGTAGGTTGTGGCAGTATGTAATATCCCAAAATTGGGATTGCACAAAAAGTCTGCTGAAATAACACACTTCTGGGAGATTTATAAACAGAAATGAGTTTGCAGCCCTAGGATCCCTTAGATCAGTAGATCTGGAGTCTAGATCCAAAAGGGGAGAAAAAACAAATCAAACTAGGTGTGGTAAACAGATCTCCCACCACCTAGTCTAGTTGAAAAACACCCTACAAGAGGGGTTGCAGCTATGCACAACAAACTGCTTCAGAAATAATGCAATCTTGGAAATCATGAGCAGGAGGCCATCAAATGAGATCAACTTGTGAATATACAACAGGAAATTAGAATTAAAATGATGCTCTTACATTATACAGTAGAATACAGGAGACAAGAGAGAAAGAAATCTTCAGAAAAGAAGGCTGCAACACACGTATATACTGCAAAATAGCTTAACGGCGTTATTTTATGGAGCTGTAGCAGCTGAATGTTACATCTCAGATCTAGATTAGATCTGTGTACAAAAGATCAGATCCATCTCAGATCTGTACACTAGAAAGGCTCTATTACAAGATTCCCTTGGGGTTTTGACCAAAACATGCCATACAAAGAGTATATTTGAGTTTTAAGAAGCAGATCTGTAATATTATTCAGAAATTTCTGAAGATGAATTTACATTAAAACGGATTAGATCTAAATAGAACATGGATCAACAAGCTAATCCATGGATCACCAAAGTGAAAGGCAAAGCCCAGCGCTAGAGATCTCTCATCAAAAATGGGATCAAAACACCCTACAAAACCTCTACTGAAAGTAACACAGTCCCTCAAGGGAAACTACGATGTAGCTTGAATAATTGAGTTGGCCTGATTCCAAGATACAAATCTAAAGCTCAAACACCTAATGCACTCTTCCAGGAGGTTAAAATACACACTCACCTAGAAGAGGCACCAGTACAAGCTAGATCTGAACAGATCTAGAGTTCCACTTGTTGCAGCCTACAAAAGAAAACAAACCCTCACTGGATCTGCATTGCAGTTGGAAGTAGAGCTTGGCCCAAAGCCTGATAGTGGATCAAATTGGCAAGACTCCTCCAAGAAATCCTCAATGGAAGAGGTGAAATCCCTACATAGGAACTCCAAGTGCTAAGCAGCACAATTCTCCACTGAACAGCAGAGAATGGTATTTGTCTAAACAGACAAGATACTAAGAAATATAGATAATCAATAATCTTCTATTGCTACCTTCTCCTTCCTTTTATAAGATGAAAGCCTTTGCAAACCCTAAACCACCTTGATGAGTTCGCTCCTTTCACATGAGGGGCCTCCTTCTAAAACTGTGTTGTCCCTTCATGAGGTACATTGTATCTAGACAACGCTATAGATTTGGTCAAGGTTGACCCAGTCTCATAGCTCAAACCCTTTTCACATTTGCAAGTGATTTGTTCACATGGCTCAAATTTATCCATGTTCATATGGGCATTGATTTATTCATTCTCCTCAGGAGTTTTACATGTCCTCCTTTATTCATTTATTCGTGCAACAGAAAGTAAAACAAAATTGTATATTCCTCTTAGCTCAAACTAAGTAGGAATATTACAGTCCTCCCCTCCAAAATGGTGCTTGTCCTCGAGCAACTGATAGGGTGAGTGTTGCAGTCCTTCCACTCCTCCATTAGTGACACCATCAAGGATTAAGTCTCCTTCATAGGCCAAGTGTTCACCAAGCCAATACATCATGAATTTCTCCTCCAAAGTCATCATAATATGTGCATAGTTCATCCCATAAGGAGTGAAAATTCAACAGAAATAAACATGGCTGAAGAAATTCTTTCTCTAAAACATGTAGCATGAGGTACATAGAGAAGTTACAACCCATGTGGTACATACAAACTGCCCATACTTCCTCCATACAATCCCATAAATAGTACAACTATATCATCCAAGTATGGGAGCAAAACTACATATATGCAAACAAAAATCTGCGCTTGAAGAGGTGGGTCTAAGTCCCACATGTGATGCCAGCATAGTGCATCTCCTGCCTGCATTAGACCAAGGTGTGGCAAGTGGCATTCCCACCACACAATTGCTGCAAGAATCATCTTAACATAGCTGAAGATGTCATATATGTTTGGTGCCTTTGGGAAGCACCCATCATGAAAAAGAATCTCCCTTTGCACAACAAGGGTGTGGCCAAATTCAGAATTTATATTGGCCCTCCAAAAGCCATGAGATCCACATGATCTCTCACTCCCTTTAGGAGTCATAACCTACAAATACATGGTAAAAGAATGTGATAGATCAGAAAATAAAACTTGCTTTGCATGATCAGATCCTTTACCATCATAGTTCCTCATACACATGGGGTTGTGCATGGGCATTTCCATTCTCTCAAAATAATGAAGAACTGGCTGAAATGACCTTGCAAAGACTGCATTGGCTATCCCAATTCCTCATAGCTAATGCACTCTTGAAAGTGTTGATGTAAATCCTCTCTCATCCCTTCCCAATCAAAGCTCCTCATGATCAGGGTGTAGATCTTCATGGACTGCATATGGCTAAGAAATAATTCTTTGTGTGCCCCTTGTAGTATCTTCTGCTTGAGCTCAAAAGCTCTAGACAGGAAGATCCTACCATGAAGGTAGATGAATCCCCCTTGGACTAAGTATCCCTCTTCTTGCTGCAGGTCATCTAGTATTATACAGGTGTGGAGATCTTTGGAATACTCTACAAGCAGTTGAGATTTCCAGTACAAATCCACACTGCTCAACAAAGACAGTGCTGATGATACCTCCATGGAAGTGTCTGTCATGTTTCTGATCTCTTATCTAACATTTCTCATGCCAAAGATGTGTGTTGGAAGGTTGATCCTCCCATTCTCCCCCTCCCTCAACACAGATCTGGAAATGAGAAGGGGTGATAGTGGTGAAGGGAGAAGATACCCCTTACTCTTGAGTTGTCCCAAGCCTCTCAGTGCTATAGCTTGGTCTTCCATTGCCCCAATCCCTCTTGAATATAAGTTTGGAGCAACACTTTGTGAGGCCTCCCCCACAAGATCTGAATCTGGTGGCCTTCCAGGTGGTTTTCCACTAGATAGGAATGTCCCATGCAGAAAGCTCATGAACATCAGAGAAGGGAATATGAGATCCTTGCATCCATTGTGCAAATCCATCTTTGTTTTTTGGGTGGAAGTTCTAGGTGAAGGGTAAGTATGCTTGCCTTGGATCATTTGAGGTTTACCACTCTTCATGTCCACCCACTCCATCTGCAAAGCCTTCCAATCAGTGGTGACTTTTCCCAATGTAATCAACCATTGGACACCCAAAATGATATTGGTGTCTGGTATGTCAACTACAAAAAAGTGATCCACCAAAGTGTAGGACCCCATAGTAATTGAAAGTGATGGGAAATAGTGCATGCATTGCATTGTCCTATCTCCTGGGACCAAAATAGAGAATCCCTCAAAAGTATCAGTGGGGATTGATCTCCTCTGCACAAGATGAGCATCAATAAATTTATGGGTTGCCCCACTGTTGATCAGTACAGATACCCTCTAATTCATGACTGAACCTTGTACTCTTAAATTTAGGTACTTAGGTACTCCTCTCAAAGATGCAAGAGTTCCTCCCATTGGATCAAAGGCTCCATTCCCATCTCCAGATGGCGTTAGATCTCCCTCAGCATTGTCAGTGCTGTGACCTCTTCTTGGTCCATCATCTTCATCTTCCTCCTCAATATCTGAGAAGACTTCTATGTAGTGTGCTTTCCCAGTAGCACATCTATGTCCCAGTGCCCATGACTCTTGGCAAGTGAAACATAGTTTATTCTTTCTCAACTCCCTTTTGACTTCAATATCAAGAGGCTTCTTAAATGAGCTCTCCTTGGAAGGAGCAGCTTTCTCTTCCTTCCCTTTAGAAAGGTAAGGGGCCTTGCTCTGAAAAGTTGCCTTTGCTTTTGGAAAGGCATCTTGGAGGTCCCTAGCCCTCTTAATGGCATCATGCAAAGTGATGGGCTTGGTAGATTTAACCAACCCATTCAAAGGTTCATCCAAGCCATCGATGAACATATACACCCTCCTTGCTGCAGACAGATCAGGAACCATAACAGATAATCTTAGAAACTCAGAGATATAAGTTTTTGCATTTCCTAATTGCTTTAACTTTTTAAGGCTCATGAAAGGTGATTTTGGATCCTTTCTATCAAACCTCTCTACCAGTCTTCTAGTGAATTCATAATAGGCAGTCACATTGGCATGGCCCAATGTAGACAACCCATGGAACCACCAATTGTGTGCTTCACCTTCAAAGTGCAGTGCTGCAAATTGATGGCTTCAATATCAGGGACTTTGTTCAACTGAAAGCAGATATCCAGATTTTCTACCCATGCCTTGGCAGAACTGGTGGATGAACCATCAAACTTGGGCAAAAAGAATCTACCCATAGAGTGATGTCTATCATGATTATGAAAGAACCATCATCTCTATATTGATGCCTTGGTCTTCTTTTGTCCTTGAGGTGACAAAACTCTTGGAAACTCAAGTGGTCTTTAAATCTCTGATTCTGAGATTCATATTCCACAAATTAGTCTTCAAGGGATGCTTGCTCTTGTGGTCCTTCATTCACCATAGTCAAGAAGGTAGGCATAGTGGAGCATTGTGGAGCTTGTGGAACTTCTGGTTGGTTCACTAGTTGACCAGTCCAATGGTGAGACATGCCAGAGCTTTCCCCATGATGAAATCTCCCAGGAGATGCCCTCATTATTTCCATTCTCATCTCTTTGATCTCTCTAGCAATATCTTTCATTTCAACCAAAATAGTTCTTGCAAACTCTTCTCCTTCTTTATCACTTGCAGTTTCATGGGCTTTACCCTTGTCTTGATCATTAGTGGTGTAATCAAAATTCTTGTGACTTCTATTCTGATACCTCTTCTCCCTCTTAGTAAGAGGTTCATCTTCTTCTGACTGCAACATGGTTGTGGTTCTCCAATGAAATCACAGGCTGTGCCAAGAAAGGAGCTCTGATGCCACTGTAATATCCTAAAATTGGGATTGCACAACAAGCCTGCTGAAATAACACACTTCTGAGATATTTATGCACAGAAATGAGTTTTCAGCCCTAGGATCCCTTAGATCAGTAGATATGGAGTCTATATCTAAAATGGGAGCCAAAAAAAATCAAACTAGGTGTGGTAAATAGATCTCCCACCACCTATTCTAGCTGAAAAACACCCTACAAGAGGGGTTGCATATATGCACAACAAACTGCTTGAGATATAATTAGCCTTGGAAAGCATGAGCAGGAGGCCATCAAATGAGATCAACTTTTGAATATACAGCAGCAAATTAGAATTACAATGATTCTCTTACATTATACAGTAGAATACAGGAGACAAGAGAGAAAGAAATCTTCAGAAAAGAAGGCTGCAACACATGTATATACTGCAAAATAGCTTAACAACGTTATTTTATGGAGCTGCAATAGCTGAATTTTACATCTCAGATCTAGAGCATATCTATGTACAAAATATCAGATCCATTTCAGATATGTACACTGGAAAGGTTGTATTACAAGATTCCCTTAGGGTTTTGACCAAAACATGCCATACAAAGAGTAGATTTGAGTTTTAAGAAGAAGATCTGTAATATTATTCAGAAATTTATGAAGATGAATTTACATTAAAATAGATCATATCTAAACATAACATGGATCAGCAAGCTAATCCATGGATCACCAAAGTGAAAGGCAAAGCCCAGCACCAAATATCTCTCATCAAAAATGGGATCAAAACACCCTACAAAACCTCTACTGAAAATAATGCAGTCCCTCAAGGGAAACTGCACTGTAGCTTGAATAACTAAGTTGGCATGATGCCAAGATACAAATCTGAAGCTAAAACACCTAATACACTCTTCCAGGAGGTTAAAAGACACACTCACTGAGAAGAGGCACCAGTACAAGCTAGATCTGAACAGATCTAGAGTTCCACTTGTTGCAGCCTACAAAATCAAACAAACCCTCATTGGATCTGTGTTGCAGTTGGAAGTAGAGCTTGGCCCAAAGCCTGATAGTGGATCAAATCTGCAAGACTCCTCCAATAAATCCTCAATGGAAGAGGTGAAATCCCTACATAGGAACTCCAAGTGCTAAGCATCACAATTCTCCATTGAACAGCAAAGAATGGTATTTGTCTAAACAGACAAGATACTCAAAAATATAGACAATCAACAACCTTCTCTTGCTTCCTTCCCCTTCCTTTTATAAGATGAAAGCCTTTGCAAACCCTAAACCACCTTGATGAGTTAGCTCCTTTCACATGAGGGGCCTCCTTCTAAAACTGCGTTGTCCCTTCATGAGGTACATTGTATCTAGACAGCGTTGTAGATTTGGTCAAGGTTGACCCAGTCTCATAGCTCAAACCCTTTTCACATCTGCAAGTGATTTGTTCACATGGCCCAGATTTATCC
This sequence comes from Pinus albicaulis, assembly GCA_034641835.2. Classification (NCBI taxonomy): domain Eukaryota; kingdom Viridiplantae; phylum Streptophyta; class Pinopsida; order Pinales; family Pinaceae; genus Pinus; species Pinus albicaulis. The sequence goes on from CM076573.1 coordinate 171,400,522, forward strand.
ATGTTCATATGGGCATTGATTTATTCATTCTCTTCAGGAATTTTACATGTCCTCCTTTATTCATCTATTCATGCAATAGAAAGTAAAACAAAATTTTATATTCCTCTTAGCTCAAACTAAGTAGGATTATTACACAGTAGCAGAGGTGATGAATGAGCTAGCGGTTGTAATGTCGTGTTTTGAAAATTAGTTTGATAGATGATTGGAGCAAGAAAATGAAGATTCTCATCCAAGATATACCACTCATAGATTTCTAATTTCACCTGTGCTTCAAGCTCTTTCAAATATTCAAGAAATTGAACTCTCTATTACAAAGGGTTTTCTTCTTATAACCTTTGGTCAAGAGGCTTTACTTGTTCCAACTATTAATTAATAATTACCTACAAAAACTCCGAAGAATTTTTTGCTTCCATTTATTCTTTTTTCCCTTCTCTAATCTAATGACATTCATGCTACATCAAATGTGCATAGGTCTCCCTTTTTTGTTCCATCTATTTGTCCAAATATTTTTTTTCCCTTGGGTCAGTAACTTCCCTCAAGTCTATGTCACGAATCAGCATTTCTTGTGTTCTGATTCGACCATGGGTTGATGCAAGATAAGTAGGCCAATTGTTTAAAGTAGTGTTTAAAGTAGCTCTCCTATCCAATGTGTGTTCTAATGATTTCTTAGCCACCATAAATCCTTGATAATACTTTTGAGTGATTTCCAATAATTGCTTGCTTCCTACCACTATTGTTCTTGATTGTAACTTAGTAACCTGGGCATCGATTTGTTAATCCATGTCGGTTAATTCTTGAACAAATTATTGAAGAGTGACAAGAGGATCATAAAATTCCATTGGCATATCAATATTAAATTTTTTGTTGCCTAGTGTCAAAAAACTAACCAAATATCCCTTTTTTCGTTGCTCTCTTTGTTGAAGATTATTGATGTACTTTTTCTCTTTTTCATCCTTAACTTGGTTGCTTTTACATAATGCTCTATAACTTGAAAAACATGCCTATCACTAGTAATATTTAAATCACCATACTTACTATGAATGCTAATAACTTCTTTTTTAACATGAGTAGGCTCTCAAGCTTATTGAAGTTAGGTTGAATGATGGCATGCTAGTCAAAGAAGGTTGAGTGATTGTTGGATCAATTGATGGTGAAACAATCATTTTTATTTGGTATTGATCTATCACTAGATCTGAAATATCCTGAGGTTTCCTATCCTAGGTTCTAAGTGTGTACTCTAGCATAGTATGCTTTGAAGAGCTTTCCTGTGAGTTATGTCAATCTATGCACTTTGATCCATCTGAGGTTTTACTTGTTCATTATGCGTTGGAGAAATAGGAGATGTATCCTTTATTAGATAAATTTCTTCAATTTAAGTCTACTTCAATGTTCCTATAGTATGCTCTATCTGATGTTTTCCATGGGCAGAGGTATCAACATGTTTTTGAGTAGAAGTGGCATTTTGTTCCTTAGTAGAAGTGTCATTTTGTACCAGAGTAGTAGTGCCAAAATTAGGTCTTGTCGAAGCTTGGTAGATTTCTTACATCTTTCTTCCAAAATTTTCCATAAATATATCCGTAGCATTCATGATTTCTTGTGATATGTAGACTTCCATAATTGAAGCTAGGTTTTTTGTCTTTGTAGGCCTTTTGATTGCTTTCACTTTTTCCTTAATAGATTCCATAGCTTCTCATACACTTTCATCAATTTATTGTTTTTGCTTAAGGTTTTCTAGATGAATTTCTGGTAATACTTCTTCCCACTGAATTCCTTCAAAGGAAGCCATGGTGGTTTTGGACTTTGTGACTCTTTTCGACCACATTTTTGCAACAATTCTACTAAAGGAACTAAAAAGCCAACTTTGAAAGGTTGCAAATACATAGCAACTTCTTTCTCCTCTTCCAACTCTGCATCAACCAATGGGGTAATAATATCTCCAAGTGGTTCTAAGACTCCCGGGGGAATAAGAAACTTTTTATTCCACTGATGATGCAATTCATCAAAGATTTTCTCGACAAAAGGCTGGTAAAGTAGCTCCTGGCGGTCTACCTCTGCAGTATTATTATACCAAACTCTTATAGCATCCAGAAACAATTGAATGTGAGAAGTAGATAGCAATGCCCATCATACATTTATGGAATTATCCATTTATTGGAGGATTTTTTAATGTGAGATAACCATTTTCTGAATAACTAATGGGGACTCAAAGACTGGGGTTTCCCCGACCAAACGTATCAGAAAAATTGAAATATTCATTAACAACATATCCTTCCTAGTGAAGTCAGATTCCTTGACAGAAAGAATAAAATTCCTTGTTATCCAAATAACAAAGGAAGGAAAGTGAATGTATTTACCCGAATTATGGCATTCCTGGCAGTTGGTCTTGAAGAGGTCCGCAACATATTCTTCCCAATTGTACATCTTTCTAGAGTTTGTTATCTCATTGATTACTTCCAACATGTTTAGTTTAACATATAAATCCTGACTAGTGGGTATAAGAAAAAGGGATACAATCATGCAAGTCCATATTACTAGAGGATCTTGAACTTGACTAATCACTAAACATCTTGAATTCTTTCCTGACAACTCGCCAGTGAATTTTATAACTCATTTTTTCTAGTTGGTCATGTTAGGCACCTTTTCTCCTTTATATGGAAACCTAGTAATCAAATGGATGAATTTCCGAGAAATTGATTAGGGTTGGGAAACCCATAGCTTCCCATTGTGGTATAAACTTATTTGATACTTTGCAACTTCATCTTTCATACCCTACATATTTTCCAACAACATAGCACCGATAATGTTGTGAATTCCTTCTTTCTCGAGCAACTTGAAATCTGCATTCCATTTATTGTTTGGATCTTCCCATTCAAGGAATGACTCATAATGCTTTTCCCATGACGAATTATCTACCTGTTCTTGTTTAATATGCTGCATTCGGATTTCTTGCTCTATTTTTCCTAAAATATCAAATATCTCCTTAGTTCTTGGGTCGATTGTAAGATATTCATCCTCAAAATGGACTTTCCTTTTTGCCATTGCAAAGTCACCCTGAAATAATACAGTTCTTAAACATTCTAACAACTCTAAATCATAAATCATAGGACTCAGGATGTTTGGTATATTGTTAAGGTTTCAATTGACACAACAATATTTCTGGAAAAATGCTAGGCACTCCCAAGGCTTCATCTCTTTTTATGGAATTCGAATTAAATGTGCCATCATTCTTGCATACTTCCTCTTTAGTGAATTTTCTTATTGAATTATGATTTGATTTTCCAATGTCACGTAGTGCGTGCATTCCACCTGATCACCAACTCCTTCGTAGAATTACAAATGAATGTGTGATGATTTGAGTTTATGGGTGATGTACGTATGAAGGTGATGGGACATGTGGAGTATGCAACATGTCATGAATAGATTGATGCATCTCAGTATTTTGATTTTTAAATTTAAAATTTTGTCTTTTGTGGGTTTTGATGTCAAACTCGTGTGATTGGAATTTATTCACAAGTGATTTTCTAGTACTACCTTCTGTCGCATGGTTGAATCTTTTCTCCATGTTGTCTATCCTGTTCAATTATTCTTTATGGCTATGTTCCTCCAAGTAATTATTTTTCCCGTCGACTTCAGGCTTGTTCTTTTGGTATTTCTGTTGAGTAGGATATTTTATTAGAATAATCTATGGATCATTCTCTATTTTCTTTCCTTCTTTCACCTATAGAATGACATCGATCCATATTGTATTTATCTCTACTATTTAATAGATTACACAAATCTACTTCTTGTTCCATATTTCTATCATATCTATCTACTTTATTTGTGATTCCATTTTTAAAAATATCTCCAACTACTATTTCAGTTACTTTTATTTCTAATTTATAACTTATTTTTGTAATAACTTTCTAAATTCTAATTAAAGAGTAATTGCTAATTTTACAAATTATTTATTCGGTTAGCCTGCCATTGAGTCATTTTAAATCTAACCCATGTCCTTGATGCCTCAAAACGGTTTTCACGTCCGGGAACATGCCAATAGCGTTAAGAGACATACTTCTTGAGTCGGGCATCGTTAACAATTGACTCGAACAAGGCCCTTACAATTTCTTCAACTGGACAACTCTTGAAGCACGTATATATTTAATAACAAAGGGTCCGAACCATGCAATTTCTAGTTTTCTTGGTTTACCCTTCACTCGATTGTTGTATAAAAAAACTAAGTCACCAACTTTGACATTATTCATTTGTATAGTTTTGTTGTGTCGTGCCTTTTGTTGTTATTTACTAATTCTTTGGTGGTAGAATGCATGAAGTTGGTCTTCCTCTAATTGTTGTAATTTTTGAAGTCGTTCCTTCTGCATTTTTATATTATACTTCAATATAGTAGATGCATTTACTACATTCTCCAAACTTTCAAGTGGGACAATTTCTTCCCATCAATATACAAACTTAAAAGGTGTTGATCTGGTTGAATATTTGTACATTGTGTGATATGGCCAGAGGATGGTTGGTACTTTATCATCACAGTCATCTATGTCTAAATTACAAACCTTTTTTATTCCTTATGTAATGTTTTATTGAATTATTCGAAAACGCCATTTTCTTGTGGGTGGTATGTAGTGGTCTTCTTATGCTCGATCAAAAAATTCTTCAATAGTGTTTGAATCATGTCGTTTACAAAATGAGTTCCTATATGACTAATGATGACCATGGGGCAGATGAATTGAGTTACTATATTTTCATATATGACTTTTGTTGCTACTTATTTTGTATATGATTCAACTGGTTCTGCCTCCGCCCACTTTGTTAGATATTCCACTATTGTTATAATATATTTTTCTCCTATACACTTAGATATTTTAGTAAATGGTCCAATGAATTTGATTTCCATAATTTTAAAAGGTAACGATGAAACAATCAAGTGTAATGGAATGTGGTGTTTAGGTAATGGTCGCCCATACCTTTGGTATATATTACATTTTTGCACTTGTACTCGACAGTCTAGAAATATTGTTGGACACCATAATCCAGCTTGCAGTATTTTCCTTTTGGTTTTGTCACCCTGATAATGACTACTAGCTCCCCCTATATGTGCCTCACCTATAATGTCTCCCCTCTCATGCTACAATACACATCTTCGAAGTACCTCACCGATACCAATTTTATATAATTTTCCATTTATTAATGTGAACGATATCACTTTAATAGCAAGGATATTTTCTCTTTTTTTTCAAATAGTTTGTCGAGTGTTTTTCCCATGTTTAAGAATTCTAATATATCAACAAGCTCTTTAGGAATTTCTTTGACTTGAAATAATTGTGAATCTAGGAGATCATCCTCAATCTCCGTCGGTTCTTCTCTAGATTCTAGTCGGGGTAAATGGTCAAGATCCAAATTCTTCTTGTCTGATCGAACGATAACTTAAAATTAAAATCCTTGAAATAATAATAACCATCGAAAAATGTGACCTTGATGAATAGTTGTATTAATGAGGTACTTCAGTGTTTGATGACAAATATAGAATATAAATTGGTTTTCCAAAAGGTGATGTCAAATTTTCTGCAAGGCAAGGATCATGGCTACAGCTTCTCTTTCAGTAGTCAAATAGTTCCTTTCGGCTTTATTTAGCTTCTGATAGGCATATGCATTATGGTGATCTATTGAATCACCATTAGTTTATGTCATAATTGTACCAACTTCCACATTTGATGTGTCAACATGCACATCAAATTGTTTCGACCAGTCAGGAAACTTAAGTATGGGCACCTCAACTAGTTTGTTTTTAGCTATTGGAACGACTCATCACACTCCTTCAACTAGATAAATGGAACAAATTTATTTAGAAGTTCATCTATGGGAGACATTATATCTGATTAGTGCCCAAATGAACCATCTGTAGTATCCAATATGACCCAATAATATATTAATTTTTCTTTTCATTAAGGACCAGTTTCAAATCTAGAATCACTTTGATCTTTTCCATATCGAGTCTGGTTCCATCCTTTGATACCACATGGCCTAGAAATATTTCGATGGGTGTTGCAAAAACACATTTTTTGATGTTTAATGATAAACGAATATGCCTGAATATTTCCAACATTAGTATAAGCCATTATATATGATATTTGAGTAGTGTATAAATTGTCCAGTCATTAAAGTAGATTTCCATTGTTTTATAAATATACTCTCAGAAAGGTTTGATGACAATTCCTGAAAATATTACTCGAGCATTTTTTAGTCCAAAAGAAATTACTTGATAAGCAAAAGAACCAAATTTAGTGACAAGCGCCATTTCCTCCCTGTCTTCTTCTACAATAGGTACTTAATTGTACCATGAAAAAACTATCTGTGAAAGAATAACACTCATGACCTGCAACCTCATTTTTTATTTTCTTGATGAACGAAGTAGGAAATGGATTAGTTATTGTTAACTTATTAAGTTCGCGATAATTAGACATATACGAAGATTATTTGGGTCATGCTTTTTGGGTTGCACGACCATATAACTTTCCCACTATGATGTCTCAATTAGGTAGATGTTGCCAGCAGAAAGCATCTCCTTTATTTATTTCTGAACAATGGGTTTATATTTATGAGTAAGCTTGTAAGGTATCTTTTTAATTGGCTTAGCTCCTGATATGAGGTTTTTTTTCATCTCCTGAAGAGCCTCCACATTTCTCTTCTTGATTTAAAATGAGATTGAAATCTCCCACTTATACATATTTTGTAGATGTATTTTCTAGGTAGTTGGAGATGGATGACCAACTTACCTCTTTATCTTTATAGTGCACCAGGGATTAGAGATTGATAAATTGAAGATATTGACAAAATATTTTTGTCTCAAGGAGGATCCAACGTATTTCTAATATGTTATATATTAAGTCCAGTTGATTCTCATTCCACGGGTGCAAATACCAACATTGTTACCAATGAAATAGGTAACCTGACCTCAAAACGGGAACTCTAGCCCAAAAAGTCCCAAAAAACATGAAAAAACACCCGAAAAACAAAAAGTGTGTCTTCCAGAACGTACTTGGTTTTTTTTTAAGGTCAAATTTCAACATTTTATAAAATTATGCTAAAAAAAAAATTGTTTGTTGAAAAAAGGATTGAAAAAACACCCTCAAAACAAAACCAGTTGATGTTGGAATAACAAAAAAAAAAAATTGTGTCATAATTTTGACACTTGTAACAATGGAATTAAAGACAACATATTAGGACATTTTTTAAAATCGTAAATTTCTAACATTTTTTATAGATGATGTTAAAGATAAAAAAATACATGTCTGAAGGGCTTATCATTTCGAACAATTTTCATCCATGTTGTTAAACATAAAATATCTTGACTTTAAACAACCCCAAAATTGTAATTATTATCAACCATAACCTTAAAGATAAAATTTGGTAGCGCATAAAAACCTTAATGACAAGTTGTAAATCTAAATTTTTTCAGTCTTAAGTGTTCAACATACTTGAACAATGAAATTATGGAGAAATTAAAAGACTTAACAATTTAAAAAAATGAACAAGTAAATGAATTGTTTGTTGAAAAAATGATTGAAAAAACACCCTCAAAACAAAACTAGTTGATGCTGGAATAACAAAAAAAAAATTTGTGTCATAATTTTGACACTTGTAACAATGGAATTAAAGACAACATATTAGGACATTTTTTAAAATCGTAAATTTCTAACATTTTGATAGATGATGTTAAAGATAAACAAATACATGTCTGAAGGGCTTATCATTTCGAACAATTTTCATCCATGTTGTTAAACATAAAATATCTTGACTCTAAACAACCCCAAAATTGTAATTATTGTCAACCATAACCTTAAAGATAAAATTTGGTAGCACATAAAAACCTTAATGACAAGTTGTAAATCTAAAGTTTTTCAATCTTAAGTGTTCAACATACTTGAACAATGAAATTATGGAGAAATTATAAGACTTAACAATTTTAAAAAATGAACAAGTAAATGAAAAAATTATCATTGAACAGAAACAAGTAAGAGTAATTTTAATTTTAAAGGATAAAAACTTATATTTTTTCAAATCTTAGCATAAGACAAATTTAAATGTAATTTCAACCAAAACCTAAAAATCAAGCATCAAAACAAAGTGTTCCCTTTCAATGACGCATATAATTATTAAAATTTTTAAAAGTATCTTATACCAAATGGTAACAATACATAATATCATGGTAATATCATTGCATAATCTAAAAATTCAACATTAGTTTCTATTTTCTATTTTACTTATAATTAAAATATCAACATTGGTACATTGAATATAACATAAATTATTTTTGTAATTCATTGTTGCATTGTCGATATTCTAAAGAGATGAATTCTTTATAATTAAAACATATAATCCAACAAACATAGAAATGTCTCATAACTTCATGAAAAATGAGATGGAAGTCAAAAATTTTATTTCAAGTTACCATGCAAACATTAATTACATAAAAGTGTCTTAGATAGTTATTCAAAATCAGCCATAGGTTCTGGCACACCATCATAATCTACATCTTCAGATGAATGGCTCGATGTAGATGAAGATGATCCATATTCTTCTCTTTCATCAACTCGTGCTCCATCTGAGTCAACATGCATGCCCACCATTTCAGAGTTCAAAAGTCTTGTAGATCTACGTCTACATTCTGCAGAGTCCCATTTCAACAGTAATTGTTCTGTTAGCAATTTCTTCAAAATATTTATGGTCTGCAACCGAAGAGTTCCTCTCTTTGTCAAATTGAAGTCATACACAAGTATGTCAACATCCTCCAATTTTAAGACATCTGTGCAGCGATGATTTATATTTGTGCCCTTTCTTTTTCTCTTTCTGCCAATTCTTTTTTCCACTACCATCTCTAGCTTGTACACACCATTGAAAGGGTGGGTACTTGTGGCATACCAATGTACATCAACAGCTGTAATCTCTTCATTTTCATTAATGACCTTTATAACCTTGGCAATCCAGAATGGATAGCCAAGTGGATCTTCATCTGCTAACACTGCTATCATGAAACCCTCCTTAAGATCCTGCACAGAACCCCTGTAAAGTTCTTCCATGGCTTCACATTGTGCACGTGATCTTCTAGAACCAATATAGATTTCTCTTTCCTCTACCTGTGGGGAATTAATAATAGCTTGAGGCTGTTGTTGTTCAACATTGTGTGTTTCCTGATGTTCATGTTCATTTGGCATATTTTGTGGCAAAAAAAAAAGAGTCTTCAAAAGCGTATCCCCATTTATTGATCTTGAAATCATATCACTTTGATTACTGAAAAAATACTCCCACCAAACTGAATCAGCAACATCGAAGTACTCATATGTATCTCTAATACATCTTTTAATTTCCTCTAGACATTCAGAATAATTTATGTCTCTCTTATGCCTTCGTGCATTATGGAGTTCGGAAACTGACTGTAATAACAATATCTTTGATGAAAACATTGGACGCTCTGGAATGAACTTCAAAAATGCTAAACCTGATGATGGTCCCCATTCTTCAAAAGTTGAATACTTCTTGCCCCATATAAGTGTTATCCCATCAATTTTTTTGATACGAAATTGATGCTGGAAGCTAATGTCGTTAAGTTGTTCAATGCATTTCTCCTCACCATGCGATCCAAAAATAAACCTTTGCATGTCAATAGTTTCTTCCAACACATGAAAAACAGGCTCTGGAATGTACGATTTCTTAATACATTCAATTAATGATGGCAGGCTCCCAACACCTTTCCTCCTCAATGTTACTAAAAAACGACTAAACATTTGATCAATATGATCATGAGTATGCCCAACAAGAAGGAAACCAACCTTTATCTTTTTAAAAATCTCCAATTCAACGAGCATGTTTAGATACCCAAAAAGAACTTGATTTTTGTTCTCACGACTTGTGTTGTCTAATTGTAAATACAAAACTTCAGGAAGAATCCTAGACCAATGAGTAACCACATCATGGATTATAGTTATGGTCAGATTTGTATCATTGTGAATATTTGGAGTTGTGAAGAAAACTCTTGGAAACATCTTCTCATTAAATACCATACAACCAACCAAGTGAAACTGAATGAAATTTTCCTCCTGTAATTTTTTTGGCGTGCGGACAAAATGTGGAAGAAGTGTTTTCTTTTGGTCCATACCATCAATTATTAATCCCAGATATTTATTTGGATGATCATAACACTTCTTTCGATGTTTATACAACTTTTGTCTTTCACTTGTTTGCTGATTACGATGGTCTTGAAGTTCTTTGACAATGGAATCTGTACATAAAATAAAAGAAACATATGAATAAATATATTTTCATAGTTGATAAGTATCAAATTTTAAAAAACAATGTTTTGAACACATACCTCTTTCTGCCCCTTGACATTTATCTCTTTTTTCTTTAAGAGAAGCACATGTGCTGCAAATCCCCATACTTGTCTTCTTAGGAATATGAACATTGTTGAATTCAATTTTCCATATCCTTGTAAAACAAGAATATGTAATAAAATTACCAATTCCTTCAAAAACTTCTGCATAATCTTTGTATAACATGAATATTTCTCGTCTCGAGAAATTATCTGGAATATGTATTGTGTCTTTATTTGGCATACACTCTCCATGATTTGAAAAGAAGTCTTTCATCCATGTCTTAGCAGTATTTGCAAACGGCCCCACCTCCCGTTTATAACGTGCTTTTGAATAATATGTGGGATCCATTTCCAATCTATCCTGGATTCTTGACAAACGACAATTACCAATTGAATACAACATTTTGAATGCCTTTCTGCAAAGCAATACATTCCCAATATGATAATCATAACCTGCTAGTGTAGATTGCATGCAACCCACTAAATATGAATTTTGCATGCTTTTATTCATTGACATATATGTTTTCCTTTTATCCAAAACAAAGTTGAAATCCATATTTTTCAAGAAATCCCTTCAACAACATCCACTTGAAATCAAATGAATGACAAAACTTCTTTTCGTGAGATATTTTGTCCTCACCCTTGTATAACTAGAATTCTTTGGATTGATATGAAAAGGTCTACTCCTACTCCTAGTTGCAATATTTGCTTGCAACGGCTTTATCATTCCATCATCCTTTGTAAAAGTAGTTTCATCACCATTAGGAGGAATATTATCCCCACTATCATCATCCTCAACATAGTTAAGAAATTCATCAACATCATTGCGTGGAAATTTTTCTTTACCATCATCAGTTGAAGAAAACATTTCACAAGAATCATCGACACTTTTGTAACCCTGACTCAAAAGAAATTCTTCACCATCTTGACCCATGCTTTCAAATTCTTCCCTGGGAGGATTCAATTCTTCATCACCATGTGTGTCTTTGAAATGGTCACTTGGAGAAAATGCAATATTCAGATCTGTGCCTCTAAAATTATCATTTGCAAGAAACTCTTCATCCTCCCCTTCCTCGGTGGTGCTCTCATAATCCTTTTGATTAGGCATAAGTGGAAGCTTTGAATTTGTATTCACTAGAATTTCTTCATCCTGCCCCTCCCCTTCCTCACTGAAGCTCTCATAATCCTTAGGATTAGGAATAAGTGAATGCCTTGAATCTATATTTATTGGAAATTCTTCATCCCCCCTTCATCAGTGGTTAAATTATAATCGTTATGATTAGGATGAAGTGAAAATTTTAGCTTTGGAAATTCATCCCCGTCTTCATCAGTGGTGTTGGCATAATCCTTAGGATTAGGACAAAGTGGATATTTTGACGCTGCAAATTCTTCATTCCCCTCTTCCTCAGTGGTGCTGACATAATCCTTAGGATTAGGACGCAGTGCATATTTTGACTTTGCAAATTCTTCATTCCCCTCTTCATCTGTGGTGCTGACATAATCCTTAGGATTAAGACGAAGTGGAAATTTTGACTCTGGAATTTTTTCGTCCCCCTCTTCATCAGTGGTGCTTGCATAATCCTTAGGATTAGGACGGAGTGGAAATTTTGACGCTGTAAAATTTTCATTTCCCTCTTCATCAGTGGTGTTGGCATAATCCTTAGGATTGGGACGAAGTGGATGTTTTGACTCTGAAACATTATCATTCCCCTCTTCATCAGTGGTGCTCACATAATCCTTACGATTAGGACGAATTTGATATTTTGACTCTGGAAATTTTACATCCCCCTTTTCATCAGTGGTGCTGGCATACTCCTTAGGATTAGGACAGAGTGGATATTTTGACTCTACAGATTCTTCATTCCCCTCTTCATTTGTTGTTCTCGCATAATCCTTAGGATTAAGCTGAAGTGGATATTCTTCATCTCCCTCTTCATCAATGGTGTCCTCATAATCCTTGGGATTAGAACGAAGTGAAACTTTTGACTTTGGAAATTCTTCATCATGCCCTTCATCACTGTTGCTTTCATAATCCTTAAGATTAAGAGTAAGCTGTATAACTGGCGCTCGATTTACAGAAATTTCATTTTGCTGCGCCTCATCAATTTTGTTCTCATCATCTTTAGGATTACGACCAAGTCAATTTTTTGACTCTCTATTCATGGTGAACGAAATCCCAATATATTCATCACTCTGAATAGAGTTGTTGCGTGACGAAGATGTTGATGTTGTACAAAGAAAAACTTCGCTATCAAAAGAAACCATGGCTTTCAACAAGAATAGGTTGAATGATACAAATTCCACTCCCACTTACAATATATAGCTTAAGGCTGAAAATTTCCCTCCAAATTTTCCCTCCAAAAAAATTCATGAAAAAATTTCCCTCCAAATTTCTCCCCAAAAAATTTCGCGAAAAAATTTCCCTCCAAAATTTTCATTTCAAATATTTGATACAAATATTAGTCAAAAAATGTATTTAACATTTTTTAATAAACTGTTTGTGTTGAAATATTTTACCGATATTTATATTCAAAATATCCACAAAATATTTCTATCATGGATGCCTTCCAAACTAAAATAATGTTTTTATTTCAATGATTTAACATTGACTAGATGTAAGTATTAACTATAATATTACTATAATATCTACATGCAAATATTAACTATAATGACTACATGTAAATATTTTAAATTTTAAATTTTAAACTTACGTTATATTCATCTAAAATATATTTCAAAATTTATTAATAAACTCTTGGTCTTCAAATATTTCACCATACTTTCTACTCAAAATATCCACAAAATATTCCTTTCATGCAAAAATAAAATAAAATAAAATTTAAAAATTTATTTCATTTTATTTTAATTTTATGGTTTAAAAGTTTTTAGTCTTTCGTGTATTTATTTATTTAATTTATTTATTGATTTTATTTTATTATTTTTAGTTTATGACTTTGACTTGAATTATTTGTTTTTATTTTACTTTTAATGGGTCATGTTATTCTTTGATTTTAGTTTTATGATTTGGTCTTTTATGGTTATTTTGTTATTTATTAGTTTATATATGTTAATTTATTTATTTTAAAATAATAAAATACAAATTATTTATTTATTTATTTATTTATTTATAATAAAAAAAAAAATTTAGAATTTATGGCTTTGACTTGAAATTTTCTATTAATAACCTATTTATCTTATTTCTGTTGGAGTTAATTTAGTTGTTATGATTGATAGGAACAGGTAATTTTGTATTTTTATATTTTTAATTGTAGTTTTATTTTTGACCGTTTTCTATTTTTTAGAAGAGGTTAGTTATATTTTTTGGATTATTTTATAATTTTTCTTATTTTTTACCGTTTTTTAACTCCCTCGGTTTTGACCGCTGCTTCTCTCTTCCTGTTATAATTGTGTATGTCTGATCAGCTAATCTTCATTATCCTGATGATGAACTACAGTTGGTAGTTCGAAACGCGTCAGTACAAAAATTCCTCATGTGATTTCCTGGAAGATTTATGATTAAAATGTTATGGATCACAGAAGCTTGCACTCTCAAATAATTTTCTTATTTGAATGGTTTAAGATTGACTACATGTAAATATTTACAAAAATAACAACATGTAAATATTAACTATTTAAACTATAATATTAACTATAATTAATTACATGTAAATATTTTAGATTTTAAAATTTAATCCCATGATTTTAAACATTAAGTACATGTAAATATTAACTATGATAACTAAATGCAAATATTAACTATTTTATCTATAATATTAATTATAATTAACTACTTGTAAGTATTTCATATTTTAATTTTTAATCTGAGATTATATTTGAATTATTCAACATTCAGTACATGTAAATATTAAATAAAACATTAACTATGATAACTACATGCAAATATTAAGCATTTTAACTATAGTATGAACTATAATAAACTAAATGTAAATATTTAAAATTTAAAATTTTAATCCCACATTCGTTAAACAGTAAACCAATCAGACAATATTCGCTATATAATAAAAATGATTGTTTTTATTCATCACATCACATCAAGTTTTCCGGTATTTGTTAGAGCAAATTTCTGGAGGTGTTGCGTTGGCATTGGTAACTTTGTGGAGGCATTGCATTGGCATTGGAGGTGTTGTGTTGCTATTGGTAATTTTGTGGAGGTGTTGCATTGGCATTGGTAACTTCGTGAAGGCATCGCATTGGCATTGCAGGCGTTGTGTTGCTATTGGTAATTTTGTGGAGGTGTTGTGTTGGCATTGGTGACAGCAGTTTTTTGCATTTCAAAGGTTATTTTTTCTTCTATTCTATCGATTTAAAGATGATTTTGGAGAAAATCTGTTTTTTCTATAGTTTTTTGTGTCCAAAAACTAATTTTTTAAGGTTTTTAGGTTCAAAAACCATAATTTTTTTATATTTTTTTAGTGAAGAAAATGCAAAAAGAACTAAATTTTTTAGGGTTTTAAGGACAAAAATTTAGAAATTTTTTTCTTTTTTAAGATTTATAGGTTCATCTAGACAGAAAAATCCATAAAACGACCATGCACATGAAAAAAATAGTAATATTATAACATTTTTTATTTTTTATTTTTTATCATAAATATATCAATGGTTTCATTTTTTAAAATGTTTTTTTTGTTTTTATTTGAGAAATTTTTTATTTTATATTCTTCTTTTCTTTTCTTTTTTTTAAATTTTAAATCTTAGTTTTATTCTTTTTAATTTTAAATCTTCAAATTTTTTTTTCATTATTGTTTTTGTTATATATCATGTTTTTTTTTTTTTTAATTGTATTGTTATATAGTTTTTTTTTTAATTTATTGTATTGTTATATAAAAACAAATGTTTTTGTTTTTTTTTTTTTTTTAATATTTAAAAAAAAAACATAATTGTTATTTAATAAATTATTTTTTTGTTTTTTAATATATTTGTTATATTTTAATATTTTTAACAATTAATTTTTTTTATTAAATAATGTTTTAATAATTATTTATTAATTATGTTATAAAAAATAAATAAATAAATATGTATGGGGCCCGGGGACCATAAGGCCGGCTGGGCAGCCCCCGTGGCGCCACGGGCGCTGCCCAGCCAGCCCCAGGGCCCCCGCTGGGCGGGGGGGCCGATTCCCGGCAAGACCGCACCCGCGGAGCGCCGGAGGCCGGCAGGCGGCGCCACGGGCACTGCCCAACCGGCCTCCGGCGCCCCGCGGGCACCAGCCACCATTTTAATTTTTTTATTTTTTTTAATAAAACATTTTTTTTTTTTTTTTTACTTTGTTTTAAAAAAACAATTTTTACTTTTATTTTTTTATTTTGTTTTTTAAATTAGTTTTTTTTTAATTTTGGTTTTAAATTTTTTTATTTTTAATTTGTTTTAATAAAACAATAAAAATTTAATTAAAACATTGTTATATATAAAAATAATAATAATATTGTTATATAATATAATAAAAAAATTGTTATATAATAAATGTTAAAAATATCAAAATATAATAAATATAATTTAAAAATAAATAAATAAAAATAAAAATAAAAATTATTAAACAACAATTATGTTTTGTTTTTAAACATTATATAATTAAAGAAAAAACAATACAATATAATAGATTTAAAAAAAAACAAAAACAAAAACATTTGTTTTAATATAAAAATACAATAAATTTAAAAAAAAAATTATATAACAATACAATTAAAAAAATTAAAAAATATATAATATTATAACATTTGTTTTTAACATTTAAATATTTAAATTTCTTTTTAAATTTTTTTTTTAATTTAAGTATAATTACAACATTATAAAAAATTTAACTTTTTCTTTTTTTGGTTTAATTGCTTTTATTTTATTTTGTTTATTTTTATTTAATTACTATGTAATGTGAAATAGAAATTTGTAATTTTCAAATATATTAAAAGATTATATAAATTTATAAACTTTTATATTAATTTTTTATAATTTTAAGTTTATAATTTTTATTTAATTGCTATGTAAAGTAAAATAAATTTTTATTTTATTTTATTTTGTTTATTTTTATTCAATTGCTATGTAATGTAAAATTAAATTTTAAAATTTTAAAATATATTAAAAGATTATAAGTTTTTTTAATAAAATCATTGTCTTAAAAAAAATAAAATTTAATTTTAACATTTGTTATAAATAGTTAGTAATTTTTTTGTTTTTTTTTAATATTAAACAAAAACTGAAGTTTGAAAATAATAGTTTATTTTTTTTAAATTGTTTTATACAATTTAAACACATTTTTAATTTTTTTATAAAATGTATTCAAAACATATTATATAGATATATATACATATGACTTATAATATTTTGTTTTTAAATGAAAATTTTTATAGTTAATTTTACTGCTTTAATTTCAAGCTATTTAGTTTTAGAAATAAATTTTGTTTATTAAATTTATTTTATCCGCATTATTTTTCTATTAACTAATATATATATATATTATCAGGAAAATGGCATCAAAAAAGATTTCTGTGAATGTTTCTGCACCTAGGGCAGCAACTCCCAAATCTACAGCTGCAACTCGACGCACTATGGATACAACTCCCAAATCTAAAGTTGCAGCTGGACGCACTATGGACACTGTTGGACGCAATAAGGACATTGTTTCACATACTAATAAAAGTCAAGCAAGTGGGGCACCAGGTTCATTAAAGCTTATTTCTGATTGGAAGAACGCCGAGGAAATAGATAAAACTGATTTCTCATGGTATCTTGAAGACAGTGAAACGGAGGCTGATATACACATCTATCTGCTTTGTGGTATGATTGACTTAAATGAGCCATATGATGTGATGGGTAGAGTACGAGACATATGTATGGTCCCGAATACAAACACTATTTATGTTCTTGCAAGGAAGGCTCAGAAATGTGAGAAGGTTAGATATCGTCTATCAATCGTCAAGTATGACACAGATGAAATATCTTCAAAATTTTCTGAAGAAATATCAAGCAACATTGCAAATAACATTGTAAGTGTGCTTATTTTTATTTCCTCTATGCATTATTGTAAGGATGATTCAATTTTTTATAAATTATTGATCATTGACATGTTTTATTTTGTTTCATAGGATTTTGTTCCGGGTCTTTCAAACATGTTTGAAGGTATTTATATGTTGGTGCCAAATGTTATGGATGTGATCAAAAATTTCCACAAAGACAAAGCAGAGGAAAAGAGATTGAAGCAAAGAGCAATAGCTCGTGACACTGCAACAGTACAAAGAGGGGATCAACCAAGAGTCACTAAGGTGGGTCAATCTAGTAAACTTAAACATGTTTCTTTTGAAGGTGTCGAACATGAAATAGAAAATTATGATAGAATTAGCGAGGAGCAGATTAGAACTATTGTGCAAAAGGAGAAAATAGATCAGACACCAAGAAGAAAAATCACCAAAGATGTCTCTCTTTTACCTCATGAAGGAGAGCTTGTTTATAAAAAAAACTGATATGTTATCCAATAAGACTAGGAAATCAAATATTGGTGAACCTGTAAAGGTAGTGAGCAGCAGTGAAGAACAAATTGAAAGCTCTCACGGAAGCAGAGAAATCATAACACCAGGTGCTGAGTTAGAGGATGGCATTATTAAAACAAAACAAAATGCTATTCGACAAGAGTTGAGGAAAAATAAATTAATTCTTGGTGGCCAAACATTTGAGCTTAATGTTAACCAATTTTATGGCCCAGATGAAGGACAATCTCAATATCAAATTAGAAAGGCCCATCACCTACATGTACATAATCTGAAAACATTGTTCAGGTTCAATCCATATGCGCATGTGGTGGATTATGTGGTTCTTGTCGATCCATGTCAAGTTCCCAACAAACAAGCATTTGACAAGACAAAATGTTTTGATTATAAATATTATGTAATTGGAGGGAACCATTCAATAGAAGCTAAGAGACAATTGATTGCAGAATATCCCAATAACTATCATTTTCAAACAATGAAATGCATCATTTACGCTGGCTTAACAAAAATGGAATCAAAGTTATTGGCATGGGATCATAATGCAGATAATGAGTACAGAATGAAAATGACTTTCATCCAAAGGGTCAGATTTATTCATAATGAATTCATAGAAAAATGTCGTGGGGATAAGACACAAGTTAGTGTATCATTTCGAAAGGAATGTTTAATGGAAACAGGTTATCAAATTGATGAAAAAAAAGCAAAAGATGGAAAATTGAATACAAATCTCTTCAGAGGCACAGATAACATTTTTCAATTGGCATTTAGAACTGGGGAGGTATGGGATTTGATTGATGAGATTTTTGATCGGTGGGAGAATATTTCCATAAAAAATCAAAAGGCTAGAAAGAGTAAACCCATAATATGTACCAACAGTAAGGGGGGTCCTGAAATGAATCAGATGCCAGAGGATATGACTATTACACCTTGAAGAACAATGCAAGGTGTGAAGGATGATAAATTAGTCAAATCAGTATTAGCCCGTGTGAAGTCGGGTGAATTATCAATGGAAGAAATGTGTGCAGAATTTCAAAAGTAAGTTTCTGGAATTATTTCTTATTTTTCTTTCATTATAATTTTATTTTAAATAAAACATAATGATGTTGGTAGAATTTGTTATACATGTCAGTATATTAATGCTCTTAACTTGATTTATTCAGTCAGAAAATTTTTATGAAAATACAAGAACACATGGTTAAAATGTTGAATGAAGACAGTTGGGATGATGTTGTACGCAACTGCCCAAAAGCAAGTTCTACATCAACACTAAAAGAGTTTTATATTGCATTCAATAAGGTATGTTGATTTATAAATTCATTTTATTCATATTTAAACTATTTTTATTTTATTACTTATATATATGTGTGTGTGTGTGTGTGTGTGTGTGTGTGTGTGTCATTAAAGATGTCGAAGAAGGATGGAAATGGAGTACCAGATACTTTCAAAAGCTTTATTGAAAAAATTAATATGGAGAACATGAGAAGGAAGCATCTTATGAATGTTGAACTTGATCCTACTCTTAATCATTACATTTGGAATGGGCTCGACAGTGTCCAATATCAAATAATACAAGGTGACTGTGAAGACATTGCATCACTAATACCTAAAAGGGAATATGGCTTAGTTATTGTAGATATTCCTCATGGTTTCAATTTCCCAGACATTGAATATGATAGAGAACCATATACTTATCAAGCTTTTAGTAAAGTGGTTACGGGTTTTCAAGAAGTGACAACATCACCACTTTGGCGATTTATGACATTTCATTCAGACACACAGTTTCCAATGTTATTAACAAGCTTCAAGGGTAAAGCAAACTCAAGGATGCAACTTACATGGTAAGACTTTGAAATTGTATGTTTGATTCCTCCTAAAAAATTTTATTCATGTAAAATTTAATTGAACTTTTACTATGTTATGTTACAGGCAAAAGTCAAATATTGTTTCTTCCGAAGATCAGCCTATTATAAATGATTGTGAGTTCATCCATGTTGAATGTTGGACAAAAGACGATATCTATAAGCATATTATTATGAATCGAGTAGATGGGAAGAGTCATAGTCAAGTATTGGTTTATGATGCAGTTGTAAGAAAACTAACATATGAGGATAAAGATGCAAAAGGAGATATAGTTAACATTTATCAAAAACCACAAGCATTGATTAACTATCTTATAGATCTATGTTCAAATGAAGGAGAATGGATTTTGGATTTATTTTCAGGTTCATGTAAGTTTTATTATACAAATTTAAATTTAAATATTGTCTTTTTTACTTTTTATGTCTCCATATTAATTTTTTTACTTATTTTTTTGTGCTTGATGATTAGGTACAACACTAGCATGTTGCCTACTAAAAGGAAGAAATTTCATTTCCATTGAGAAAGACCCAGTTCAATGCAAATTTTTTCAACAAAGAATTAATGCTCTTAAATTCCTTCCAGATGCGAAGCAAGAAGTTGGTTTGAGGAAAGGAGATTTTAATGAATCACGTGTGGCAAAAAAAGCAAAGGAACCTCAACCACCATTATATGGAATGATTGGAAATGGACACTTTGGAAGATTTGTTGACATGAAAGATCCATTAGAAGACGGCGATGATCAAAATGAAGAAGCAAATGCTGCGGAAGAAGCCATCAATGCTGTTCTAGATGATGTTGAAGATGTATTAGTTGATATTGTTGATGATGTTTAAGTTATGCTTGCAAACAAAGCTTATTTTTTAGAACTATTAATCAATTTTACTTGTAATGTTTAGACTTTGATATTTTATGAGAACAACCCTTTTTTTTTGCAAAAAACATGTGATTGCTATTATTTTTTGACATAAAATTCAATAAAAATATTATTTTCTTAAGTTTTTTTGTTAAGATTCTCCCAAAAAATTAGTTTATTTAACATGTTTTTTTCAACAAAAACTCTGTAAAAGTGTATTTTTTGCATTGTATTTATATTGAAAAATTGTATTTTTTTGTCATATGGTTCAAAATATTGGTTTTTTAGCGACAATTTTTTGATGTGCATTGAAAAAATATTTAACAATACATAAACATGTAGAAAATATAAACTTTAGAATATTGACCCTTTTTCCATCTTTTATCTATGTGAAAAAGTGAAGATATCATTACAAGTTTTTATTTTAAAAATATATATATATATTTTTATTTTTCAAACACAAGTACATAAATGCACTTTAAAATAAACATCTCACAGAAGAAGAAGACATTATAAAATCTATAGTGTCAAAATCAATCCTATTAAAAAACATTGGTGATGATACACCACCACTATTCAAAATCGACATAAAAAACATCACATAAAAAAATAATAATAATAATAAAACATCAACAAAATGAAAAAAACTTATAGTGCCAAAAACATGCTCAAATTTTTTTTCTTGATTCTACATCGCCACTTTTTCAAAATCAGGTGTTTTTCTTGATACTTCAAAAAGTAGGTAACAATGAGGTTACCTATTTCATCGGTAACATTGTTTACCCTCTAAAGTGCCTCTTT
>CM076573.1:171421997-171750450 GCA_034641835.2 Pinus albicaulis
TATGATATTCCTCTGTTTTGCTGAAAGCACATATCCAAATTTAATTGGACATCAAGTTTGGTGTGGAATTTTTATTTCAGATTTGCAGTACCTTATAGGTTGTTCCTATCTCTCCAACAAAATAATTGGATTAAATATAAAATTTAGAGGAACACTAGATATAAGAAGGTTTTTATGCTTGCACTTCCACCCACATAGAAATTAAACTACAAATGGACTTCCAAATTCTATTGGACTTGAATTTGACAATTGGACTCTTATCTAGAATATAAAATACAAATAATTTCCTTTTTAATGTAATGAATGTTCTCATCTATATGAATACAAGCATTTTTCAAAGTGTTCCAAAAGATGAGACACCGCCTTTAATTGGATTAGAGTGAATTTAAATTTCACGTAGCTGGAAAATGGTAATAATGGGAAGTAGAACCAAGGCTATCAACATTAATAGAAAATAACAACAACATGAGAATCCCACAATCAGTACACATCCAATGCATTGGACTCGGTATAAGTAAATAAACAGTTTCAAGGTTAAGAAAACTTAAATTATCCATGTAACCCTTAGAAAGAAATGGGAGATAAAGAGGACATCACAAAGAAAGATAGAAAGGAAAACAAAACCTTTAACTTAGATCCATAGGTTCGTCTTTTGCATAGGTCCACGATATCTAAATAACATGACATATGGCATAGAAAACTCTAGAATTATTGTATGATATTTATGGAAGTACAAGATTATTGTATGATATTTATGGCAGTACATGATTTCTGATTTTTGTTAAATTGTTAAATTGTAAATTATTTTAATTGTTATGTTAAATTGTTAAATTACATGTTTAAAACCAAGAATCAACTATTATTACTCTGCATAAATAATTCACCTCCTATTGTTTAAAAAATTTACCATCAACTAGTGGCATTTTTCTTGTCACATCGTCTAGACCATTCTTCTGTTTACAATGCCTAAATTTAAACAATTGAAGGCCCATCCTTAACCAAGTCTCTGATGAAGAGCTTGCTTCCTCTGGTCTATCTTTGTATTTATGATCTATGTTTGATCTGCCTTTGTTTTGCTAAAAGCATAGATCCAAATTTATATCCTTAACCAAGTCTCTGATGAAGAGCTTGTTGCCTCTGCTCTGCCTCTATATTTATGATATGCCTCTTATCTACCTATGTTTTGATGAAAGCACAAATCCAAAATTATTCTGGAATTAGGTTGATGTGGATTTTTTCTTTTAGATTTGCAGTAACTTATAGGTTATTCCTATCTCTCCAACAAAATAATTGGATTAAATATAAAATTTAGAGGAAAACGAGATAGAAGAAGGTTTTTATGCTTGCACTTCTACCCGCATAGAATTTGAACTCCAAATGAACTTCCAAATTCTATTGGACTTGAATTTGACAATTGGAATCGTATCTAGAATATAAACTACAAATAATTTCCTTTTTAATGTAATGAATGTTCTCATCTATGAATACAACCATTTTGCGAAGTGTCCCAAAAGATGAGACATTCGCTTTAATTGGATTAGAGTGTTCATCTAAATTTCACATAGCTAGAAAACGGTAATAATGGAAAGTGGAACCAAGGCCATCAAAACTAATAGAAAATAAAAACAACGTGAGAATCCCACAATCATTACACACCCAATGCAATGGACTCGGGGTAAGTAAATAAAGAGTTTCAAGGTCAGAAAAATTAAATGATCCATGTAACCCTTAGAAAGAAATGGGAGATAAAGAGGATAAACCAGTGGCATTTTTCTTGTCTCCCATAAAGAGGAGATAAACTAGTGGGATTTTATGATATTCCTCTGTTTTGCTGAAAGCACATATCCAAATTTAATTGGACATCAAGTTTGGTGTGGAATTTTTATTTCAGATTTGCAGTACCTTACAGGTTGTTCCTATCTCTCCAACAAAATAATTGGATTAAATATAAAATTTAGAGGAACACTAGATATAAGAAGGTTTTTATGCTTGCACTTCCACCCACATAGAAATTAAACTACAAATGGACTTCCAAATTCTATTGGACTTGAATTTGACAATTGGACTCTTATCTAGAATATAAAATACAAATAATTTCCTTTTTAATGTAATGAATGCTCTCATCTACATGAACACAAGCATTTTTCAAAGCTGTTCCAAAAGATGAGACACCGCCTTTAATTGGATTAGATTGAATTTAAATTTCACGTAGTCAGAAAATGGTAATAATGGGAAGTAGAACCAAGGCTATCAACATTAATAATAGAAATAACAACAACATGAGAATCCTGTCATCAATAAATCCAATGCATTGACCTGGAGTAAGTAAGTCAGCTTCAAGGTTAAGAAAACTTAAATTATCCATAACCCTTAGAAAGAAATGAGATAAAGAGGACATCACAAAGAAAGACAGAAAGGAAAAACAAACCTTTAACTTAGATCCATAGGTTCGTCTTTGCATAGGTCCACGATATCTAAATAACATGACATATGGCATAGAAAACTCTAGAATTATTGTATGATATTTATGGAAGTACAAGATTATTGTATGATATTTATGGCAGTACATGATTTCTGATTTTTGTTAAATTGTTAAATTGTAAATTATTTTAATTGTTATGTTAAATTGTTAAATTACATGTTTAAAACCAAGAATCAACTATTATTACTCTGCATAAATAATTCACCTCCTATTGTTTAAAAAATTTACCATCAACTAGTGGCATTTTTCTTGTCACATCGTCTAGACCATTCTTCTGTTTACAATGCCTAAATTTAAACAATTGAAGGCCCATCCTTAACCAAGTCTCTGATGAAGAGCTTGCTTCCTCTGGTCTATCTTTGTATTTATGATCTATGTTTGATCTGCCTTTGTTTTGCTAAAAGCATAGATCCAAATTTATATCCTTAACCAAGTCTCTGATGAAGAGCTTGTTGCCTCTGCTCTGCCTCTATATTTATGATATGCCTCTTATCTACCTATGTTTTGATGAAAGCACAAATCCAAAATTATTCTGGAATTAGGTTGATGTGGATTTTTTCTTTTAGATTTGCAGTAACTTATAGGTTATTCCTATCTCTCCAACAAAATAATTGGATTAAATATAAAATTTAGAGGAAAACGAGATAGAAGAAGGTTTTTATGCTTGCACTTCTACCCGCATAGAATTTGAACTCCAAATGAACTTCCAAATTCTATTGGACTTGAATTTGACAATTGGAATCGTATCTAGAATATAAACTACAAATAATTTCCTTTTTAATGTAATGAATGTTCTCATCTATGAATACAACCATTTTGCGAAGTGTCCCAAAAGATGAGACATTCGCTTTAATTGGATTAGAGTGTTCATCTAAATTTCACATAGCTAGAAAACGGTAATAATGGAAAGTGGAACCAAGGCCATCAAAACTAATAGAAAATAAAAACAACGTGAGAATCCCACAATCATTACACACCCAATGCAATGGACTCGGGGTAAGTAAATAAAGAGTTTCAAGGTCAGAAAAATTAAATGATCCATGTAACCCTTAGAAAGAAATGGGAGATAAAGAGGATAAACCAGTGGCATTTTTCTTGTCTCCCATAAAGAGGAGATAAACTAGTGGGATTTTTCTTGTCTCCCATAAACTTTAAGAAATTTTCTAGTGTTTTTGGAAACCATGTATATGTCATTTCTCAGAAACCCAAGTAGAAAATACAGCAAGGATGCTTTCAAAATCACATGTCTATCACCTTTAAAAACAAATTAGCTAAATGTGTCTATCACCTCATAGGGGTTCAATATCACCTAACCAACCATAATGGCTAAGATGTGGTGTTACTCATTTTCATCGGCAATAAATTATAAAACTTTTAGCTAAATGCAGGGACGGTCGTAGTGTTTTTGGAAACCATGTACATGTCATTTTTTCCATAAACTTTAAGACATTTGCTAGTGTTTTTAGAAACCATGTATATGTCATTTCTTAGAAACAGAACAATTAGAAAATACACCAAGGATGCTTTTAAAATCACATGTCTATCACCTTTATAAAACTCTTAGGTAAATGTGTATATCACCTCATAGGGGTGCATTATCACCTAACCAACCATAATGGCTAGGATGTGTTGTTACTCATTTAGCCCCTTTCCTTTTTAACAGCAAGGATGCTTTAAAAATCACATGTCTATCACCTTTATAAAAATTATAGGTAAATGCAAGGATCCTTTCAAAATCACATGTCTATCACCTTTATAAAACTTATAGCTAAATGCAGGGATGGTCCTAGTGTTTTTGGAAACCATGTACATGTCATTTCTCACATAAACTTTAAGGTGTTTTCTATTGTTTTCGGAAACCATGTGCATGTCATTTCTCCCATAAACTTTAAGGCACTTGCTAGTGTTTTTGGAAACCATGTACCCGTCATTTATCCCGTAAAGGTTAAGTCATTTGCAATAAATGTTCATTTAATATTTTATTGCGGTCCTAGTGTTTTTGGAAACCATGTACATGTCACTTCTCCCATAAACTTTAAGGCATTTGCAATAAATGTCAATTTAATATATTTTATTGAATTTGTTTCTTTTTCAGGGATCAAAAAGCCACTAAACATGGTTGAAAAATGGACACTATGCATAGATGTTTCTTGTTATCCCAATCCAGGGAAAGCAGTGATTACATATGTGTTATGCAATATTGCAACTAACAAAGTCCTCCAAAGGAAAATGAATATACATGGAAGAACAACAAACAATGAAGCATATTATATTGCATTGATAGAAGGCTTGGGAACAACTAGGGAGTATGGATCAAATGGAATTATAGTTTTCACCAATTCTTAACTGTGTGAAACTAGATGAAAGGCATGTACCAAGTTAGGAAGGAGAGCCTAAAACAACTTCATGGAAAAGAAAACAATATTGTTAGACAATTTCAATCATTTAATATAAGACATTGTGCAAATGTTAATAAGATGTCTAGTGATCTATTGTATAAGTAACGCATCCGTAACAATTTGTCTACTTATGTGAATACAAATTAGATGGGCAATGCTAATTCAAGATTCATATCTGATTTTTGAATTAGTAAGCGAGATTTTGTTCATCCTTCAGAATTTATCGATGGATAATAACATATCTTTGATATGTGTGTTTTTTATTTATAAATGCATCATTTTTTAATTGCTCATGTTTTTTTTTCACTATACATTGGCAATCCCCACCATGTAAGCACAACTTGGTGAACTTCATGTTTTATAAAATTTTCAGTTTTTAATTTTCAAAATGTGCACCCACTATGTAAGCACAACACAACTTGGTGAACTTCATGTTTTAGAAAAAATTGTATTTAATTTTCAAAATGTGCGGGACTTCAAAAAAAATTGTTTAAAGTGAGTTTTACACATCAATTTGTGCTTTTAAAGTTCTTTGTTTTACATAATTTGTGTTTGTGCTCAACATTTGTGTCAATTACATCAATTTTTTGAATTCTTTTGAATTTTTTTAATAGTAATTTTAAAAATTATTGTAAATGCACGAGGTAACTTTTTAAACATCATGTATATATGTATTTGTAGATATATCCATATATATATCATGGATTATCATTTTTCACATGATTCTTCAAGGCTTTAAAAATTATGTGTATCTCTGTAACTATAGATATCCATATATATATCATGGAGGATGATCATTTGGCATGTGATTCTTCAAGTCGAACATCAATAGAATCCCATGCCTCTATGAGAGAGGGGGATCATGGATCAGGGGATGTTCAGGTATTTCTATTAAATGTGCATGTTTTTAAATTACATTTTAATATATAATATTATACCCATACATACATGTATACATGTGGAATTGATTTTTTATTGAATATATAATTTTATCCCCATGTACATACATGTATACATATGGAATTGATTTTTTATCAATTTTGTGAGTTAAATTAATTTTTAACAGATTTCATTTCTTAGGAGTTTGGAGGAAAAGAGTATCTACTCAATCAATGGAGTCTTGCCATGGGTCATGCAATCGTGGTATGGTTCACGCCATCTACTCAATAATATGTATGTATTTATATGTATGTATGTATTTTTGAATTGATTAGAAATTCATGTTTTTTATGAAGCTTCTGTCTCGTTGTGTGATGGTGGTGGTGGTGGTACACATTCCCTTAGTGGCGAATCGTGTGAGGGTGGTGGTATGCATTCCCCTGGTGGCCAATAAATGGGTGGTCATGTTGGTTCTCAACCAATGGGTGGTGGCCAATCAACAGGTGGCCATGCTAGTTCTCAACCATCTCAGGGTGGGCATGATGTTGGTCAGCCATCTTGAGGTGGCCATAAATCTGAATATTATTTTCATTCAATTATTAATTTGTTAAATTATTTATATAATATTTTTATGGTTAAAAGTAAAATTTGTACAAATTTGTTCACATGTTTTTTATTTATACATAATTTTATATATTGATGCAGAGGGTGAAAATGTTGCTCGAAAAATACATAGGTCAAACCACGTTATTCAAGAAGAAGGTTGTACACCAACCACAACTTATCCTTCTGAAACTCCTGATTATTTACCTTGAAAAACAAACATCAAACAATGCACATTACAAAGGTGTGAACATCTTTATTCAAAATTGAAGAAAGATCTTTTGTCTTTGAAACTCCCTATTGAGAGTCGAGAAAGCTTAGAAATAGTTACGCACTCTTTAAGCACACTTGTAGATGTTTACAAAAATCTTGGGCTAGCCACTGATACTTTTGTAGAAGTGATGAGGAAAAAAAGGAAACAGTAATGGGTCCTGATACATGGGACGATGTTAAAACAAAGTTACAAAAGAAATGGAAAAATCTATGTTTAATTTCAAAGAAGGGCCGAAAAGAAAGATGCTAAAGGTGCAATATTTCAAGCACCCTAATATAGCTTGCCATTTGTATGATATACACCTTTCAGCCTATGGAATACTACCATTGAATGACTAGTTTCATGTTTATTTTGAAAATTTATTTTATGCGAAGTTCTTTTTGGGAATGAAACCCAATTATAATGACCTTCCTTATGAATTTTTTGGTTTAGAGAAAGGTCGATTCTACGATCATAGGAGCGTTAAGCGTGATGCTGAGTTGCCTCACCCCGAGCCACCATTGGTAAGCCGACCTCTTCGTGTGGAAAATTTGTAGCCAGAGATGGATGCCACTTCTCAAATTAGTCGAGAAGAAATGGATGCCATCATAGACAATGTTCAGACTAGACTTGGTGGAATTGATATTGGTCTAAATCGACAAAGAGCATGAGAGAATGCACATGCTAATTTTGTGTATATTGTAGATGATGAGATAGACAACATGAGTATTGAAGAACTTAAAAAAAGAACATATGCAAAGCAATGTCGCAATGGTTGGAAGCACTTAATTCTTCATGAGGAAGAGGGCATGGGATCAGTACGTGTTAATGGTTAGGGTGAATATTTTAATGTAATAATTTGTAATTTACATATATATGTTTATTTGTATATGTTAATCTAACAAAAATGTCTCATATGTTCACCATTTGCAGTTAACACACTTGTTGAACAAACTTTTTGATAATGTCGAAGGTTTAGGTTCTCACAATCAATATGATATGTTGGGAAATGTTAATGTTTTTTAAGAGTTCATGATGTTGATATACAATTATTATTCTATTATTATATCAGTATCATGATGACATATTTTTAAAAGAAATAATTGTGTACACATATGTATATAATTAAAAGTTAACATATTTTGATTCCGTCCAATGTTTTAGCAATGGAGCAACCCTCCTCTTCCCTATTAGGAGATGTGTCAAATCCACCATCACAAATATTCAATTTTTCACCTATGTTTCAAGTTATAAATTGAAGTAAAAGTTTCATTGAAAAATAAGATCTAGATCTTGAGTTATTTTACAGTTTTAAAATTTTTGAATTTTAGATTTGTGGAGATGATTTCTATTCTCCAAGGATTTTAGCGACGGTGTACATGATGGAGATTGGAACATCCAAACAATTTGAACAAGAAGTTGCATAACTTGTTTTTAATATTATTGCATTAGTTTATGCATTTTCATTTGAAAATTATATATATATATATATATAGATTGTACAGTTTATCATGGAGGATGCATTGATGCAGGGCCAACATGGGACAATGGAGGGGGAATTACATGAGGTATTGCATGAAAATTTCAAAAAAGAAAAAATACATTTAGTTTGTTTTAGTGAATTCTACATTCTCATTCAATTTTAAAACATTAAATTTTAATTTTAATACATGTAATATAAATTTCTTATACATGTGTACATATATATGTATATGAAATTAGGGCCAACACTAGACAATGGAGAGGGAACTACATGAGGTATTCCATGATTTTTTTTACATTTTTTTTTATGAAGTTCTACATTCTCATTCAATTTTTAAAACATTAAATTATAATGTTTACACGTTGTGTAGGTTCCACATTCTTCCGATGATAGCAAAAGGAGGCTCAAGAGACTGTTGGAAAATACATTACAACCAAATTCTCTATTTTATTGATGCACGTGCAACATTTTATTTGATCTAGTCTTTTTATAACTTAAACACATGTCACATTTATTTTTCTATATAAATTGATACTTATAACACTTGATACAATGTTATATTTACTTTTATTTTTCATGATATAAATTTTGGACATATTTTACATTTTGGATAGTTGAACTACATTTACTTTTATTGAATGATTTTAAATTTTGGATAGTTGTTACATTTGGCATGTAATCACATGTTTTTATATAATGTTAACTTAGATAATCTTAGATTATGTTTTGTCACTTGTTAAATAATGTCGCTTGTTATATAAAAATGAATCTATATTGAAATTGAAAATTACAAAACACATGTGGTACATGCTATGCATTTGAAAATGTGTGAATGTTATATAATTAAGTGTAAATGTCTATTAAAGGTGATATTTAGGTACATTTTGCATGATCGTGTGTCATTTAAAACAATCATATATATGGTTTTACATATTTAAGTTCATGAATATATGTAACAATGGTTGAAGTACATTTGCATTTAGTTGTTACATTTTGCATACATGATGACATATTGTTATAATTTTAACTTAGATTCAATCTTAGATTTTTTTTATTTTTATTTTTAAAGATCAAGTTTTTTTGTCATTTTTTATTTAAAGCGAATCTAGATTGAAATTTCAAATTACCAACCACGTGTGGTACATGTTATACATTTGAACATGTGTGAATGTTATATAACTAAGTGTAAATGTCTATTAAAGGTGATATTTAGGTACATTTTGCATGACCATGTGTCATTCAAAACAATCATATCTATGGTTTTACATATTTAAGTTCATGAATATATGTAAAAATGATTGAAATACATTTGCATTTAGTTGTTACATGTTGCATACATGATGACATGTTGTTATAATGTTTTTTTTTTTTTTTTTTGCTAAATTGTGCTAAATCTATTATATAAACATAGAGTTACAAAACTGCCACGGTTCAGCTGAGGGAGCCTGAAACCGGGCTTGATATCCAAGTTCTATCTAGATACTTAACTGCCCATAGCGGGAAACTAGTTCCTTTAAAAGCAATTACACCGCCCTTTAGATGGGAAACCAGTGAAGAGTCAATTACATTCAGCATGAAAAAACTATAGAAAGACATAACTGGCATGCAGCTGTTGCTGCTATGGACCACCAATAAAACCAAATTTTTTGCAAAAAAGTCAAGAGCAGAAGTCATACTGGTCCTAGACATTGCAGAGTAGAAGCACTTAGGTTGGAGCTGGCTGCTCCTCTTCAATTCGACAGCCATAGAGATCCTCCGGTTCTTCATCAGCATTCTTGGCTCCGTCTCTGCCTGACAGGTCCGCTCCCACCTGCAAGAGAATATGGTCCATGGAGGAAGGAGCAGAAACAGGGGGTTCGCTAGGACCAGCAGTGGGAGAGGCAATCGGGTTGGGTATGGGAACGAAAGGAGCAGGCGCAGGTCCAGAAATCGGAGGAGAATGGATGGTGGCTTCTTCACGCAAGGTGATAGTTATGAAAGCAGTAATAGAAGGGCGATTGAAGGCACTGTCGAAATGAAGCTCGGCACGTTGCGAGGTTTGCCTCAGAATGTGGCTGCCAGGGAGATGAGGGACGGAGGAAGCAGGGCTCGGGGGCGTGGACAAAGGAGGAGCAGGGGTATGACTGCCATGAATGAGACCAAGAGGGTCAATGCGGACCGGAGCAGAGTGTCTTTCAGAAGGCTCATTGGATAAATCGTCGTCGGAACTGATGGGAGGCCGCTCGCTCATAGACCTGCCCCGAGAGGCGCCGCGTCGATAGGTCATCCACTGCCTAAGCCTAGGCATGGTTATCTTCTCAGAGTGAGCAGGCGAAGAGCTGGAGGGAGCTGCAGGAACAGGAGAAAATCGACCAAAAACAATGGGAGAAACTGAGAATTGAAATTGGAAAGACAGAAATTGCTATGCGTGTAATGAAAGCCAGGGATGGTTTCCAGGCAGCTGAGCAGAGAACATCGGTGACCAATGGTTGTGCGTTCGCATGGCGTAGCACAACCTCCCGGGCATAGAGTGCGCAGAGGCTGCAGAGCTCGATTGACAGAGCCGAAGTGATCCGGAGAGCGCGAGCAGGCATCCATATGGTGTCGTTTGCTCAGACCAAGGAGGAGAGGGTGACGGCGCGGCGGATTAAATGCCCGGAGCAGAGGTGTATTGATGGCCATATTAATGGCGCCATGGGGGGCCATGTGGCCACCCCAAGTGAGGCGCTTTGGGAGATTTCCTGGGCCATGTGTCCCATTACGACTTCTAGACATCCGCATCCGGAGGACATGTTGTTATAATGTTAACTTAGATTCAATCTTAGATTAAATGTTTTGTTTTTAAAGCTTAAGTTGTTTTTTCATTTGTTATTTAAAATGAATCTAGATTGAAATTGAAAATTATAAAACATGTGTGGTACATGTTATGCATTTGAATGTGTCTGAATTTTATATTACTAAGTGTAAATGTCTATTAAAGGTGATATTTAGGTACATTTTGGATGATCATGTGTCATTTAAAACAATCATATCTATGGTTTTACATATTTAAGTTCATGAATATATGTAACAATGATTGAAGTACATTTGCATTTACTTGATACATTTTGCATACATGATGACTTGTTGTTATAATGTTAACTTAGATTCAATCTTAGATTAAATGTTTTGTTTTTGAAGCTAAATTTGTTTTGTCATTTTTTATTTAAAACGAGTCTAGATTGAAATTGCAAATTACAAAACACATGTGGTACATGTTATGCATTTGAACATGTGTGAATGTGATATAATTAGGTGTAAATGTCTATTAAAGGTGATATTTAGGTACATTTTGCATGATCATGTGTCATTTAAAACAATCATATCTATGGTTTTACATATTTAAGTTCATGAATATATAACAATGATTGAAGTACATAAATGCATTTAGTTACATTACATTTTGAATATATTACGACTTGTTGTTATAATGTTAACATAGATTCAATCTTAGATTAAATATTTTGTTTTTAAAGATCAAGTTGTTTTGTCATTTGTTATTTAAAATGAATATAGATTGAAATTGCAATTACAAAACATATGCGGTACATGTTAAATGCATTTGAACATGTATGAATGTTATATAATTAGGACATACATCTATTAAAAGTGATATTTAGGTGTACATTTTGCACATTATCATGTGTCATTTAAAACAATTATAGATGAATAAATACATATTTAAGTTCATGAATATGTAACAATGATTGAAGTACATAAATGCATTTAGTTACATTACATTTTGAATACATGATGACTTCTTGTTATAATGTTAACTTAGATTCAATCTTAGATTAAATGTATGTTTTTAAAGCTCAAGTTGTTTTGTCATTTGTTATTCAAATTGAATCTAGATTGAAATTGCAAATAACAAAATACATGTGGTACATGTTAAATTCATTTGAAAATGTATGAGTGTTATATAATTAGGACATACCTCTATTAAAAGTGATATTTGGGTACATTTTGCACATGATCATGTGTCATTTAAAACAATCATATATGCTTTTACATATTATTGGTTATATATATATATATATATATAAGTTCATGAATATGTAGCAATGAAAGAAAAATTGCATTTAATTCATACATTTTGCATTTGAAATCATTTTTATAATGTTTTAATATACAATACATATAGATGTACATCTAAAAACAATCATAAAATTATAGGTGTATATAGATGTGCCGAATAATCATAAAATTTTAAAATTGCATTAAAAAATATCCAATACATGACATTTTTCATTAATGTACATAGAAATGCTACTATGGATGTCAGTTGATAGTAAAATGGAAATTACAAAATATGTACCACACATTTTGCATTCAAGAATGAATATTATAATTTTCTTTAGATGTCTAAAAAAATATCATAACTTAAAATTTTCATTATATCAAATACGCTAGATACATACATTTTGCAATAATGACATAAAATTAACTAGCTCATACCAGAGAATGTATGAAATGTTTTAAGACTAGAGAATCTACATGTATGTGTACATGTGTATAAATTATTTATTGTGTGCATGTGCCAAAACAATGTACATGTGTAAACACTTGTACATAACATAAAATATACATATTATAATAATGTAAAACTTAAGAATGCACAAAAAAAAGGCTAAAAATTTCTACTTGAGTTCTGTAAGTTCTAAAAGATGAATCCAAGGAGAAGAAATTGTTGGGAAGTTCAATAAAAAAGATTCTAATGGAATTCCATCTTCAATGATCTATTCCTGATCATCTTTTGACATTTTTCATTTCTTAATTTTCAATTTTTTCTTTGATTTAACTTCTATAAACTTTATGTCTGTTGCATACACCAAGTGACTATATTGAAAACTTATGACATTAGGTTCATAGTCTTGAAAGTAAACAAATCTTGACTCTAATGAGTTTGTTGGAAAAAATAACCTTTCAGTATAATAGACCCTTTATCATATACAAACTCATTATCATCATAGTTTTCCAATAATTTCATCTTTCATTCAGTCCAATGCATCAAATAATACTTGACATTTCTATGTTGTTAGTAGGTGCAACTATAACAAAAACATCTCTTGCACAATAAAACAAACTTACACAAATTTAGATCATAATTAACATGAAAAAATAGCTTTAAAATTAACATGTGTACTTTATTTTATTATCTATTTATAGATCTTTATCATCTGAAATAAATTGAAATGTTACCTTCTCTAACAAGATCAGAAACTCGATCACCTTGAGATTATATTATAGTCTCCTCTGATTGCATTTCTTCAATGTTTCCAACAGAAAATTTCCCCGTTGTATTTAGTTTTGTATGTTGCCAATATTTTACATACATTTTGTTTTCACAAACATCATTAGATTGTGTGTTGTCTATGCAAACATGACAAAAACAAGAACTTTTTTTTTTATCAAATGCAAACACATTTTGTTACTCCTTTGTTTTAATTGAATGCAATTTTCGAGTCTCTTTTATTGTTTCAACATCATTTCCAATCGATCTATCTACATCTTGGACCCCAATATGCCAAAAAAACCTCTATGGAAAATTCAAGCAAGAAAATAAATATTTTATTCAAAATACAATCAAAGATAATCATCGTGATAAATAATGTTTCAAATTAGAAAATTAATAAAAATTATATCATGTATATTAAAGTTCTACATCTATATATATGCAATTTAATTTGTATATATATGCACATGTACCTTCGTACTTCCCTTGACCAGTTAGTCTCATGGCTTAGTGCAGCGATGCAACATTGAACAACTTGTTCGGCTGAGACAATTCGGTGTGCAGAGTGGTCCATTTGATATCTTAAAAGTGCTCATTTTATACATGCCCCTGCATCATCATGTTCCCCTTTTCCATGATCAATCTCAAATAAATTCCAACAATGTTTAATGCGGGTTTTCATATGAAGACAACACAACCAAAAGATGATCGTGAAGATTTGAATTGACCTGCGCATCCATCTGACCATGTTCAATGTTCATTGAATGTGATTCCATGACTTTTCAACGAGTCATAAATCTTATCAAAACAATGTTGTGAAAAATATATATCATGTATATAATCGTCACTGATATAAAAGTGATATTCTTTAATAACACGTTAGTTTTCACTGGTGCTTTCTATATGATCAACATTTTGTTTAGTGTGTCTATATAGAATATGGACAAGCATGGAGACATGGTAAGAATGATAGTATTCACTTTGTATTTATTTTTGTAGAACAAATGTGTAATTCTCTACAAAATCAACTATTGACAAAATGGTCCCTGTTAGAAAAATTCATGGGATTTTTGAATTGCAAGCCTGCCATCAAGCTCTATGGGAATGCTTGGTGTATTTATAAATTTCTACCTCAAAATTTCTCAAAAACTCTATCACAAAAATTTATTATTCTTGTAAATCAATCCTTTTAGCACATGTAGTACTACTTGAACCAATCCATGTATGAATATATTCATATATCTACCATTTCACTTTTATGTTGGACAATGATTGATCATTTATATCAATAAAATATTTGTTGTGAAATAAAGTCAAATTTCCACAATGATCGCATTTTTTACCACTAACACATTTATTTTGGTAAAATAATTCATGGCTTTCTCTTGCACATAGAATTTGAGATATGAAATCATGGATAGTGGAAGGAGGAGGTGATTTTTTCCAAAAAAATTACCAAAATTAAGGAATGTATCATAATATAACTGAAATTCCATATGATAACGACAAAAACAAGTGTCACGCACAGTGATAGGTTTATCATACTATGGTTTTTGTATTTAGAGAACTATTTATATTTTGTATCACATTTTCCTTCATTTTTTTATCTTTTGTTGATTTTTGAATACCCAATAAAGTCGTAGCTTCCTTTAATTTCTTTGATGTTAAGAAACTTCTCAAATTTTGGGCTTGAACTACCACATTTTCATCTTTGAAGAACATATCAATAATGTGCTTAACACGATATCATATAACATGGTCAGTTTTTTTATCTCCATATGTGTCAATGTCAACATTCTCTAACATCTCTTCGTCGATATTGATTTCATCTCTACATATTATAATTAAATGTACAAAATGTGTTTACATATTCAATAAATAATTAAATTCATAAATATGTATAATTTCAATAATACACATTCAACATATATATATACACCTAGTGATTCCATTTCTTCACCTGAATTCCTTCAACATTTTCAACATCTTCAATCATTGATTCAATTTCTCTTTCAAAAAATTTTATCTCATCATCATTGTTATGAGGAATATCTCTCTATATTTACATTGCAAAATATTTTTCAAATTAGTTGATCAAATAAAAATTATGTTTCACAATACACTAGATAAATTTTAAATATCATTTATAATATTTACATTTACATACCTACTTCAACTTCTAGTTGAGTTTGATTTTCCTTTTCAATATGAGCATTCTTCTCTCTTTTATTTGTGATATTCTCTCCCATGTTCTCTACGAGCCTCAGGGTCTCTTGTTCGATCATATTTTCTCTTGCAATTTATTTGATTTCCCATGATAATTTAGTATGAATCTCAAAAAAATTCCTTTAAAATCCTACAAAAAAAAATCACTATCAAAATTTAGACAAAAACTCACTTCAAAAATCATCACAAAAGATTTAATTTCAAAAAAACTCACTTTAAAAATTTTTCATAAAAGGCATACTTCAATCCAAAACACTCACTTTAAAAATTTCACAAAAAAAAATATCTTTTAAAAATGAAGCTCAAAATATTTCCTTCCAAGTCCTGCAAAAAAAAAAATTAACTTTAAAAATTTAGACAAAAACTCACTTTAAAAAACATTATTAAATATTTACGTCAACCCAAAACACTTACTCTAAAAAAATGTCACTTTAAAAAATACCTCCAAAAAATGTCCTTTGAAAATTAAGCCCAAAAAAATTTTGAAAATTCACCCCAAAAAACTTCCTTTGCAAATTCAGCCAAAAAAAATTCCTTTCTAAATTCAGCGCAAAAAAATTCCTTTGCAAATTTAGCCCAAATGAAGAAATGTGTGAAAATAATGTTTCCGTTTTCGACTATTTATATAGTTGTGAAATTTGTTTTTTCGGAGGGGGCTTCATGAAATTTTTCTGGCCCACGAGATTTGCGAGCAAAAGTTCAACTGAACTTTTTTGTCATTAAAACTAATGAGATGGAGTGGCAAAAGAAAATCTTCCAAACTGTTACAAAAGTTAGGCTGAACTAAAACATCTACAACTATGCTAAAGCTCAGCTTTGAACATGTTTCTTCAACTTTGGAATGGTTAAACTCCATCAAATTTATGAATTAACTTTCGAAACGAAGACTAGCATTTGCAGAATTTAATCTACTTTCAAGAGAAATAAATTTTATGGAATTCCATAGATATTTACTAATTTTAATTAATTTTGTAATAAAATGGGTGCAAAAAATTTCTGAAGGTCAATATGATTCAGTGAAATCAAAATTTTGTATATCCAAAAATACACTGTAAAAAAAATTGAAAATTTTATGGTGCATTACATTGGTTCGTCGTCTGTAATGGGTAATTTTTAGATTTTTAGTTTATAACTAATATGTTGAGAAACTTGACGCAAACCAAAACATATTCAAATTATGCATTTTTTTCATATTGGTTCAATTCAAAAATTATAGTAATTATGATATGCATCAGTTTGTTTCTTAAATATAACGATACTGAAGTATACTCTGTCTAGATTGGTGTAACATATTTTGTTTTTCTCAAAAACACAAAGTTTTCAAAGAATACACCAACGCGTCTCAACATGACTTTTTATGAATCCTTTGATTGTTAAAGAACACAAACTCAAAGAATTGTTAAGTCGACATATCAAATGTGAAGAAAAAAAAAATCCAAAAAATAAGTAACAAAAAGCTAATAAAATTTCTGACAAGTTTTATTTTTATCGTAAAATGAAATTATAAACAGAAAAATTGTTTTGGCTTGCTGAAAGTTCAATAACTTCTAAAACTAATATATTTTTCTCAAAAAAGGAAAAAAGTGTAACCCAACTTCACATTTTCACCCATAAGTGATAGAATTGGACGAACACCACATGTGAAAGGAGCAGACATGATTAGTAGGGTCCTCTCCAGATTTTCCTTCGAACTTAGGGATGTCGGAAGGAAGCTTAGTTGGCATAACAGGCCAACCTAGATCATGGTGTATAGGGTTGTTAATTAACTGGTTGAAATGAGGGAGGGTCAAACATGCCATAAAAGGTAGCATGGGAGTAGTCGTGATGGTTCTGGTATTGGTTCCACTACTAGTAGCTCCAGAGTTAGGGTCGAGGCTACCACTAGCTTAAGGACCAGTACCTACATTGGCACCTGACATAGTGGGAGAATGAGGTAGAGGGGAACCGGGTTCGGAATCAAAGGGAGGACTCGATAAACCAGAATCAGAGTCGGTATGGGGACTCAATGGAGGACTAACTCGGCGTCTACGAGGTGGAGTAAGTCTTCCTAACGGAAACTGAGGATGAAGGCCTATGAGTCTTCAGGATAAACTCCTTGGGGGTGCAATGATCGTAAGACACAAGTAACCTAATAATGAAGAGAGATAAATAAAGGCGCAAAGGGGCAAATAAATTAATTACGATGTTTATGTCTTGGCTTAGCAGTGTAAACCAAGCGCTCTTCACTTTAGGTGTGCGTGTTTGCAATCTGTGTGTTAATTTTAATTAAGCCCAGATGGTTGTGTATAAAGAAAAATAAAAAAATGTTGTATAACTAAAAATAAAACTAAAACAATAGTAAAATAAACAGCTAAAGATGCATAGTTTCAACCCAAAAAGAAGGGCTCCAAAAAAATTGTTCTAAGAGGTGGGCGAAATTGACTCAAAACAAAAAATATGCCCAAAATATCTAAGGCCTAAGGGACAAGGATCTAATGACTCAGATCTGTTGAAAAGAGGTGCAAAAAAAAATAAGAAACCATAGGGAAAATTGTTGCAAAATGGGAGGCGACAGGTTAAAACCCTAAGGGAAACAAGAGTGACCCTAAGGGAGAGGTCAAAAAAAGACTCAAGGGAGTTTTGGATGAGATAATAATCGAT
Organism: Pinus albicaulis; assembly: GCA_034641835.2. NCBI lineage: Eukaryota > Viridiplantae > Streptophyta > Pinopsida > Pinales > Pinaceae > Pinus > Pinus albicaulis. The sequence continues at coordinate 171,440,217 of CM076573.1, forward strand.
ATAAATGGATCTGAAAGAAAGAGAGATCGGACCCTAAAAAATGGTTGAAAGCGCTGCAAAATCTCAGACTACCTACTCAGCTAAACCCCTCCTAAAAATTTGGAAGTGTACTGAAACCCTGAGGAGCTTGTTCCTACTTCAAAGAGAAAAATTGAGCATATTCAGGCCTAAGAGGGGAAGAGACATAGGTTAGACAACCCTGAAAAGTGCTTGCGGCAAACGCTAAAAGTTACAGAAAAAATCTCAAAAAAAAAAGTTGCAACTCGTAGCTACTGACTTGTAGGCTACTGAAATCGCAGTTCTGGGCCCAGCAGGTGTGACCTGAGCCTGAACTCGTAGGTTATGGGCAAAAAAGTGTGAGCTGTAGTTTCGGGAGTCTTATGTGGCAGGTTGCGGAAAAATTTGTCGTTTGTGGCATGGTTGATGCCAGTTACCTACGGAAAACACTCGGAAGTTAGAATTTTTACTGTTTTAGGGCATAAAAGGTAAAAAACAACATTAAGAAGCTAAAAAATAGTTGAAGAAAAACCTTGGGTACTGAAGCAGATGGTCACGCAAGAATCTAAATAAAACCCTTTGGAGTCACCAATTGTTAGAATAAAATCTTAATGCAAGTGTACGAAAATGGATCACTTTAGCTGCACATGAAAAATAGCCCTAACAACAATGATGGTTGTCTAACCTATTTAGATCTACAATATACGGTCAAAAAAAATGCAAAACAAACCTAGATATATGCAAATAAAGCAGATAAATAGTAAAATGAAATAAGAGTTTCTCCAAATATCCAATGGACAAGACAACATTTATAAAGAATTTATTGTATTATGTTAACACCTCGGAAGGGAAAAAATAATGATGTTACCAGTCCCCCTCAATGGGATGGGTTACTGGATGTCCTCTACGCTTAAGCTTCAACTCTCTCAATGGTGTAGAAATCCCAAGACGTATAGAACTCAAAGGGAGCTCAATAAGCAAAAAGAAAAAGGAAAAAAAAAAACAAAGTATGACAATGATAAGAGGATCAAATGTAAGAAATGAATGGAAAACCCTCCTATTTATAACAAAATATTGAGTTGTCCTTGATAATGGTGCATAATAAAATATTATTAACCAAGATCTAGATCTAACTGCTTGCAATATTTTATTATATTTTTTTGGAGGGAAAAGGAATTTAAATTGGTTAAGTCCCTTTATTTAGAAATAATAAACAAATAAATGATTTATTTTATTATTCCTGAATGATTTAGTCAAATTTAACAAAGAATATTAATTAAATAATGATTTAATTAAGTATTCCTAGATAATAATAAGATAAATAATTATTTATCATTAATTGGGTTAAATATGACCAGGAATATTATTAAACGGTGGTTTAATTAATTATTCCTAGAGAAAAATCAAATAAACAAGGATTTATTTAATTACTCCTCATGGGGTTTCCTATTTGGACCAGAAATAACTTAATAAACTATGGTTTATTAAACTATTTCTTATAGTGAACACAATTTTACCATGGTAAAATTGGTCTTACATGGTGTATTTTGATCCATCTAATCGTAAATGGCTAGATGACCAAAAATTGGTGTAACAATTACTATGGGAATAAATGTGGTGTTATTGTGATTTTCCTGATTAGTATTCCCCATATCTTCAAAATTTTCGAAAGGAAAACCGGAAAGAATAGATAAAATGTTGTTTACTTATGGGGTTGGCTTTGTGGTTGGGATTGAAGGACCAAAGGAAAAGGGCACACCTGTTGTAGGGTTTTTTGAAGAGGAGGGAGTTGCATTTTTCTTTGAGGGTTTCCCTTTATGAGGATTACTATTTTTTTCTTGGCAGGTTGTCTTTGATCCTCCTTAAGATCTTGAGTGTTTTTAGCTAGAACTTCTAGACAACAATTTATGAAATAGCCATATTTGTGGCCTACCTCGCATTTAAACGAGATTTACTTGTAGTCCATTTGTTGGATATGTTCATCCTATTGCCCATTATTAGCTTTATTGCTTCTAGTAACCCTTTCCAATATCTACTTAAACACAGATACAAGCACAAACTTGCATTTTGTCTTTTGGCTTGTATTTGTCAATGCACTTACCTAGTTCATTTCATATTGCTTTTTCAACTTCATATCCCTAATAATGAAGCGAAAAATGCAAGAGTCTTACCCATACTAGGACTATGTTTGGGATATTTGATTGAGGATCACAATCCAGAATCCAACGATTCAGATAGATTCCTCTTGTTTCCATAAAGTATGGACCACTTCTCAAAATAATGTCTTTGTCTTCCTTGGATTCAAAAGACTCCTTATGGGCTTGTGCCACTCATCTCCATCCTTTTTCCTACCTATGATCTCATTACTCTCTTTTTTTTTTTTTGCCCATAACTCGACTTTGCATCTAGGGTTACCTATATGCCTACTCATTCCCATATTCACTAGGTTCCTCAAGCATTGATCATCTCAAAACTATCTCTGTAGACTCTTTAGATAAATCAAGTACATTGGATTTTGGATCTTCAACAGACCACTTTGTCAATACTCTGTTTTTACACTTTAAGACTCCAAGCCAATTTTCAGTCAAAGAAGCCCCACTAGGTCAATTAGGGTTTCATGTGTTCCAAGGTCATCATTTCCAAAGAAGACTACCATTCAGTTTCAAAGTTTGCACATGAGGTAATGGACAAGCTTGACATTTTTGCAGAAGTGTTGAAAAGTCTATCAGAAAAAAGTTGGTAAGGTAGGAGGTCTACTCCTCAATAAAGATATCTTGCAGCCCTGTATACAAACAGTGTAAAACTGCCAGTCAAAGTGGAAAATACAAAGTTGAGTTTCATGGTGGAAGCAAAATTATTTTTGAAGATATCACTCTGATCGGATCTCCAACTTGTGAAGGATGAACTTATCATGCATCAATAGCAAAAGAAAGGTCAAAGACAGTTTTTTTCAGGCACATACAATCAGAGGTAGCTAGAGCAAGTGAAATGAGGAATTAGACTCCATAATAGGAACAAAGGAATATTTTTGAGTTGTTGTTGTGTTAACACAAACATGTCAAATCTCTAGAATCAGAAGACAAGGAAAGGTCACAACTCCTGCAAACTACAAGCAAAGAGGCCAAAGAGGGTTTTGAAAATGTTGACATGTTCAGTCCTCCCAAATTTTTCCAAATTGAATTCATCGTGCCTTAAGAAAGCAAAGGGAGAGAGGCAAATTCAAGATTTTCAGTCACTTGAAAGCAAAGGATGAGTTGAGCTTAGGTTGGAGATAATATTATGGGTAAGCACCCTAAAAGGTTTCCAAACTCAACCTTTCATACCTCAAGGAATAAAAACAAGGTCAAGCCCATCTAGACACTTCAGAAGAATCATTGGTGCCTTACACAGAATTAAAAGTTTCAAAGGGATGAGAAAATTTGAGTTTTCAAGGAAAACTTGGACAATTTTGCCTGGCGCTGCACCCCTGGCTTGGAATTGTGCCCCTGGAGTCAGGCACTACTCGCCTGGATTTTTCCCCCCATGTATTTTACATAGGCATTGAGCGCCTAGGAAGTGGCGCTGTGTGCCTAGAAGGGCACTGCGACTTTACCCGACTTGCCTGATTGGCCCAAGTAAACTTACCTTCGGTGTTGCGCCCTTGGCCTAAGCGTTGTGTGTTTGGCCAAGAAGGCTTCTAAGCCCTCAAACAACTCAAAACACCTCAAAGGCTTCCAAACCCTTGCTTGGGGGTTCTCCAAAACATCTTTAAGGGGTAGGTACAGCTCATCAAGCCCTTGTCAAGCATTTGTGGTGATTTCTAATTAAGGGAAATTGAAAACCTAAGGAGGAAACCCTAATTCTTGTGCTTAAACATCACTGTTTAAAACATTTCTCCATATGCATGCTAAGAAGACCAGTGATAGCCAGAAGGGTAAATTGTTGAAAGTTGTTCATTCACCTAAGGTTGTGCCTACATTCACCCCTTTTCCTTCATAACACTCTGTCCCCTCACACTGCAAAGGTTGTCATTCCATTATCCCTTCATATTATTTCCAATTGCAGTCCTAAGGTCTCTCAATGCAAGTTTTACACTATTAGAGACAGTGGCAGTGAAGTAGAAGGCACTGAGGGGACTGATGCAAATAAGGAATCAAGAAGTGAAGAAAAGAGCATTGAAGGTTGTGACACAAATGTAAATGTAGAAGAGGTTAGTGAGGCACGTCAGTGATAAGATAGCAGAGGGGGAAATGACATTAAGGATGTTGACAGTGGCTCAAAGAGTCTTGATGACACTAATGACAGAAGAGCACATGATAGTGAACTGAAGACACTGAAATGGTGGACATTGAGCCTTTTCCTTTAAACCTACCAAAGGGGCAATAAGACAAATAAAACCTTGAAAACCTGGCTGATCTATACCTCTAATCATCCCAAACACCATGAGCAAGACAATTTCAAATTTTGGCAATTTTTTGTAAAGTTTGGTTTTTTACTGATTTAAAGTGCCAAGGGCACAACACCCCTGGCGCTGCGCTTTTTCTTGAGTCATTCATTGAAGGAAAACTTTACATTTTTGGATTCATCACTCCAAGGGCAACATGCACACAAAATTTCAAATCATTTGGAGTATATTTGGTCCTCCAAAAGTGCTAAAAACACCCAAAAAACCACATTTCTGCCCTATTTTCAGAGATGGCACTGCACCCTGAGCAGTCTTAGGAGATTTATTTTTTGAATAGGTAAATGAATTCCAATTATAAATATAAGGGCGGTTTTGGAAATTATACTTGACAAGCTTTCCAACGAGCTATCACGGAGCTCATTCCGACACCGGAAAGGCCTTCAAAACTCAACAGCAAGGTGACATGTTTTTCTGATGCAGGTGTTGCGCCCTTGGACCTCAATGTTGCGCCCTTGCCTGCAAATTCAAAAAAAGACACAAATTTATGGCAAATAGATATTTTGAGGTTTTTTGGGCAAATCACTCCAAAGCTATGTGTTAGAAGTTATTTTGCATTTATTGTCTTAGATATTTTATGCCTTGAGCCTTGCATGGTCTTAATGGACAAATTTAGCATTTATGACGTATTTATGACATTTTGGAAACCCTAGTTAGGGTTTTGGTCCTCCTTTCTTGTTAAATACAGCATTGAGGCCTCATTGTACATGTTGGTTTATTGTGGAGAAAAACCTCATAGACTTTGAGTTGTGAGGAGTTTTTGGTTTTGGAGCATTGTGAAGGCTCTGAAATGAACATCAATGAGACAAGCACTTTATTGGATTCATGAACATGGCTAATGGTGATGTCCTTCTCATTTTGTACTTTCATCTTCTGTTTAACATATGATTTCATCTTTCTCTTGCATTAGAACAGAAATTTTAGTTTAAGGTATGTTTTCAAAAGCTCATTAACTATGTCTGCTTCTTTTGCTTTCGTGTTTTCATCTGCTAGGTCAGTTTAGAGAATTCTTAGTTGCTCTCTAATCCCACTCAACTTGTTTATCTCAAGAATTATTTGATGGAGTCAGTTCCAAATAGGTTTATGGTTAGCCCTGCCCTTTGGAATCACTTTAAACATTGTTTTTGAGGTCTTTACTTCGAAGTATTGCTAGTTAGGGTTTAGCTGAAGAGGTCTATGGTTTGCCTTGCCCTTTTGTTTCATCTTAGATGGTTGCTTTGAAGGTCTCTATAGTATGATTAAGAAATTTAGGAGTACTCTTTCTTTGATCATTACTATATGTTTATCTTAGATGTTTTCCTTTTCCTGAAGGTGAAATCACTAGAGACTTTACAAGTTTACTGCTCTCTAAGGTTAGCTGGATTGTTTCCTAGATGTTTACTTGCTAGGGTTTGGTCAAAGAAGTATGGTATGCCCTATCTTTGGTTTTGTCTTCATGCATAGTATTCTTAAAGGCCTTTCTTGTTGTAGTATTTGACAAAGGATTCTTAACTGCCCTGTACACCTACTTTATTCACAATTTAATGTTCACTCCACTCACCTAAGCCTTGAAGATCCATTTAGCTTTGTTATACTTGCCCTCCGAAGTATCCTTGACCTATTGTTGTACCCTTCTAGACCTTTTTCAGACTCCATAGCCCAATGGTCTATACCTCTCCTACTCTATTTGTTTTTCTTGACAAGAAACTCAACCAAACAAATTAAAAAAACAAACCCTAATCCCTATAACTAGCCTAAAATCAAAACCCTAAAAGCTATCAAGTTACATCCTTTACACAAGCAATAGAGAGAGCCCTCTCTGAGTCTAGGAAGGCTAGGTCCCAGGACTCCAAAGACTGGTTTAATGTTACCCTTGTACATTTGGTCTTTCCAATTTGAAAAAGTATGAGGACCTAACATAATGGCGATGACGGTGGGACCTTCTGAGTTAGTGACATTCTAAGTATTCCTTAGGACCTCAGTAAACCCACAAACATCCTTAGATTGGTATTTATTTGTTGATGGTGGACAACAAGAACATCCTTAAAACAGTAAACATCATCCACCTGGTGACTCCACTGGTCTTCAGTAGCCCTGTTGACCCCACTAGTTCTCATAGACTCCCCTAGGAATGCATTAATAATTCTGATGGTGGATAGCAAAGTTGAAACCTTCCACCTGGTGACTCCACAACTCTCAATGGACCTAAAGACTCCACTGGTAGAAGACTCTAGACTAGTTGAAAAGATGCAGTGAACCTTTTGATTGACAAAGATTGATCCAAGGATACAACAGATATATGCTCCAATGAACAAAGATCACATCCCTGGGTTCCCACACAAAATGCCTCAGATAGACTGGGTTTCAAACCTACCTATGTTTCAAGATGAAAAATTTGATGACCCCCTGTTACATCTCATCAAATTTCATATACATGTATGGAGGTTAAAGTTCAAATGGCATGAGGACTGCCTCATGAAAATGTTCATGGGGACATTAGAAGGGAAAGCTAGAGAATGGTATGAAGGCCTAGACCCTGGTAGTTTGTTTTCCTTAAAGGATTTCCACAAGGTATTTTATGAGCATTATAAAGAAAATTTTCCATATTTATCATTAGTTGAAAGTTGTTGTGATCAATCTGAAGATCTCATACAACACCTTGTAAACATCAATGAAGATTTGGGAAATTGGCATCTTGAGGATCTATTAGAAGAAATTCATGCATTTCATACTCAAGATAACTATTATGATAGTCAAGAAGAGTTGGTTGAGGATGAAATTAATTGGGATAGATAGGGAAGATTCACATGATCTCTCTAAAGGCACAAGTGATGATTCACCATATTTTCTATGTGAAGCTCAAGAAGACATTCAGCCTCGGAATCATCCTTCACAAGAGAAAGAGAACTGTTGTAGTTCTATCCAAAGAAAGAGAAAAATGCCTCCTCTTTTAACTGAAGAGGAAATAAATCATATTCTAAACATGCAGCCAGCCTCTAAACCTTCATATGATTAGAAAATTTCTATTTTTCCTACTGACCCCAGCTATCACATATCAGAAAAAAGGATTTATAGATCAATTCAAAGAGAAACAGTCTGATAATCCAATATGTTTGATTGGTGACATTACTTATATTGATGATTGTCCAAAGTTTGATCAGTATGATGGTGGTTATGATCTCCAAACAGAAGCTAATCTTGTAGAGCAATCAGCAGTTGGTTTGTGGGAGGAAGTTCAATTTCATCAAAATAGTAATCAGCGAAACATCTATGCCTCTTTTTTCTACTTCATTTCAATCCATAAGAAATAAATTTCATGTGATTGGAAATTAGCAGTCTTTCAATTTTGATGTTGAGGTTGCGGAAGATATTGAACTTCTTGAGCGAGTTGTTAATGAGAAGCCTTTTCCTGAAATGGATGAGGAAATCATTTATGACATAGAGTTCTCCTCAACTCCAGATTTGCAGCCACCAAGTTCCATTGAATTTCAAATTACAAATGAAGGCTTGGAAATTGATAAACATAGGAGAGTTGTTGCACTACCTTCTCAGGAAGGCCTATTTCCAGAAAATTCTCATCAACATGATGGCCTTCACAGAGAATCCAGCCTACTCAATCAAGGCATATCAGTTTTTCTAGAAGACAACATTGCAATATATGATGAGGCTGCTAGCACAAATGATCATGAGGAAGGGGAAGAGATTCTTTCTCAAAAGAATCCCGAGCCTAGCCAAGTGGAGGAAGGAGTGATCTAAAATGAAGCTTATTTCTCAAATCATCTAAGCCATGTATTGTTTCAAGATCCCTTTGTTGTTTTCTTAGAAGCATCTAAAAGAGGAACATGTTATGTCAAGAGCAGTTTTTACAGAGTATAAAGGAGATTTTGAACATTGTTGTTCAAAAGCAAGTGAGAGGAGAATGGGCTTATTGTTGTTTCAGCACACTCAAAGAGTTGAACGAAGATCACTCGTGGAATCATCTACTTGATTGGTTGTATTGGAAAAGTGATTTCACCAAATAAGTATGTATCATATGTAAATTAGATTAGGATAGAGGGGTATGAAAATAAGCTCAGCTCTTTGAGCATCTTTCCAGTTTTAGATTGTTTTGAAAAATGAAAACACAAAAACGGAGAAAAGAATAAAAGAGGGCAGATGAAAAGAAGAGGTACAGCCCCATACCAAAAAAGAGTACTTCTGAAAGTGTGCAAGCCTAAATGCCACTACTTGAGAAAATAAAGTCGTGTTCAGTCATCTAGCCTAATCATGACTGAGCATGTTTTAAATTTCTGCTAATAGGTTATTGAAAGAAGACTTTAAACCATTAAGCTTGACTTGTCAGTAGGTTAGATTAGGAAAAGATGTTGGTTCCCAAAGCATAAATCTGAAACAAAGGATAATGAGAGGGATGCATAACCAATTCTGAATCATAGCCCTCAAGTTTCTAGTTTTCATTTGTACAAAAATAAGATCTATGTGCAGCTTGTCCAAAATGCCTCAGCCCATGACAAATCAGATTTCTTAACCTTGGTTTGGTCATGTTTTCAATTTCATGTCAGTAGGTTAGAGAATAAAGTTTATCAAATAGCTTAATCTTGACATATGAGTAGACTAGGTAGAGAATAAGAAAGTTCATTAGCCTAATCTAAACTCTTGGAAGTGATAAGGGTACAAGTAGATAGTTTTTTTTTATGCTTTCAAAAGAAAAGAATGTCAAGGGTTTTCCAGTCCAAGTGCACCCAAAAGAAGAAAAAATGTTAGGCAAAGTAAGATGGGTAGGTAGAATTGAGACTGAAGCAAACATGTCTTTCAAATTTTGAGATCATAGCTTCCAAGGAACGTCAAGAAATGAAGAAAAATGATCTACCAAGTACAAGTAAGGCACTGGTCTACAAATCTCAGAGATCTGAACTCTAAGGTCCTAGACACCTCCTGAAAAGGAGCTGCCCTCCCCAAGTGGAGCCACTGTTAGTCATCAGTAATTTTTACTATCTGTAGATGACTAAATATTGGTTCTAGATTTCTAAAAACAAAATTCCCTGAATATTGTGAGTTTTAGAAATCTCACTGCCTTCATTATCCTTATAGGAAATTTTTCACTATTCTACCATTTTTCCATTCCATGGTCACCCTGCCACTCCTAAAGGACTCCTTATGGGCTTGTGCCACTCATCTCCATCCTGTTTCCTACCTATGTTCTCATTACTCTCTCTTTTTTTCCCTTGCCCATAACTCCACTTTGCATCTAGGGTTACCTATAAGCCTACTTATTCCCATGTTCACCAGGTTCCTCAAGCATTGATGGTCTCAAAACTATCTATGTAGGCTCTTTAGATAAATTAAGTACATTGGATTTTGGATCTTCAAAACATCACTTTGCTAATACTCTGTTTTTACACTTGAATACTCCAAGCCAATTTTCAGTCAAAGACTAAGTCAAAGAATCCTCACTAGGTCAATTAGGGTTTCATGTGTTCCAAGGTCATCATTTCCAAAGAAGACTACCATTCAGTTTCAAAGTTTGCACATGAATTAATGGACAATCTTGACATTTTTGCAGAAGTGTTGAAAATTCTATCAGCAGAAAGTTGGTAAGGTAGGAGGTCTACTCCTCAATGAAGATATCTTGCAACCCTGCATACAAAAAGTGTAAAACTGCCAGTCAAAGTGGAAAAGTCAAAGTTGAGTTTCATGGTGGAAGCAAAATGATTTTTGAAGATATCACTGTGATCAAATCTCCAGCTTGTGAAGGATGAACTTATCATGCATCAATAGCAAAAGAAAGGTCAAAGACAGTTTTTTCAGGCACATACAATCAGAGGTGGCTAGAGGAGGTGAAATGAGGAATTAGACTCTATAATAGGCACAAAGGAAGATTTTTGAGTTGCTGCTGTGTTAAAACAAACATGTCAAATCTCCAGGATCAGAAGACAAGCAAAGGTCATAACTCCTGCAAACTACAAGAAAAGAAGCCAAAGAGGGTTCTAAAAATGTTGACATGTGCATTCCTCCCAAATTTTGCCAAAGTGAATTCATCATGCCTCAAGAAAGCAAAGGGAGAGAGGCAAATTCAAGATTTTCAGTCACTTGCAAAGCAAAGGATGAGTTGAGCTTATGTTGGAGATACTAAGATGGGTAAACACCCTAAAAATTTTCCAAACTCAACTTGTCATACCTCGAGGAATAAAAACAAGTTCAAACTCATCTAGACACTTCAGAATAATCATTGGTGCCTTACACAGAATTAAAAGTTTCAAAGGGATGAGAAAATTTGAGTTTTCAGGGCAAAATTGAACAATTTTGCCTGGTGCTGCACGCCTAGAGTCGGGTGTTGCGTGCCTGGCTTTTTCCCCCTGTGTATTTTACACAGGCGTTGCACACCTGGGAAGTGGCGTTGCGCGCCTGGCAGGACGCTACGCCTTCACCCAAATTGTCCGAATGGCCCAAGTAAATTTACCTTCGACGCTACACCCTTGGCCTAAGCACTGTGCATTTGGCCAAGAAGGCTTCTAAGCCCTCAAACAAATCAAAACACCTCAAAGGTTTCCAAAATCTTGCTTAGGGGTTCTCCAAAACATGTTTAAAGGGTAGGTACAACTCATCAAGCCCTTGTCAAGCATTTGTGGTGATTTGTAATTAAGGGAAATTGAAAACCTAAGGAGGAAACCCTAATTTTCATGCTTAAACATCATTGTTTAAAACATTTCTCCATCTGCATGCTAAGAAGACCAGTGATAACCAAAAAGGTACATTGTTGAAATTTGTTCATTCACCTAAGGTTGTGCCTACATTCACACCTTTTCCTTCATAACATTATGTCCCCTCACACTGCAAAGGCTACCATTCTGTTATCCCTTCATCTTATTTCCAATTGCGATCCTAAGGTCTCTCAAGGAAATTTTTACAATATTAGAGACAGTGGTAGTGAATTAGAAGGCACTGAGGGGACTGATGCAAATAAGGAATCAAGAAGTGAAGAAAAGAGCATTGAAGGTTGTGAGGAAAATGTAAATGAAGAAGAGGTTAGTGAGGCATATCAGTGATAAAGATAGAAGAGAGGGAAATGACATTAAGGATGTTGACAGTGGCTCAAAGAGTCTTGATGACACTAATGACAGAAGAACACATGACAGTGGACTGAAGACACTGAAATGGTGGACATTGATCCTTTTCCTTTAAACCTACTGTTGAGTCCCAAACTTGCATCTTTCCTATACACCTTTCTATACTTTTTCCATTTACCTGGACCTCCTAAGTCATCAACATCATTGCATATTAATCATAAAATAGCATTTAAAGTGGTTTTCCGCAACCATTTTGTTAAAGTCTATATTACAGGTGTCTTCAGGCAAATCAAGCCACATGGGCAAGTTGGAAATGACATGGATATGGACCGAGTCCTATTGGCTCAGTCGAATTCACCAAAGAAAGTCGTGGTCAAAGGTAGTCAAGCGGTGGTCAACCTAAGAGTCCTACGGTGACAGAACTCTGTTTTTCACCACGTGAAGACTTGCGTGGCTGTTCCTAAATCTCAGGGGACATATCAACACCTGTGAACTTCTCCATAAGCCGAATCCAACGGCCACCCTCCATAGATTTAATCTTCACGGCAGCCATAATGCTAGATTTCTGGACGTGGTTGTTCACGTGTATTTTATTAGTGTAGATTGTAGGAAAGTAGTTATGTCATCCTCTGTTATAAATAATGTGTTCTCATACGCATAGTAGCTAGCTTCTGTAATGTAATTTTGCTGAAAAGAAAGCCCACTGTGCCGTGACATTATTTTCTTGTTATGACTGCGTTTTGAATACATGAGAAGACTCTGTTCATAAGCATAATTCGTGGTTGATAGTTGTTGCTCGAGGATTGTGCAGAGGGCCCCTGCACATGCCGAGGTTTTGTTTATTGCTGTATAGTTTCATGCTTTATTTCCTTACATTCATTATGCCATAGTTATTCACGTGTATATATTACATCTCTTATGGTATTAACGTTTTATTTCTGTCCATAATTTTTCATGCTTTATACTGCTGTTAACTGATCAGTGTCTTTGTTCCAGATTACAATAGGCAGCCCGGGCATTTGCACATAGTTTTACAATGACTAACGACATGGAATCAGTCTTGTCCTTATGCTGATTTATTTTTCTTAGCTTTTAATTCCAGCACTGTTTTATTTATTTCAGTTTTGTACATTTTCTTTATTAGTTAGATTAGATATTAAATTACTCATGTCATTATCAGTTACCTCCGAAAGCCATAGCGAGACTAATGGTGAGGGATTGAAGTATGAGTGTGTAATTTGATATTAGTTTATTTTTCTACAAATTAGATATCAGATTGCTCAAGTTGTTTATGATTACCTCCGAAAGCCATAGCGAGACTAATGGTGAGGGGTCAGAATATGAATTGATGTAATTTGATTTTAGCTTTACTTTGCTTGCAATTCTTGGATTTCTTTGAGCACAGTTTATTTTGTATTTAGACAGCAACAAGGGTAATGGGTTTCATGATCAATAGTTCACTGTTTGTTTGACTAGTATAGTGGCACATTTTCATTTTCTTTTAGGAATTAATTTTGTCATTGCATGTTTTAAAACCCTTTTGAATTTTGAAGTTTGGGAAATCATTATAAAGGACATCATTGCCTTGAACATTTGTATCCATACTTGTCTTTTAGAATTTCCATCTCACATTAGGAAACCAACCAAGATAAAAACCCCCAAGATAAATAAAAAACCCAAAAATGACAAAAAGTAAGAGATAGGTTATCTTGCACATATAGTGTGCCACACTACGTCAGCTTACAAATCCCGGATTGAAAAATTAATGTAGAAATTTAGGACACACTAAATTGACCAAACATTTTGGCGCCGTTGCCGGGGAAGTGTAACTAGGTAGCCAATTTCTTTAAAAAAAAACAATAAAAATAAGGGAAAATTTGATAACTTCTTGAAGTATGCTCTCCTCTTGCACCTAGTGTGATCTGGAGGATCAGAAAAGAGAGTCATTGGTTCAATAATTTCTTAAGTATGCTCTCTTCTTGCACCTAGTGTGACCTGGAAGATCAGAAAGAGAATTATTAGCCCAACTTAAAAATAAATAAAAAATGGCATGCATAGAGCAAGAGATTCTAGGGGAAGGTTTATAGCTAGAGCCAAGAGTTCGATTTTCACAACTCCATCTTCTTCAAGGCATAGACAATATTCACCACCATCTACCCCTAGCCTTAAGATTCCTGGAATTCAAGGAGCAATTGAATTAGAGGATTCTCCTACACCATCTACCAAATCTCATTTAGAAGAAGACCCTTTCTTTACTTCTACAGGAGAGCATATTGTAATTAAAGAAGTAGAATCACCTGAAGAAGAAAAGAAAGAAACTCCCTCTCATCCTCCCTTGATAGAAAAAGCAGAGGACTCTGAGGACTCTGAAGAAACTATCATGACAGAGGAAGTAGTAGATGGATTCGGAGGTAGAGGTAGAGGAGGAGGAAATTCAGTAGAATATCTCTGTTTTGTTGCAAGAATACCTTGGCAGGGGCAACAAACTCAAGGGTTTAACAACCCTATGAATTTTCAACCCCCACCAAATTGGAATCCTTGGCAACAACCTTGGCCCCAACCTCAAAATCCATATCAGTCATGGGTACAAGGTATGCAAAATCCTTATGGGAGATCTGCTCAATTTTATCAATATCCTCCATCTTTTCAAAATCAACAAGCTCAACAACTTCCAAACCCAAATCTACAACTTTCATTGCCATTTCCACAACAACAACCTTCTCAACAAAATCCAAATCCTCAACTCATGCTTCCATTCCAACAAAAGACAAATCAACTTCCAGCTCAGCCATTGCCAAATCCTAACAATAAAATCCTCAGAATACTTACATGATAGAAGGACAACAATTTCCTACCTATATGATTGTTCCTCTCAATGATGTACAACTCAGGTCTGGTAGAGTTTTATAAAAACCTTCTATAGATGTCCAAGAGCAAGATACCTCTAAGGAGGACTCTCTTAAAGTCAATAAGGGTTCTGAGGAAGCATCTCTTCAAAACTCAAACATTAAAAAAGAGAAAGAAAAGTTAACCCCCACAACTCCTATAGTTGAGCAACCTGCATCTTCATCCACACCTCCTTTCCCCGAAAGATTACAAATTGATAAAGGGGTGGAAAAACAAATCTTGTTGCCTAACTATGATTTTCTAGATGAATTAAAGAATGTTTGTATCAAGATTCCCTTGCTACAAGCCATTAGAGAGATTCCTATTCTAACAAAAACAATAAAGGAGTTGAGTCTCAAAAGACCAAGAAGGAAACTAAGAGATACAAGAAGAATCCACCTGGTAGGAAAAATTGCAGATATCATGATGGGAAAAATTACCATGCAGAAGTATGTAGATCTAGGTAGTCCAATTGTCAAGACACATATAAATGGGATAGAAATTCCAAACACATTGATTGACTTAGGGGCTGCTATCAACATTATGAGTAGACAGATTATGGAACAGCTAAAACTTCCTAATCTTCTTTTTACACCTACTTTACTACAACTTGCAGATCGATCAATTATCAAACCAGATGGTGTATTAGAAGATATTTCAGCCTCCTTAGATTCTTGGGAATATCCAGTAGATTTTATGATTTTGACTCCCAAGAGTAATCTAGGAGGGCACCCACTTATCTTAGGAAGACCTTGGCTAGCCACAGTTGATGCTTTCATTAGTTGTAGATCTGGGGATATGTACATTTCTAATGGTAATTAGACAAAGAAATTCAATTTGTATCCTCCAGCAAAAGCAATCACAGAAGTAGGAGACAATGAATGGGTTGATGATGAGGACACTATACAACCTGTCTTTACCATTTCTGAAATCAGTGAGGATATTCAAATTCCGAACACATTAGAAAATTTTGAGACATCTTCAGAATATGACCCTACACAATTTCAGTTGGAATCTGACATAGAATATTTATCATCAAGACAAATTTCTCTTTACTCTATGGAAGAGTTTGGTAGTTCTACCATTGAGATTTTTCCAGAAAAAACATTGAATATCAACAAACATTTGGAAAAGTCACAACAAGAAGAACTAACCAAAATCTTGCAAAAACATTCTACTGCATTTGCATGGGAGTATACTGACATGAAGGGTATTGATCCTAAGACTTTCATCCATCATATCTATATTGAGGAAAACATTAGACCAATCAGACAACCTCAAAGAAGGATGAATCCAAATCTTAGGGAGATAGTGAAAGAAGAGCTCCAAAAACTACTCAATGTAAACTTCATTTATCCAATTTCAGATAGCCGATGGGTTTCTCCTTTGGTTATAGTACCTAAAAGAATGGTAAATGGAGGGTATGCATTGATTACAGGGAATTGAACAAAGCAACTTTGAAGGATCACTTTCCTTTTCCTTTTATCGATCAGGTATTAGATACATTAGCAGGTAAAAAGTACTTTTCATTTTGGATGGTTTTAGTGGCTATAATCAAATTCAGGTAGCACCTGAAGATCAAGATAAGACCACATTTACTTGTCCATGGGGAACTTTTGCCTACCGAGTGCTTCCTTTTGGGTTATGTAATGCACCAGCAACATTCCAAAGAGCAGTACTAGAATTTTTTTCTGATCTAATCCATGATTGTGTAGAGGTTTATATGGATGATTTTACAGTTTATGGTAATTCATTTGAAGAGGCATTAGAAAATTTGGAAAAATTTCTTATAAGATGTAAAGAAACAAACTTTTCATTAAGCCATGAAAAATGCTTTATGATGTTT
This sequence comes from Pinus albicaulis, assembly GCA_034641835.2. Classification (NCBI taxonomy): domain Eukaryota; kingdom Viridiplantae; phylum Streptophyta; class Pinopsida; order Pinales; family Pinaceae; genus Pinus; species Pinus albicaulis. The sequence goes on from CM076573.1 coordinate 171,456,430, forward strand.
ACTGAAGGGATTGTTTTGGGGCATCATATTTCAGGAGATGGGATTAAGGTTGATAAATCAAAAGTTGAAGTCATCTCCAAGTTACCTATTCCAAATTGTCAAAGAGATGTTAGAAGTTTTCTAGGATTTACTGGTTACTATAGAAGATTTATAGAAAAATTCACTAAAATTGCATCTCCACTCTTCAAATTGCTTACAAAAGACTGTGAATTCAAATGGGATCCCGATTGTCAATCAGCCTTTAAAACTTTGAAAACAAGAATATCTGAAGCACCTATCTTGAGAGGACCAAATTGGAAACTCCCTTTCCATATTTCTACGGATGCTTCAGATACAGCTCTAGGAGCTGTGTTGGGTCAAAAATATTTAGTTCCTTATGCCATTTATTATACCAGTAAAAATTTGACTCCCACCGAGTTGAACTATACTGTGACTGAAAAAGAGTTTTTAGCTGTTGTTCATGCAATTAATAAGTTTAGACATTACATAACAGGCTATGAAACTTTTATTCATACTGACCATTCTGCAATTAGATATTTAATGAACAAACCCGTTACTAATGGCAGAGTGACAAGATGGCTCTTACTTTTGCAAGAATTCAATATTACTGTGTTGGATAGACCAGGAAAACAAAATACAGTAGCTGATTTCTTGTCTAGGATTCAGAATACTAAAGAAGATTCTCCTGTAGAGGATAAGTTTCCCGATGAATACTTGTTTGCAGTAACTACTAAGACACCTTGGTATGCAGATATTGCTAACTATTTGGTTACAGGGAAACTGCCTCCACATTTATTTCCAAGTGAAAGAAGAAAGATTATTCAGGAGAGTTCAAAATATTCATGGATTTCTAACAAATTGTTTAAAACAGGGCCAGATCTTGTGATCAGAAGATGTGTCAGGGAGGATGAAATGCCTGATATTCTTAAGGCATGTCATGATGAACCATGCGGCGGACACTTTGCAGACATAAGGACGGCCTATAAAATCCTCTCTTTAGGATATTATTGGCCTTCCCTCTTCAAAGATGCAAAACAATATGTCAAAAGGTGTGACAATTGCCAAAGAGTAGGGAAACCTACCCTTTCAAATGAAATGCCATTGCAAACACAGGTACTCATTGAACCCTTTGAAAAATGGGCTTTAGATTTCATTGGACCCATTAATCCACCATCTAAGCAAAAGAAGTATATATTGGTTTGCACTGATTATGTTACTAAATGGGTAGAAGCTAAAGCATTAGTATCTGCTACTGAAAATTCAGTTGTTCATTTTCTTTATGAGGATATTTTTACTCGCTTTGGTGTTCCAAGAGAAATTGTGATAGATCAAGGAAGCCAATTCACATCCAACTTGGTGGAGAAGTTGATGGAAGAATACAAAATCAAGCACAGAAGATCTACTCCTTACCATCCGCAAGCAAATGGTCAAGTAGAGTCTACAAACAAAGTTCTTGAAAGTATCATCACCAAAACTGTTCATCTACATAGAAGAGATTGGGCAGAAAGGCTTCCTGAAGCCTTGTGGGCCTACAGAACTACATGGAGAAATACAACAAGACATTCTCCCTATGAACTTGTTTATGGGAAAGAAGTCCTGCTCCCCATTGAGTTCCAAGTCAAAACCTTCAAGATGGCAGTTCAGTTGGGGATGGATCTATCAGAAGCCCAAAAGCATAGAATGGAGCAGTTGAATGAGCTAGATGAGATCAGACAAGAGGAAATTCTAAGAATTGATCTAGTTAAATATCAAAGTCAAAACCTTCAAGATAGCAGTTCAGTTGGGGATGGATCTATCAGAAGCCCAAAAGCATAGAATGGAGCAGTTGAATGAGCTAGATGAGATCAGACAAGAGGCAATTCTAAGAACTGATCTAGTTCAATATCAAAGAGCTAAATGGAATGACAAATACATCAAAGAGAATAAGTTTCAAGAAGGAGATTGGGCATTTCTATTTGATTCCAAGTTTAAATATTTTAAAGGAAAATTTTAGACTCATTGGCTTGGGCCATATGAGATTGACAAGATCTTTAGCAATGGAGCGGTAAGAATCAAGACCATTGATGAATCTCAAACTCCTCTTATTGTGAATGGCCAAAGATTAAAGATCTATCATAAGCCACTCTCAAAAGAGGAATTTGTCAAAATGTTTCAAGATAATTCTGCAATAAGGCTGGTGAAGAAGAATCCTTCTTCTCCACCAGCCTAGCCTTTGTTCTTTTTAGTTTCAAAAAAAAAAAAATATTGTATAAGCCTGAAAACCAATCACTGATTGGCAGTCTTATACAGAAAATGTAGGGTGAAAATCAGGAACACCTGACACCCTATATTTTCCAAAAAAATTCTCCCTCTCTCTCATTTCACAAGTTTTATGACAACCCACTCCATTTCATTCCACTTCATTCCACTCCACTTCATTTCATTTCACTCCATTTCATCTATTTCATTTCATTTCACCAATAAAAATTTTCTTTCATGACCATTTTCATTCAATCAGTTATCATCTATCCATCTCCATTCACCCAAATAATTGTTGTGTCAGTTTCTACAGCTGACACCAGTTTCCGCAGCCAGAAGCAGTTTCTGCAGCGACCACTCTATTTTTCAAAAATTTACAGTCAGATGTTAGTTCAACAATCATGAAATCAAATGCAGGTATGAGGACATATTATGAAGACATGAGGCATTCAAAAGCATCAACGAGGAGCAACTGATTGAAGACTAATGAAAAATGGCAAGAATTCAAAGGTATGAGTAGAAATTTATTTCAAATGGCATTCAAGCACATTTTTACATAGTTATAAACCATAGCTCCATTATATGCAATGATTGCGTTGATAACTCCATAATTGTTCCACGATCTCTATATGATTCCCCCACAATCCTTGCATTCATTTTTAAACGGCCTCATAATCAAGCCTCCAGTCTTCACTCGTGTTCAGCTATACTTTGATACTCCACCTGTAATTATGGAACGTGGTTGATTTGACTACGACTTCTCTCAGCCACACAAAATCCGCAGCCGTTTCATAAACGTGCTTGCATCTACTCTGCAGCCACCCAATTTTAAATACTGTCGAATGCACTTTACTCCCCCTACTGTTCTATTGACCTCACGGCTGCATTTCCACCGTGCTCACATAAGCCTTCACCCCATTTTGTTCTATGTTCCGCTTCATTCCGTGTACCTATTCTCTGATATCCGCTTACAGTCACTGGTCTCCTTCATAAACCCTGTTCATTTCCGCTAATTCAGTCGTCTTACCTCCGCTAAACCCTCCTCACGCAGACGAGTTTTAAAGAACAGAAGGAAGGATGGGTCGGTTGTTGAGGACAGAACCAGAGGGACCCAAATTTATGGAAGGATACATGCAAGTCAAAGACATATTGAAAAAAGGAAAAATGGCTTCGGTTTATTCAAAAGCTTAAAGGCTACAATAAGGAGGTAACAAAAGCTTTTGCAAGGTCTTTCAACGGTCTAGAGGTAGAAATTGGGGACCTCAAATTTACAGTGACTGAGGCATCCATAGCAGCTGCTACAGAACTCCCTCAAGAAGGTGAACGTTGGTTCAAGAACAAGAGCATTGGCGAGGAAGCCTGGAGAGTGATCCTACGTAACCCAGGTATGGATGTCACCATTTTCAAAAAGAGAATTCTTGTCCATGCTTTAAAAGAAGAGTGGGCCAGTTTATTGTTGGCTATTCAAAAGTTTATCACCTGTGAGGGACATTTTGGATCAATGTACATGTATCATACCCGACTGTTGATGAATTTCCTAGACAACCAGACCCTCAATCTACCATACTTTTTACTAAACAGTTTGAAAAATATGTCTGTAACCATACAAAATCATCTGGGGGACGTAGAACCACATTTGTATCACCATGGTCTCGTGAAAATCTTGATAGAAAAACAATTAAAAGAGAAAAAGGACACCTGGGAGCAGTTTTTAATTAGAAATTTCTTTGAAGAACCCCAAGAAACCCCTGAAGGCAGTACATCAAAAAGAAGTAGAAGAAAGAAAACAAGTGATAAAACTCAAAGTAATCCTACTAACACAGTTGAAAGAACTAGTAGAGAAGAAAGATTGTCTAAAAGGAGGAAGGAAAAGACTGAGGGTAAAAAACCAACAAAATCAAAAGAGAAAAGAAGCATTGAGGCTGTGCATCAAACCCCTTCCTCAGAAGAAGACCATCAAGTATTGTTTGAAAGACTATTTCAGCTTCAAGAACAGTCAGCTATGGCCAAAAAGAAAGGAAAAGAAAAACAGAAGGAAAAAGACATTAGTCCACAGCATGTAAGAAGAAGCACCAGGCTTAAAGGAAAGTGGAGGAAAGCACAAACAAAAGGACCCCATTTTATTGATTTGGGAGGAGTAACACCTGAACAAACTCTAGCTGGCCGTAGTCCACCTCATTCTCATCCAAACGTTGAAACTAGTCCTCAAGATGTTGACATGAGTCATTTTCGGCCAAATTTTGAAGTCAATTCTCCTCCACAGCATTTTGGGGACAGCCCAAGGAAAACGACACCCGAGATAGATCCAAAGCAGCAAGAGGTGTATGATTACATAGAATACTTAGAAAGAACAGCCACGGGTCCCAGCACTTCATCCACTCAGCCTCACACAGCACAAGAAGCTCTAGTCCAATCGTTGAAACAAGAAGTCTTTGAGTTGGAGGTTTTAAATAGACATATTAAAAATGAAAATGAAGCATTAAAGGAGCAAAGTAGATTGGAAAAGATCATTCATGACAACACTATGCTACATCTGGGACTGTGGCACAAAAAGAACAGGAAATTGAAGAATAAATGCAAGAAGATAAGTAGAGCACTGATTAATCTCAAATTCAGATGCTTGATGAAGAAGCCCAGGATGTTAGCAGCACCAAGAAAGAGGAGAAGAGGACTGGATGTACTGGCAGAGGTCTCAGGGCATATGAATTGAAGGAGGATGATCAAAATTTTGGTTGCATGGGGACATGCAACACCTTCACAGTGGGGGTATGTTGAGTCCCAAACTTGCATCTTTCATATACACCTTTCTAGACTTTTTCCATTTACCTGGACCTCCTAAGTCATCAACATCATTGCATATTAATCATAAAAGAGCATTTAAAGTGGTTTTTAACTATGTTTTGTGTCTACTGTTTGAATTAGATTTTTTCTCATTGAGCTGCGGAATCTTGTCACTTTCTGCAGTTGCTTCAACTTTCCGCAACCATTTTGTTGAAGTCTATATTGCAGGTGTCTTCAGGCAAATCAAGCCACATGGGCAAGTTGGAAATGACATGGATATGGACCGAGTCCTATTGGCTCAGTTGAATTCACCAAAGAAGGCCGTGGTCAAAGGTAGTCAAGCGGTGGTCAACTTAAGAGTCCTATGGTGACAGAACTCCGTTTTTCACCATGTGAAGACTTGTGTGGCCATTCCTAAATCTCAGGGGACATATCAACACCTGTGAACTGATCCATAAGCCGAATCCAACGGCCACCCTCCATAGATTTAATCTTCACGACAGCCATAATGCTAGATTTCTGGACGTGGTTGTTCACGTGTCTTTTATCAGCGCAGATTGTAGGAAAGTAGTTATGTCATCCTCTGTTATAAATAATTTGTTCTCATACGCATAGTAGCTAGCTTCTGTAATGTAATTTTGCTGAAAAGAAAGCCCACTATGCTGTGACATTATTTTCTTGTTATGACTGCGTTTTGAATACATGAGAAGACTCTGTTCATAAGCATAATTCGTGGTTGATAGCTGTTGCCCGAGGATTGTGCAGAGGGCCCCTGCACACGCCGAGGTTTTGTTTATTGCTGTATAGTTTCATGCTTTATTTCCTTACGTTCATTATGCCATAGTTATTCACATGTATATATTACATCTCTTATGGTATTAACGTTTTATTTTTGTCCATAATTTTTCATGCTTTATACTGCTGTTAACTGATCAGTGTCTTTGTTCCAGATTATAGTAGGCAACCCAGGCATTTTCACATAGTTTTACAATGACTAATGACATGGAATCAGTCTTGTCCTTCTACTGATTTATTTTTCTTAGCTTTTAATTCCAGCACTGTTTTATTTATTTCAGTTTTGTACATTTTCTTTATTAGTTAGATTAGATATTAAATTACTCATGTCATTATCAGTTACCTCCAAAAGCCATAGCGAGACTAATGGTGAGGGATTGAAGTATGAGTGTGTAGTTTGATATTAGTTTATTTTTCTGCAAGTTAGATATTAAATTGCTCATGTCATTATCAGTTACCTCCGAAAGCCATAGCGAGACTAATGGTGAGGGATTGAAGTATGAGTGTGTAATTTGATATTAGTTTATTTTTACTGCAAATTAGATATCAGATTTCTCAAGTTGTTTATGATTACCTCCGAAAGCCATAGCGAGACTAATGGTGAGGGGTCAGAATATGAGTTGATGTAATATGATTTTAGCTTTACTTTGCTTGCAATTCTTGGATTTCTTTGAGCACAGTTTCTTTTGTATTTAGATAGAAACAAGGGTAATGGGTTTCATGATCAATAGTTCACTTTTTTTTTGACTAGTATAGTGGCACTAAATAAAAAACCCAAAAACAACAAAAAGTAAGAGATAGGTTATCTTGCACATATAGTGTGCCACACTTCATCAGCTTACGAATCCCGAATTGACAAATTAATGTAGCAATTTAGGACACACTAAATTGACCAAACACCTACCAAAGGGGAAATAAGACAAAGAAAACCTTGAAAAACTAGATGATCTATACTTACAAGCATCCCAAACACCATGAGCAAGACAATTTCAAATTTTGGCAAGTTCTTGTAAAGTTTGGTTTTTTACTGATTTAAAGTGCCAAGGGTGCAGCGCCCCTGGTGCTGCGCTTTTTCTTGAGGCATTCATTGAAGGAAAAAATTACATTTTTAGATTCATCGGGCCAAGGGAAATATGCACACAAAATTTCAGATCATTTGGAGTAGATTTGGTCCTCTTAAAGTGCTAAAAACACCCAAAAAAACCACCTTTCTGCCCTATTTTCAGAGATGGCGCTACGCCCTTATCAATATTGGGAGATTTAGTTTTTGAACAAGTAAATAAATTCCAATCAGAAAACCAAGGGAATTTTTGGAAAGTAGACTTGACAAGCTTTCCAATGAGCTATCATGGAGCTCATTTCGACACCGAGAAGGCCTTCAAAACTCAGCTGCAAGGTGACCTATTTTTCTGGTGTAGGCATTGCGCCCTTGGACCTCAGTGCTACTCCCTTGCCTGCAAAGTCAAAAAAAGACACAAATTTATGGCAAATAGATATTTTGAGGTTTTTTGGGCAAATCACTCCAAAGTTAGGTGTTAGAAGTTATTTTGCATTTATTGTCTTAGATATTTTATGCCTTGGGCCTTGCATGGTCTTAATGGAAAAATTTAGCATTTATGATGTATTTATGACATTTTGGAAACCCTAGTTATGGTTTTGGTCCTCCTTGCTTATTAAATACAGAATTGAGGCCTCATTGTACATGTTGGTTGATTGTGGAGAAAAACCTCATAGACTTTGAGTTGTGAGGAGTTTTTTATTTTGGAGCATTGTGAAGGTTCTGAAATGAATATCAATGAGACAAGCACTTTGTTGGATTCATGAACATGGCTAATGGTGATGTCCTTCTCATTTTGTACTTTTCATCTTTTGTTTAACATATTGTTTCATCTTTCTCTTGCATTAGAACAAAATTTTTAGCTTAAGGTATGATGTCAAATGCTCATTAAGTCTATCTCCTTCTTTTGCTTTCATGTTTTCCTCTATTGGGTCAGTTTAGAGAATTCTTGCTCTCTAATCCCACTCAGCTTGTTTATCTCAAGAATTATTTGATGGAGTCAGTGCCAAATAGGTTTATGGTTAGCCCTGCCCTTTGGAATCACTTTAAACATTGTTTTTGAGGTCTTTACTTCGAAGTATTGCTAGTTAAGGTTTAGCTGAAGAGGTCTATGGTTTGCCTTGCCCTTTTGTTTCATCTTAGATGGTTGCTTTGAAGGTCTTTGTAGTATGATTAAGAAATTTAGGAGTTCCCTTTCTTTGATCATTACTATATGTTTATCTTAGATGTTTTCCTTTGCCTAAAGGTGAAATCACTAGAGACTTTACAAGTTTACTACTCTCTAAGGTTAGCTGGATTGTTGCCTAGATGTTTACTTGCTAGGGTTTGGCCAAAGAAGTATGGTATGCCCTGTCTTTGGTTCTGTCTTCATGCATAGTATTCTTAAAGGCCTTTCTTGTTGTAGTATTTGAAAAATGATTCTTAACTTCCCTTTGCACCTACTTTGTTCACAATTTAATGTTCACTCCACTCACCTAAGCCTTGAAGATCCATTTAGATTTGTTACAATTTCCCTCCGAAGTATCCTTGACCTATTGTTGTACTAATAAGGAGATCAAGTCCCTTGTAGAAAAATTCTCAAAAATGAAGTTGCTTAGAATTGGTCTGAACTAGATCGACTGGAAAGAGCTCGCCAAAATGATCCTGTAGGCGCGAACGACACTCAAATCCGTTGCCGTATGGAGGAGATATTGCAGTTTGAATTTTCCCAATAACTTTTTTTTTTTTTTTTTGTAAATTAGGTGGGACCTTTCTATTTTCTATTTATAATTGAAGGACAGGCTACAATATAATATTCATACTATGGCCTCAACCTGCCCATAGGAAACCAAGTCTGTTGGCCATCTGAGTGCATTGAAAGCTTGCCAAAATTGAAATTGTCTCTTCCTTCTATAAATCGCATTAGATAACTGTCCTACTATTGCAATATGTTCAAGCATATAACATAGAATAAGTTCACATACTTCCAAAAAAACCATAAAGCAGAATACTATAAAAACTAGCCATCTGAAGAGGAAACTGGGGCTGGGTCCTTGGCATGAGACCCAGGCATGTCAACCTGTTGCATCTGTTGGAGCAGCTTCTCCATACGTCCCATCCTGTCATCCATTCTCTGAATGCGGTCGGTTGCTTGATATTGGGTAATTTTAATATGCTGCAGGTGGCTTTCAATATTCTCCAACAGATCTTTGAGATACAGTTCTGTCTTTGGCTGGACTTTGAACTCTGGAGGATAAACACTTTGTATTGCTTTTGCCAGAAGACATTTCACTAACCAATATGTATGAATGGTTTGGTTAAATAAGGTAAGGCGACCTCGGGTGTTGCCAGGGTCCTATATGAAATCGAGAATTTCAGCTTCAGCTTCGTTGTCTTCAGGGTCCATCTGAAGATCTCTTTCCCAACCACGAATTTGATTACGGGCTGCAGAGGAATTGCCTAAAATGTAGTTAACTACAAGACTTTCCAAATGCTCCTGGTTAGTTCTTCTTCCTCGTTTCTTTGGCACATGTTCCTGCTGAATCTTCTGTTTACCCTTGGTTGTTTCAGAGCGCAGGCAGCATTTCCCCATGATGAAATTGTTTCTATTCAGGAGAACATACAAACAAGTAATAACCGTAATACAGATGGACCCTTTGTTTTCATTTTCTTCATAGATTTCTTTTATAGATTTCGACTGAGAACGACTCCTAGGATTTGGAAGCTGTACCCTAGACTGAGGGGTAGACTTTAACTTATGGATGCTATCCCTAAAGCCACAGCTAAAGTGAATCATAGTAACCTGGGTCATCTTCTGCCACAAAGCCTTGATTACATGAATTTCAAAAATCCAAACAGAGAACGAGCAAAACAGAGAATAAGGACTTAGGGGCATTTGAAGACAGATACGGAAAATTTGAACAAAAGACACAAGGTTATTGTAGTAACATAGAGCCTGCACATTGGGAGCTTGAATATGGATTTGAGCGCAACTGCAATGAAGTATGGAAGTAAGAGAGCATCCGATAGGCACCAAGATTCTAACCCAACAAGAATCAGAACTTTGCAGAACCATTATAACATCAAGGCGCATCTCATGCGAAGCTTCCCATAAACTATGATTATCTGTGGTTATAGCATTAAAGATGCAGAGAATGAAAGATAAACATGGGTCCCGAAAACAGGGGTGAACAGGGTTTTGCGGTGGGGTAAATGACCAGAAAAATGAGAGTGAATCCCCAACAAACCGACAATATTCAAGCCAGGTCCTAATATGAGTTATATACTTTATAAAAATGAGGATAGAGACCAATACATACCCTGCCTGAGTAGCGAAATTGACAGAATGAGTTGCGTGCCTCCTCTTCGTCTCCTAAGCCCTTGCATGCAGCAAGCTTTGCATGAGCGTTTGGGGTGAGGGAGGGCGATGTCTTACCTTAAGCAGAACTTATGTTCTGGGCGCTGACAGGCCAACCTGGCAGGATCACTGTATAATCATTCCAACGCAAGTGATCACCCATACCATTCATCGAGCATGGAGGTTCTTCATCATGGTTATTAATTGTCTAAAGGGTGGCCTGCCATCATGTTGCCACGGTCTGTCCTTTGTGCCAGTTGTTCACCCCGATCGGGGGGATTTTTTCCAATAACTTTCAATCTTGAAAGAAAATTTTTTAATGTATTGTGTTGGGATAATTTTATTTTTTATTAAGGTTTAATTAATTAATTAAATTATATATTTATTAATATTTATATGATTTTTATTAATCATATATTATATTATTAATTATATGTTTTAATTAATTTAAAAAAATTAAATTAAATTAAACCTTATTAAAATTTAATTATTAAACAACACATATATTAATAAATTTCGAAAAATGAAAAGGGCTAAAAACCCACATATCAAAGGTTTCATGGGATATGTTAAAACCCAAAAGTGCAAAGTTAAATCAAATGTGGCAACGTTCACCTTTTCAAACTTAACGTATGGGTCAAGTACTTATGGGCACGTTTTAAAAAAATCACGTGGGTTTTAAACAAATAACGTGATTTAATTGGCGGGGGTTTTAAAACTTTTGTTGCACGTGGAAGGAATTGAACCCGGGTGGGCGCGGTCACAGCCGGGCGGCCCAACCACATGGACTACATTGCTACTTGTTAAACCATAGCAACGTACTTTGATTTAAACGGTTATTGTTGTTTGGGCGGGGCCCGAAAGGGGGCCAGCGCCCTCCACGATATGACCAATCCGCCAAAACCGTGGCACAAAACTCAACGTGCGCGCATTCAATTTGGGTATGGTCACGTATTTATAGCCAGGGGTTAATACATATGGTTTAAAACTTTAATATTCCGCATTAAAAACTCAAAGTTTATTCAACTATTTCCGTTCGGTCCGGCCACATGAACCTTAACTTAAGCACCCACGGTTGGCGGAATATTCGGCGGAACCCCCAAATGCAGCGCCTATCTCCAGTTTAGTCGGGTTATCTGGCAGTTAGCCAGATTTGGTGGAGTTATTCTAGGCCAAACTGGCAGTTGGAGTAAAAGAGCCATAACTTTGGCTAGGAAAGTCCTTTTTGGACGAATTTTTTTTTATTCTGGGGTAATTGATCATTCTTGAGCTGTTGGAAGTGTTTGCAGAGCCATCAGGGTGCTCTAACAGAGAATTTAGCAGCATTTTTGGTCATGGAGCAACTAGGGCCTAAGGGAAAAAGAGTTGTTTTGGACTACCTTCATCCAATGGAGGTGAATGTTTAGTCATTTTATACTGATTTGGGCCTTCTGAATCTATTTTTACAGTGTATTTTTCCATCTGAGGCTTCTATACAGTTTTATTCACATTTTGAGCATTTAATCAAAGAGGAAAAAGCCTAATTAGAGGCTTTTGGACCCAGCGAAGGTAGCCCAAGAGAGGGGTGAACCGCTTAAACAATTATTTTTTGTCATACTGTATAATTTTTCTACATATTTTCAGATTCCGCTCCTTTAAACAGTAAATTTTTATAAGCAAACTTTTCCCAAGCAGGTTTAAACAGTGAACAAAACTTATTAGTTCATCTTCAAACCATTATACTTCATTTGCAGAAAATGTATACTTGCCTATTCACACATTAAAGCTAGATCAATGAATACTTTGCACTTAAAACAAATACTTTCATTGATCGGATCTCAGTGATTACATTTCATTTCTTTAGGCAGAGTCTGTAGAAGGACCAGGTAGCCTCCAGATTCATCCTTTCTTTGAAAGGTGAAATATCTGGTGAATGCCCCTACAGTCAATCTCTGTATGAGAAATACTTTGTTCTCACAATTTCAGATCAGGTTGGTATCGGAGCTCAAGGTTTTGCTTAAGAGTTTGTGAAATTTGTGCAAGCAAATTGTATTATTCTGCAAAATTTGATGCTTACTAAGCTGAAATTGCAAAGAGGGGAAGGTAAATTGGTTAGAGAACAAGTTAATCCTCAACCAAGGAGGGCTAGAGTGCCATTACATCCACCTTCCATTTCATCCTCATTAGCCTTTGAATCAGCCACAAACATGTCTTCCAGAGAAGGAGAAGTACATCAGGAAATGGATCCCAAGGAAGAAGAAAGAGTCTTTAGAAAAGATTTCTTGGACTTGACTGAGATGGTTAGGATCCTATACCAGGGGAGAAATGATATGATTGCTGGAGAAGGGTCTAGAAACCAAAGAGAAGAAGGAGATTCTTCAGGAGGAAAGAAAGACAAAGATGAGTCTAAAAAAGGGAATGGAGGAAATGGTGATCCACCCTCTCCATCATCATCCTCATCCTCCACATCATCCTCTTCAACTTCTGAAAATCAGTCACACAAAACAAAAACATCTCTTAAAAATCCTTTGTTAAAGCTTGATGTGAAGTTTGAGTTGTCGATGTTTAATGGTGATGTGAATGCAGAGAAATTGGATAACTGGATTAGACAGCTGGAAGTCTATCTAAGAATTCAGAATTTGCATGATGATGACACAAAAATCCAATTAGCCTCTTTGAGAATGGATGGAGCAGCTTTGGTTTGGTGGGAAGCCAAGACCAGGGAGGAAATTAAAAAGCATGGTAATATAACTCTAACTTGGAATGAGTTTATTACAGCTATTAAGAAACAGTTTTATCCTCTTGCTCATATTCAGAAAGCAATTATGAATTGGCAAAATTTTAGGCAACTTAAAGGTCAAAATGTGCAAGATTATACCCAAGAGTTTAGAAGGAGAGCACTTCTACTTGGAGTAGACTTACAAAGTCAAGACACCTTGTTGAAATACATAGGAGGTTTGCAAAATTATCTGCAACATACTATTCTAATGTTCAATCCTACCAGCTTAGATGAAGTCTGTGTCCAGGCTACACATTTAGAAGCTAGAGGAAAGAATATTTTTGATGAGGATAGTAATTTCAAAAACAAAGGAAAGAAGAGAGTTGCAAATTCAAGAAAAGAAAAAGGAAAGTTCTTTTGCAAGAACTGTTCGAAGACAAGTCATGATGAAGATCATTGTTGGAAGCTTCATCCTAAACTGAAACCAGAAAAATACAAGAACAAAAACAAGACCAAAGAAAAGGAGAAAACTGTAGCAACAGTTGAGCAAGACTTAGGGTCAGACTCAGGAGATGAGACAAAAAGCATAGCCATGGTTTTAAAGAACATTAAGGAGAAAGAAGTGGTGCAAGACACAACTCCCAGTTCTAGCTCTTTGAATTGTCACAAAGATACTCATGAAGAAAAGAGGAGGATAGAGCTCTTCCATGTGAGGGTAATTTCAAAACATACCAAAATTGACACACTGTTTGACAATGGGTCACAAGCGAATCTTATATCTGAAGACTTGGTCAAGCAGCTTAAACTTGAGACCATTCCACATCCAAAGCCTTATCCACTTGGATGGATATTGATGTATTCTGAAGTCTCAAGGAAGTACATGTTGGGAAGTACATGTGCCTTTTTGCAATAGCTCATTTTATTATTGATGGAACAGTGTGGTGTGATATCAGGTAGTGTTTTGGAAGTCCTTATTTATTTCATGGGAGGACACTTTCATAGCCATAAACAAGTATCTATGACATTTTAAGATGTGAAATTCACAATATTGAGAACTCCAAGAAAGTGGAATCTTCTTCTCATGCAGATCAGTAGAAAAGGCTGGTTATTGCAAGTCAAAGTCTTTGTTGATGTTGAAGCATTGATTTGAGCATTTACCTTTTTGCCAATTAAACAACTACAATGATTTGTCACTGTTGTCCTTGAGTTTGTCTTTGAAAGAAGATGATGTTGTGTTGCAAAAATTACCTTTTGGGTCAGCCAATGCAGTGAATGAAGTGTCAAAGAAAAGCAGTGCAAGCAAGAAGGACACCCAATTCAACATGGGAAAAAGTTGGTTTCAGAATGGTAGAATTCGCCATGGGAACAATTTGCAAGGTGACAGTTATTTTAAGTCTTCTGGAAAGTTTGATCAGTGTATAAAAAGTTTTTTTCCTACAAATTATAGTTGATGTTCTGCAAATTTTAATCATTTGCATCATGATTCCGTCAATCTAAGCAATGGTCGATCAGTTGATTCCAGAGACAGATTATCATTTTCTCAAAAGCTTAATTTGATGAAATCGGGTAGATTTCAGTTATTCAAGGGTGGAAGAGTGGAGAATCAATCTCCACATCATCAGTTTCAGTAATCAGAAAGCTTTTGAGGGTCCAAAAGCTTCTCATTTGGGAGGTGTGATCAGGAGATCAAGTCCCTTGTAGAAAAATGCTCAAAAATGAAGTTGCTCAGAATTGGTCTGAACTAGATCGACTGGAAAGAGCTCGCCAAAAAGATCCTGTAGCCGTGAACGACACTCAAATTCGTTGCCGTATGGAGGAGATATTGCAGTTTGAATTTTCCCAATAACTTTCAATCTTGAAAGAAAATTTTTTAATGTATTGTGTTGGGATAATTTTATTTTTTATTAAGGTTTAATTAATTAATTAAATTATATATTTATTAATATTTATATGATTTTTATTAATCATATATTATATTATTAATTATATGTTTTAATTAATTTTAAAAAAAAAATTAATTAAACCTTATTAAAATTTAATTATTAAACAACACATATATTAATAAATTTCGAAAAATGAAAAGGGTTAAAAACCCACATATCAAAGGTTTCATGGGATATGTTAAAACCCAAAAGTGCAAAGTTAAATCAAATGTATTTTAATTAATTTTTAAAAAAAAATTAAATTAAACCTTATTAAAATTTAATTATTAAACAACACATATATTAATAAATTTCGAAAAATGAAAAGGGTTAAAAACCCACATATCAAAGGTTTCATGGGATATGTTAAAACCCAAAAGTGCAAAGTTAAATCAAATGTGGCAAAGTGGGTTTTAAACAAATGACGTGATTTAATTGGCGGGGGTTTTAAAACTTTTGTTGCACGTGGAAGGAATTGAACCCGAGTGGGCGCGGTCACAACGGAGCAACCCAACCACATGGGCTACGTTGCTACTTGTTAAACCATAGCAACGTACTTTAATTTAAACGGTTAATTTGTTTGGGTGGGGCCCGAAAGGGGGCCAGCCCCCTCCACGATATGACCAATCCGCCAGAACCATGGCACAAAACTCAACGTGCGCGCATTCAATTTGGGTATGGTCACGTATTTATAGCCAGGTGTTAATACATATGGTTTAAAACTTTAATATTCCGCATTAAAAACTCAAAGTTTATTCAACTATTTCCGTTCGGTCCGGCCACATGAACCTTAACTTAAGCACCCACGGTTGGCGGAATATTCGGCGGAACCCCCAAATGTAGCACCTATCTCCAGTTTAGTCGGGTTATCTGGCAGTTAGCCAGATTTGGTGGAGTTATTCTAGGCCACACTGGCAGTTGGAGTAAAGCTAACTTTGACTGGAAAGTCCTTGCGGACGAATTTTTTTGATACGAGGTAATTGATCATTAAATTTGGAAGTGTTTTGAGCCATCGAAGTGCTCTAGCAGAGAATTTACCAGCATTTTTGGTGAAGTGGAAAGCTAGGGCCTAAGGAAAAAATTTTGGACTACCTTCATCGATGAGTGAATGTTTAGCAGATGTTTTATCACGATTTGGGCCTTGAATCTATTTTAGGTATTTTTCCATTAGAGCTATATGCATTCAATTCACATTTTGAGCATTTAATCAAAAGAGAAAAAAACAATTAAACTTGGACCTAGCGGAGGTAGCCCAAGAGAGGGGTGAACCGCTTAAACAATTATTTTCTATCATACTGTATAATTTTGCTGCATATTTTCAGATTCCGCTCCTTTAAACAGTAAATTTTTATAAGCAAAATTTTCCCAAGCAAGTTTAAACAGTGAACAAAACTTATTAGTTCATCTTCAAACCATTATACTTCATTTGCAGAAAATGTACACTTGCATATTCACGCATTAAAGCTAGATCAATGAATACTTTGCACTTAAAACAAATACTTTCATTGATCGGATCTCAGTGATTACATTTCATTTCTTTAGGCAGAGTCTGTAGAAAGGCCAGGTAGCCTCCGGATTCATCCTTTCTTTGAAAGGTGAAATATCCGGTGAATGCCCCTACAGTCAATCTCTGTATGAGAAATACTTTGTTCTCACAATTTCAGATCATGTACCCTTCTAGACCTTTTGCAGACTCCATAGCCCAATGGTCTAAACCTCTCCTACTCTATCTGTTCTACTTGACAAGCAACCCAACCAAACAAATCAAACAAACAAACCTAATCCTTATAACTAGCCTAAAATTAAAACCCTAAAAGCTATCAAGTTACATCCTTTACACAAGCAATAGAGAGAGCCCTCTCTGAGTCTAAGAAGGCTAGGGCCTAGGACTCCAAATATTGGTTTGATGTTGCCCTTGTACATTTGGTCTTACCAATCTGACAAATTACGAGGACCTAAAAAAGGGGAGTCAAGTGAGTTCATCGATGAGCTGGAAGCGGTGGCTATAGTGTCAGGGAAGGGGAGGTTGAGCACCCCCTGGAGGTAGCTCCGGAGGGCCCATGGTTGGGGCTGAGAATGATAAAATAGGCGAGGGATTGCAGGAGGCGATGGCAGAGCGTGCACAAGATTTTGTGATTGTTTCACATCTTAGTTAATATGTAGACATTTCACTTTTACATTAATGATTTTGGCTAGGGAATAAGGTACTCATACATTTATTCTTGATGGGTTGCTTTCCAAATATTTTTATTCAAATGTTTCCACCCATAGCTTTGATTTTTTTTTATGGGGCTCCTCTCTATAACAGAAATCATATTTAATCTTTCATTTTACTTTATAATTTTTCATGTATCTTTTATTCAAAAAATTTATAAGCCTATTTGATTTTTGTCTATTTTATACTATTTAATATAATAATAATAATAGTAATCCATGGTTACCATTTAACTCCTAAAGCTTATCTAGGTGTACATACTCTACTCCGTCTAGACTTGAGTATTCATTATAATAATGAGTAGTTTACTCATAATAGAAATTGCATTCTCAATTCTAATATTTCATGCTAAGTTTGAATTGTATTTTTATATATTAAATCACAAATCACATTCAAACATTGATATGCAACTTTTAAATCTTAACTATCATTTATTATGCCTGTCGCGGGTATGGTATTATTATACCCATTGTAGGCGTGGTATTACACATTCAATTTTTTGTTTGGCTAGATATTATTTATTATTTTTGTTTGACCAAAAAATTTATAGGTTATCCATAATTTCACATTACAAATGAGATGTTATTATTTTTTAATATTATTTTAATTTTGATTAGTTACACTCTTATTATGTAATCATTACATATCTATATTTGGAGTTGGATTTTGCGCTCTAATTCTCTACAAATGGGAAAGTTTCCCTTCCTCATTTTGGCTAATCCTCTGGAGAGGGAAAAGTTTCCCTCTCGTTTTCATACTCATGCTTGTTCGCAACAATATTTTTTTTCTTTTTTTATTTGTTTACATGAATATTCTGTTATTTTCTTCCTTTCTTCATCCTTCTTTCTTGTATTTTTATTATAAATTGCAATCTCTTAGTTTTGATTTGTAGAATTATGGTTACCTTACCTATTTCTGTTTTTTTGTGGTACACCGAATTTTGTTTTTCAAAATTTTTAGGTATATTGTTGAATTTCAAATGCATGATTGTCTCATGACAAGTAAAAATCAATAGGAGTACACTAAATTGACATTATGCCATTGTATGATAAATCATTTCCTTGTTATGTTTTGTTGGAGAAAATTTATTGTGTAGATTTTGAGGTACATAGGAGAACGAGTTGATTAATGCATTTTGGTGAAAAAATAACTATATATTTTGCAATGATGGAAATCATGATTGGATTTCCAAGTCAATGGAATTATATGTTTTGTTTGACAATTAATTGATGTGTACATAACTATGCATGATTACACATATCATTAGCATGACTTTGAGAAAAGTTGCACACAAGCTATGATGCACTGGGATCTATGATGTTTTTCTACTCCATATGCCAATATTGATGCTTAGTTGGATCATCAAACTCATAGCCACATCGGTATATTATGGAGGTGAGTTTCTCAAAGTACTGCAATTTAATTAAGGATCACGATGAAAATTCAGATGAGAACAAGAACATATGTTATATAAGTTTTATTTCTTCTTTTTTTTTTTGGTACCCAGAGGAACCTAGAAGGACACATGGCACGTGACTACCAATTAACTTTTGGGGGTTTACACTTTGTTCTCCTTAATGTAAACTGAGTTCACTATAGGGGGATTTGAATATGGGTTTACCTTGTTTCAACAATTTCACAAACTTCGACTTAACCAATTGAGCTACCCTGAGACATTTCTTCTTGTTTTTTGTTAAAAAAAAAAAACAAAACAAAACAAGAAAAAAAAACATAATTTTTTTTGCATCTCTATTGAAATTTTTTTATTTATGAAATTTATAAAGGTCGGCACAATTTATTCCATCTATATACAAATCATTGCTTTTTTTTTTAAAGTTCGGTGATAAAATTGATTTGGAAAATTTTTCACTCAAAACATCTGCTATGAATTTGCTATATTGAATTGATAATTTGATTTTGAAATTTTACTCGCACAAAATTTATGATATTAAATTTTTAAAAATGATAGCATTGATGTATAGTGGGAAATGTTTTTTAAATTAATGTGTGGCTTACTAATTATCTTCTTGAACTCCCGCACGCATATTAAATTTTAAAGAATGATAATGTTCCCGTATAGTGGGAAATGTTTTTTAAATCCATGCATGAAATACTAATTATCTTCTTTAACTCATGAACACATATGAAGATGAGCTTTCAAATTACTGCGCCTAAATATCAAGTCATGCAATCGAGTTTATAAAACTAGCATTGGAAGAGGAAAGTGTATGTCGAAATTTAATTAATAATTACTACACTTATTTCTTATTAGAAAGCGAACAACCTTAATGATTTAGGTTTTTTCCCTTTTTTTTATATCAAGATAATTTAATCTTTTACTGGATGTTTTTTTTTAAACAAAACTGAGTACTAGACTTCATTAAAACTGTGCCTGGTCATGAGAAATACCTGGGATAATTACATGATCAACTTGTTCAAAGACATTTGGAATGTCAAATTCCTTCTGATATCCCTTAACTGATTACAACAAAAAAATTTCAATCCTGTATATACTCTTATTTTCCTAGTAGAGTATATTCGACAAAAATGATACAAAATGCATATGCATTTGAAGCCAAACATGACAGAAGAGATTAATCTTTAGGATTCAGGGGCCTGTTGAGGTCTATGTCATCATAGGGCTCTAGAGAAGTGTTGGTTGGGTGAACCACCTATAACTGAAGTCCCATGAGAGTGCTTATCAGAGCATCAACCTCATCTTCCAAGTGAGAAATGTTTTGTTGCTGAGCCATAATTATGTCTAACAAGTTGCACTTTCAGGTCTGTTGTTGGTACAACCTTACATTCAAATCATAAATTTCCAAATTTGTAGTTTCATGCTCCTTCTTACAATGTTCACAAATAGTGGAAGCTGAAGTTTGAGTTTTTGAGGAGTCGGAATCTATGGTAGGGCCGAGAATATGTAGGTACAAGGCAAAAGGAGTTGCAACATCTAAGTTACAGAAAGAAAAGTGCCAAGAATTGCCAAAAGAAAGTGCTCAGCCACAAAAATGCCCAAGTGACAACACACAAACACTAATGATAAGAGTGTAGCTTATGGATTCATAACATGTGAAGATGGGGCGAGCCATGACCAGATTCACAACTAGGACCAGATTCACAACCAGGATGAAAACTAAGATATAACTAAAGGTCGAGAGCTTTCTTTCAATGGAAATTAGTCTCAAGAAACTGATAATTTGAAGGCTTACCTTCAATCCCGAGGTGCCAAAGCGTCACAACACCCAACTGAAGTGGTGTTTCATCCCCACCAAATTGACCTGATAGAGGGAAGCCTTCAACCAAACACGAAGCTCATTACAGAGCTTCCAATAGTGCCAACGTCTAGACACCACCCTGAAGATGGGGAAGATCCACTCCAAAATCCGTCAAGATGTCTGAGTTCTAAAACAACGCCACACAAAGAATGCAACTAAACCAAGGCTCCTACAACGAGATTTATTCTCCTCACATCCTTGAAGCTATAACCAAGCCATCAACTCAATATAATTGTTTCTTGTATGTTTGGGCAGAGGAATCATTGTGAGACGATTCAAAAAGATGCTACCATAACTGTTTTTGAAGATCAAGATTGTGTGAGGGTCTATTCCACACAAGTGAAATTAAGGCTAGCACACTTGCATGGAGAAAGTGGTTACCTTCAACCATGCATAACTGGCTAGGAACCATCAAGTTAGAGATGGGGGAGATAATCAAGGTCAATATATTTGTATATTCGGGGAGGGAGGGAGGGTGCCAAGGGGAGGATCATAGGAAAGGGAGACATGGGGAACTTAATCATAAATACCTTTAGGGGATTAAAACATACCCAATTAAACCATTAATCTCAATTTTCTCTTCGAGCATAAGACAAGCTTTATTGGTTTGAAAATAAACTTCGGAGTTAAGGCTTCTAAGGATGCAGAAAAAGAAAGTATTGGAAAAAAGAGAGAATGATTCTTCTTATTTGATGAAATAAAAGACTTAAGGTGTTATATTTGGGGGAAAGTCGGTTCTCAAGTAACAAATAGTTATGAAAGAATCGCCCAAAATAATAGTGTCTTTGATGCCTCGTTCTTGAGCAAGAGAGATTCCTAAGAAGATCCCATACATTTTAGCATGATTTAGACTTTTGTTCCACTCCCCATGAGAATTTTTCCACTATATTTCATTTGAGAGTTATTAATATCCCTCCCCCTCCTGCCACCCCTATGTTGGATGTTGTTTTTAAGAAAAAAAAATTGATGTTTAATAGTTTTTTTTATATATACATAGTGTTGGTTTTTCTAATACTAAAAAAATTGTAATTTTTTTAAACAATTAATTGGTAGGTGATCTTAGTATCCATAAAATTTATTATAGAATATTATAATATTAATTTTTAAAATTTTCATAAATATTTAATAAAATGTTTGATAATAACTCTATAAAATAAATTAAAAAATTTACCTATATCAAAATTTTAATATAAATTCTATAAACTAATGTTGTTTATTCTAAGCAAGTCAAATTGTTTGGAGGAACTCGTTGGAATTAATTAAATATAAATAAAGTAAATGATTTTAAATATGGTATAATTTTACCACTAACTCTCATGGAAATTGTCATAGATGAATGACTTACTTAACCCAGTTAAATCTCAAAAAATGATATCTAATATTATATCATTTTTATTGGCTTTTTTATTTAGCACAATCTAAGAGATGAATTGGGAAATTTGAATTTCAAACTTCGCACGTAACACATCATTTTCACAACCATCACCAATTGCATTGCCCCCCAAAACTTATAATATTTTAATATTAATATTAAAAATAAATTTAATTTATAATATTAAAAATATATATAATTTATGTGAAAATGTTCAATTAAACTACCCCAGAAGTTTATAATATTTTAATATTACTATTATAAATAAGTATGATTTATTTTATATGCAAAAACAAATCATAACTATTTGGAGAAATGAATTGGAACTTGTTAAATATAAATAACATAGTGTTTTTGAAGATTTTTTTTTTTTTTTTTATTTACATAAAATTTGTCATCTAATACTTACTTATAAAATATTTTTTTAATTTTTTTCATGAATTATAAAATAAATTTTTAACTTGATTAAAGATGGTATATATAAAATATATATATCACTCTTAATAATTAATTTGAAATTATTTTTTTAATATTTATTTAATATATAATTATTAACACGGGTATATATGTATTTTTAGTTAGTAATAATTTTGCATTTTATATATTTTTAATAGAGTATGGAAATGGATTATTGTTTTCATTTTCCAAAATATCATATCATTATATAAATAGGTAAGCATAAATCCAAATAATTAATATTTTTTTTTTTTTTTTTTTAAATCATGTTTCATAAAAACCAATCATTAATATATTTAGTCTTTCCTAGTCATTTTCATGACTAGAGGTCCCTATAATTTATGTATGTGTTCTCATTTTATTTGAATTTTCCATCCAATTAAAATCATTTTTTTTAATTTTCTTATAATGAATACAACTTCAAATTTAAAATTATTATAAGATGATAACACCAAATATAAAGATAAAGATGAAAGTAGACACATGTTATCATGTTTTTTTTTGAATTTTCCAACTTGGTTAAAACCCAACAAAATTTTCAATGTTCTAACTTTGAAGTTAAAATTTCCATGAGATGATACTACCAAATAAAATTTAAAATTTCCATAAGACGATAACACCAAATATAAAGATAATGATGAAAGTAGACACATGTTATCATGTTTTTTGAATTTTCCAACTTAGTTAAAACCCAACAAAATTTTCAATGTTCTAACTTCGAAGTTAAAATTTCCATGAGATGATGCTACCAAATATAAAGATATAGACTAAAGTAAACTATAATTAACCATTTTTTTAAACCATCATAAATGTGCTTCTAGATCAAGATGAAAGTGACAATTTTAATATATTTAACCATTTTTTTAAAACATCATAAATGTGTTTCTAGATCAAGATGAAAGTGACAATATTAATTATAGGTTTTATTGTTGTAATGACTTTTTTATAATACAATTTGTAAAAACCATTATCTTCATAAAAAAAATTAAAACACAAAAGGTAATCTATCAATTTATTAGTTGAAAAGTAAAAGTAACAAGAAAAAGGAATTGACAATAAACTTATACATTCCATTACAATAGTAGCTTAATGTCAGAACAAAGTACCTAGTTTGCATTAACATTAGAACAAAGTTAAATGTCTAATTTGATGCTTAAATATATATCATTTGCATATTGACTACATTTGGATACTCTCTCTATTTATGAGATTTGAACATCATTATTATTATCTAATTTTTAATGTGAACTTACACACACATAATATACTATTATAGTAAAACATTTCACCTACTTAAACTATAAAAATATTTCTTAATACGAATTTTTAAACCAAGTGACACATAAGTTTTAAAATTATTACAATGAATTTTTAAACAAAGTGACACATAAGTTTTAACATTATTACAATGGGCAACCTCACAAAAGTATGATCTCATAGTCTCAGTCTCCATCTTCCCTGCTTTCACCGTCTCAATTTTGGTGGAAGGAGCCACATTTTTGAATCATGCATCAAATTTGTCCTTCGAATTAAAAAAAAAAGACCTCCTAAGCAGGCATAGCCTAAACATTCATAGCTCTGTTATATAAAATAGTGAGCTAAGTTGTAAAAGGTTGGACCTATGCCTTTGTTAGAAATCGAAACACAATTTTATATATCATAGTCGGATATTCTTCTTGTGATTTGAAGACATGATTGGTAGGGAGCGTTGAATACTACATTCAATGGTAAGATGCTCGGGAGAATCTTTATTAAAATATTTCATTTACTAACATCAAATAAGTATAAAGATAAAAGATAATAAATAATAAATGCACCAAAATTTTTTTGTCTAAAACCAATTGTCTTGTTATTTCCAAATGGGATATATGCAATATATTTAAACTAAGTAGCAAGTACTAACTACCATGTAGCACTTGTTAGAAAAATGTGTTGTTAGAAAATTGTGTCTTATTTCATTGAGTTACAAATTTGGTACATTCAATTACATTATAATAATTTTGGAGAGTAATTTTATTTTAGCGTTTGGAATTAGAAATTATACCCTTTCATTTTTGTTAAATTTTTAATTTTAGCTCGTTTCCATTAACAGAATTTAAATGAGATCCAAATGTTTTTTTTTTTTTTTTTAAAGAAATTGAATTTTTTCGTAAGTTCAATTATATGACTTATGAGTCATTTGACATTGAAAAAATATTGAGGTGAACTTTTTTAACTTAAAAGTGATTCACCATGAAGATTATATTTTATTTTATAATTTTTATATTATATCATGTATTTCATTTATTTTAAGAATGTTTATGATATTTTTCATTTATAATTTATTTCATAATATATATAAAATATATTATTATGTTATGTGTTTCCAATATAAAATTGTTCACATGAAATGTATTTTTTTTTAATAAATAACGACAATAATAATACAATTTTAAGGTCATGGTCAAGTTAGGCTTAAATTAGCATCCATCTTTGTGCAACAATTTCATACTCTATCTCGGAATTGATCTTGTGACCCATTCAAAATATGCCAATATAAACTAATTCACAAATAAAATAATTCAAATTGAAATATATTTAGTTTTTGTTTTTTCATCTAATTTTAGAGCATTCTCCTAATTTTAAAAATAATATCGACACCATCCTTTTTTTTGTTAATCAAGTAGAATTTGTACTACTATGATATTTCAAAATATACAAAAAATAACAAGTTGTATTGATCTACTACAAAGGAAACCAGACCAATATAATAGTAATAGAGTTTTTTCCATGACATATTGTTTAAACTTGAAAACAAAGTAACTAGATAGTAAAGTTTTAGTCTATTTGTCTGCCTACTAGTAAAGACTCCAGAATTTAGAATTGTGTTTGCAACAATGTTGCTAATGAAAGTAAACACAAAAAATAACTAAAAAACCATATATTTAGATTGTGAATCCACCTACATTATATCAAGGTAAGCCTCATATTCCTATGATGTTAAGAACTCCAAATTAATTTCCAGGGTTGAGATTTTATCAATGAGCGTGTTTGTCTACTTTTGGAGTTCACCAATATATAACATGATTTCCTATTGAGCCTTTGTTCATTCCACTAAAACCTTCCCCATTATCAACTTCATTTGCCAATATATATTGATGGTCTGCATGTATCTAGTGTTTCTAGTGGTGGTACTCCAAGTGTCAAGGATCCACCCTCCAACCTTAGCTTCCACATCTACATCTGTTACGAAACACCATTCTAATCTTGCCTCTCGTTTTACCTCCTAGAATTTAGCTTGAATTTCAAGGGGAACAAAGTGAACATAGATAGTTGCAAAATGCCCTACAAAGTGTTGTACTCTAGAGCTAGAAGGGAGGGAACTATTATAGCACCCCCCTTGGTTTCCATGGAAAAGTTGCTTGGGCATGTTGAAGGGGTGATGAATAACACTAGAAAGACTAGTGATAAATAAGAGCTTATGACAAGGAGGGGGTAGGGAGGCCAAAGATCAGAGGAAGGATTAAAGGTTCCTAGAGATAGGGGAGGGAAAACCAGAGTTTGAAGAGTAAAAGAACACCTAAGATTGGGTCAGATAAAAGATTATAAACAAGGACTATAATCCAACCCAAAAGAGAAACCTCCACAGAAAAGAATAACTACTCTAACAAAAATGAACTATAACTGAGAATAGGGAGACATGTGCTGCCAAAATCCCAAGTAAACCCAACTACTTTCCAACCAATGCTAAAAAAAGAGAGAAAAGTTGAGACCAACTAAATAATGATAGTGAGAGAAAAGTAGTAAGGAACTTGCTTATGGGAAACCAAACACAATGCCTCAGAATCAATGTTATCTCCTACGATTGTTGTCCCACAATCCTACTATGCACTAGAAACCTTGTTGTCCAAGCCCAATTAGGAAAAAAAACCTTATAAATTCTTTACCAACAATAGTGAGAGACTCTAATTCGATCTTGGAATTGCTGGATGAAAATGAATTAGAATGACTTATAAAATCAACCATAATGCTTATCAAAGGACAATTGAAGGTGCAAGAACTAACCACTCTTCCATTATGGATGTGAATGGAACCAATTTTCTAGTGCATTCGTTGATGCCATATTGATTTCCCTTCATGAATTTGCCCCAACTTATACATTCCCAACATAAAGTCATGAATAGTTTCATCTTGCAAGTCCATTTGAACTTTGTTAGGATATTCCAACACATAGGAAATAGTTAATAATAACTTAGTCTAATGTAGAGTTAGGTAAACTGTGTTTCTTTACTATGTACATTTGTAACTTATAATTCGACAGTCACGATTTGTAGTGATCTGACAGTTCACTCTCTCCTCGGTATTAAAGACACTTGATCTGTGGCTTAACACCCGATTGGTCCATGATCTCTATTTAAAGAGCATGGAGGGTCATTTTTCCGGTAACCATTTATGAGAGAAACATATGTAATCTTTCTTTTATATTAATAAATTGCCTGAAGTGGCCGCGTTGGCTCAGGCCGTGGACTGTTTCCCTCTTCGAAGGTTTTAACCATGCGATAATATTGGTGTACTGATTTGTGATCTGTTTGTGACCAGTGACCTTTGGTTTTCGATCTAAGGAACTTACCCTGTAAATTCGTACATGGTATCAGAGTTATTTTGAGGGCCGCATTCATTGTTGATCCAAATATGAAGCCGGTTTGACTACATGCGACTGTCGTTTTCTAGATATATTATTTATGAACATTTTCGGGCCTGGAGAAATGCTCTGTTGTGTCTGGAGCGTCTGTTACAGTGAGGAATTCCTTTCGTTTCATGCGAAAAGGTTTCTGATTGCCCAAGTTATGTCAGTTTAGATCTGGAGGTATAAAGTATTTGTTTTGCAGTTATGTTTGTTAATAGTTTTTCTTATTTCGGTTCCCTCTGTTTATTTCGATTTTTAGGTTTTATTTATTTTCGAGATCTATACCCTCTTCTTTGTGTATGCTCTTTTCTCTACACTATGCGTGATCTCGGCAAATCAGAAACAGGAAGAAGGGATTTTTTATGCTACGTATGCTCTTTCCCCGCGTCTTTGTGCAATCTCGGGAAATCAAAAATAATGAAAAAATAGATAGTTGTCGGTAAGGCTAACCGAAAATCTAACGTTCTTCCGTAAGACTTGCATTTCATTTTTTTTGCTAGGATTTTTGTGTTTTTTGTGCAGGAAAAAGCACGCACATCGAAGAAGAAAAAAACCTTCCTCCTTTCAAACAATTACAAAATATTTTTACTATCTCACTTGGTGAGAAGTTAGTTTATGAAAATAGAGGTCTTGGGTTCAAGTCTCTTTCTCAAGCTTCTTTTGTAAAAAAAAAATTGTTATAGGGGCGAGATTTTCTTTTTTTAAGTTGAACTTCATCATCAAATTTCAAACCATTCCCATAACTATTCGGCATCTTCAACTCAATTTTTTCAACAAGGCATAACTTCTTCATCCAGAAGCCATTTTTCGAGCCGTTTTTTTTTTAATCAGCCTAATTTTTCGAGATATTTCCATTGGAGCAGTTAGTTTCAACTTTTTCAGCTTCAGTTTTTTTTTTTAAATGGAAAGTGCATACCCGATTATTCTTAACAATGCCAATTATTTCCAATGGCTACCTCACATGGTAGATATACTTAGAAGTAAATGGCTTTATAGAATAGCCACAAGACAAGAAACTAAACCTTCTGATGATGATAAAGTCGCTAAATGGGAAAATAAACAAGATCAAGCACGAGGGTTGATAGGAATGTCCATTGCTCAAGATCTTCGATTTCATATCCTTGAAATTGACACCCCTGATGAAGCCCTAAAAAAGCGAAATATTGTTTTTGGTATTCAAAATCAAATCAGGGCCCACCAGCTTGAAAATGAGTTGCTTACTTTGGACCCCAATAATTTCTCCTCTATTGAAGATTTTTTGTCCAAATCCAAGACCCTTAGACTTCTTTTAGAAGTTTGTAAAGTAAAAAAAGGACGATGGTAGCCTCATCTATTCCATTCTTGCTAAGCTTGGCCCTACATAATCTGTATTTGTTTCCACTTCCATTCCACTAGAGAAGCCATCATTTCTTCAGGAACCACCTTCAAGAACCCCTCTTTTGATGCCTTTTGCGATTCTTTGACAAGAGAACAAGAAAAACTCTTACACCTTGGTCTTATCACTTCTGGAAACGCTTCTAAGAAAGCCTTAGCAACCCAACAACAACCATATCAAAAGAATCCCAATAAGCAGTATCCTAAAAAGTATGGTCTAAAACCAAACAAGGGTCCTATACAATTCCAGCCGCAAACTGGAAAAGCAACTCACCAAAATGATAAGGCAAATAAAAGCAAAGGGAAGAAGACAGATAGACATTGCAACTTTTGTAATCGTGATGGCCATATAGAGTCCAGATGTTTTAAGAAGATGGAAGCCTTAGAAGCAGCAATGAAGAAGCACAACATCAATTTGGAGCACTCTTCACCTTCATCCCCAGGAATGGCACTTTCTGCTTGTGGTTTTCAAGCATCAAAATCTGGTTATGCATTAAATGTATCTTCTTCTTCTTATTCTCATGAGTGGCTCATTGATTTCGGAGCTTCTTACCACATGGAAAAAAATAAAGCCATGTTTTCTTCTTTAAATGATTGTAACACCAAATATATTTATGTTGGTGATGATAGATCTCTTAGTGTTGTAGGATTTGGAACCATTCATCTAGATAATGGTTAGTTTAATGATGTATTATGTGTTCCCACCTTGTCATGCAACCTTCTATCTGTTTATCAGATAACTCATTCAGGTGAAGGGAAAATAGTAGAATTCTCACCTCACGATGTTGTAATCAAGGACCTCAAAGACCCTAGACATATTTTAGCTATTGGCATTGCAAATGATTCCATCAGGTTGTATAAGTTTGACAACTTTGGGTCTTCATGTCTTCCCTCCATTTTTGTTGCTCATAATGATGAAGTGAGCAAACTTTGGCATGAGCGATTTGGTCACTTAAACTATCACTCTCTTCAAACTCTATGTAAAGAAAATGTGGTGACGGGTCTTCCTATAGTATCTTGTTGAGATGGTGTTTGCTCCGGATGTGTACTCAAAAAACAACATCGGGATAGTTTTGACAAACGTGCCTCTTGGCACGCTTCAGCCCCTTTGCAGTTTGTGCACAGTGATTTATGTGGTCCATTTCCTGTTGTTTCTTTCTCTGGTTGCAAGTACTTTTTAACTTTCATTGATGATTTTTCTAGACGCACTTGGGTATACTTCTTAAAACTCAAGAGTGAAGTTTTTAACATGTTCTTAGCCTTTAAGGCCTTTGTTGAGAAACAATCTGGACATCCAAATCTTAAGTTAAGATCAGACAATGGAGGAGAATATGTTAACAACAAATTTATCAACTTTTGCATTGAACATGGAATTCAATTGCAACATATTGTTCCATATAGTCCACAACAAAATGGTGTAACTGAAAGGAAGAATCACACCTTAAAAGAAATGGCTAGTTGTATGCTTCAATCTAAAGGACTTGGTCTCAATTTTTGGGGAGAAGCCATTAACTGTGCAAATTACATAGTAAATTGCACTCCTACTAAGGTTTTAAAGAATATAACTCCAGAAGAAGCCTGGAGCTCAATCAAACCGGATGTAAGTCACTTTCGTGTTTTTGGAAGTGATGCTTGGGCCCATATTCCAGATGCGAAACATAAAGCCTTAGAACCTACGAGTGAAAAATGCATTTTTGTTGGATACTCTGAAGATGTCAAAGGATATAGACTTCTTCAACCAAAATCCAAAAATATAATTATTAGAAGAGATGTAAAATTTGATGAAAATATATCGGCCTGCGAGCCTAGTTCGGCGGGTGTGCCAACTTTGCCCTGCGAGCTTGATTCGGCATATGTGCCACCTCTCTCTATCTCTTATATTTTTTACAGCATTCCTTCTAGTTCAAATGACGACAGCGAGGATGAAAATCCTCCTCCACCTCTTGAAGATGTTCCTTCAGTGCCGCAGCTTCCAAGATGGGTCTGCTCTACTTGGGATGCAGCAGGTTCTCTTGCAGGCAACCCTGTAGGTTGACGACGTACATGTTCTCAGTTCCAAAGAGCCTCTTCCTTATTGGCTCAAGTTCCAGAAAATCCTGATCCAGACACCTTTAGAGAAGCTTCCGGTCATCCAGATTTGGATGAAGCTATGAATGAATAATATCGTTCCTTATTGGCGAATGATACTTGGGATCTTGTTCCTCTTCCAAAAGGAAGAAAACTTGTCAGATGTAGACGGGTTTACGAAACAAAGTTTGGACTAGATGGAAAAGTGGATAGACATAAAGCTCGTCTTGTTGCTAAAGGATTCTCACAAGTTAAAGGCATTGACTATACTGAAACCTTCTCCCCTGCTGCCAAAATGAATTCTATTTGCCTTGTTCTTTCCCTTGATGCTCCTTTAAATAGGAAGTCCATCATATGGATGTTAAATCCACCTTCTTACATGGAAATTTGCATGAAGAAATCTACATGGAACAACCCCCTGGCTTTCTCCAAAACAACTCTAGCCTTGTTTGTCACCTTAGGAAGTCTCTCTATGGTCTTAAACAAGCTCCTCAAGCTTGGTATGCCAAAATGGATAGATTTCTGTTAGATAATGGCTTTTCTAGGTGTCATTCTAACAACACTATCTACACCAAGAAAGTGGGTAAGTCCTTCACCATCCTTGTTCTTCATGTTGACGATCTTATCCTTACTAGTAGTGATCCCAACCATATAAACCATGTGAAGTCTAGCCTCAAAAAGAAGTTTGAAATTACAGACTTAGGACACTTGCATTATTTCCTTGGTCTTCAAGTCTTGCAATCCAAAGAGGGTATTACCCTCTCTCAGTCCAAGTATGTCTGTGATCTTCTACACCACTTTCACATAAAAGACTGTAAGCCAACCCCTTCTCCCTTTCAATTTGAAGTCAAGCTTTCAGTCACTTGTACTACCCTTGAAGTTGATGCTACCTTATACTGTCAACTTGTTGGTAAACTTTTGTATCTAACCCATACCCATCATGACCTTTCCTTTGCCATTGGTCTTGTCGCTCGGTTTATGCACCAACCTCATGAAATTCACTGGAAAGAAGCTAAAGAATACTTCGATATATTCGAGGTACAGTTCAGTTCGGGATTCATTACAGTGCGGGAGCATCTCCATTGTTGATTGGTTTCACTGATTTTGATTGGGCTGGTGACCCTGATGATCGAAAGTCTACTGCAGGATATGTATTCACTCTTGGTTCATGACCTATTACATGGTCTTGTAAGAAACAAAGTGCCATCTCAGCAGAAGCAAAGTATCGTGGTGCAGTTGAAGCCAACAAGGAAGCCATGTGGCTTCGTCAGATCCTGTTTGAATTTGGTCTTCATTAGCAGCATCCAACTACACTTTGGTGTGATAATCAGAGTGCCATTCAACTATGTAAAGATCCAGTTCAGCATCAGCGTATGAAACACATTGAACTCCACATACACTTCATTAGAAAGCTCATTCATGATCGTGTTCTTGAAGTGCAGCATTGTCCAACCAATGATCAAGTAGCTGATCTCTTTACAAAGGCTCTCACAGAAGCGAAGTTTACCAAACTTCGATCCATGCTTGGAGTTCAGGAAAGTTATCATTAAGGGGGGATAGGCTCTAATGCCTTCTTCCTTCTTCTATTGTGTCACCTTTGTAAATCCTTCAATCCCATCCCAAGTTGTTCTTAAGGAGGGATGTTAGGATATTTCGACGCATAGGAAATATACTCCTTTTGTGTCACCTTTGTAAATCCTTCAATCCTATCCCAAGTTGTTCTTAAGGGGGGGATGTTAGGATATTCCGACACATAGGAAATAGTTAAGAATAATTTAGTGTAGTGTAGAGTTAGGTAAAGTGTGTTTCTTTACTATGTACATTTGTAACTTATAATCCGACGGTCACGATTAGTAGTGATCCGACGATTCACTCTCTCCTCAGTATTAACGACACTTGATCCATGGCTTAACACCCGATTGGTCCATGATCTCTATTTAAAAAACATGGAGGGTCATTTGTCCAGTAACTGTTTATGAGAGAAACATATATAATCTTTCTTTTATATTAATAAATTACCTGAAGTGGCCGCATTGGCTTAGGCCGTGGACTGTTTCCCTCTTCGAGGGTTTTAATCACGTGATAATACTGGTGTACTGATTTATGATCTATTTGTGAGCGGTGAGCTTTGGTTTTTGATCTAAGAAACTTACCCTATAAATTCCTACAAACTTACTCTTACCGCTCATTATCTAATCCCACCATTCTTCAATATACCTACAATTATGAACTCAATTGATCATTATACTAATACTAAGGTGATCATCATACTAGGTTTGATTCACTTATGCCATGGGGTTGCTCCTACTTCCCATCTACCCCTCGCTTGCCAATTACTATCACATTCCATTATGTCTATCATACTCCCATGGTGAAGTTACATCAACCAATTTAATGGCAATAGAACCAATTTAATGACAATAGAGTTTTGTCTTTTTTTTTTTAATCAAGAGAATCGATAAATCGAGGGCTTGTCATTGAGAAAACGGACACTATAATTTTGATATTTTTTATTAACACAAAGAACATGACAACGTTATAATCCACTTAGACATACTCGTTCAACCATTTAAAGGGTATTCTAGTTCTAAAATTTAAGGATGAAAGAGCATCACTTCTTTTCTTGCTTTATTGTATCCAAATTTTGATTTGAATGTCTAATACAGTAATCATGAAATTGACTTCTGGATTTGAATGGCAAATACATTGCAACCATGAAATTAACTTCTTTATTTTACGCATATTTCCGCCAATATCAGGACAACTTCAAAATTTGCAGATGCTTTCATGCTCCATCGTTTACTCATTTCAAGTCTAATGCAGAACTCATCTCTCAGTCTTCGTCCACTGCTGCCTACAAACCAGAATGGAATTTCATGAGCCCGCTCGACACCAACTCTTACGCATCTCTGCTAGAAAATTGTACCCACATTAAATCACTTGAAATTCTCCATACCCATATGATCGTAAGCGGGTTCGAGCAGAACCCTTTTTTGGGTACTAAGCTCGTGGGTATGTATAACATGTTCGGCAGCATCGAGGATGCACGCCAAGTGTTTGACAAAATACATGATCGAGATGTTGTGTTGTGGAATGCGATGCTGAGAGCGTATGCTAGGGCTGGGAACTACGATGAAACCCTTCAACTGTATTATGAAATGCAGAGGAATGGTATGCTGCCGGATAAGTACACCTTTGCCTTTGCGCTGAAGGCATGTGCGGGATTATCATCTATAGAAGAGGGAAAGGAGATCCATTATCACACAAGGACTGCTGGACTTGAATCCGATATTTATGTCGGCACTGCTCTTGTAAATTTGTATGGAAATTTTGGGTTCTTAGAGGCTGCACGCGGTGTGTTTGACAAAATTCCCCAGAGAAATGTCGTCGCTTGGACCTCTATGATTACTGTGTTTGCAGAGAATGGGTTTGCCGATGAGGCACTGAAATATTTTTCCCAAATGCAGCTCAATGATGTGAAGCCTAATGTTGTTACATTGGTGGCAGTGATTGCGGCGTGTGCCCGATCAGGAGCTCTGCAACAAGGTAAGTCAATCCATGGCTACATGATTAAGACTCTTTTTGAGTTAAATTTTTTTGCGGAGACTGCTTTTATAGATATGTATGCCAAATGTGGGAGTTTAAACAATGCACGCCATCTGTTTGACAGAATGTCTGAAAAAAATGTGGTATCTTGGACTGCCATGATTTCCGGATATTCTCATAATGGTAATGCAGCTGAGGCGCTGGCACTCTTTGATGAAATGCAAGTAAATGATGTGATACCGGATTCTGTTACTTTGGCCAGTGTGCTTTTAGCATGTGCCAATTTGCGAGCTCTGCAAAAAGGCGAGCAGATCCATGTTTGCATGATTAAAACAGGATGCAAATTAGATTGTTTTGTGTGGAACTCACTGGTAGACATGTATGTTAAATGTGATAGTTTGGATGTTGCATACAGATTGTTTGACAAAATGCATATGAAAGATGTTGTGTCATGGAATGTAATGATTAGTGGGTTTTCTGACAATGGACATTTGAATGAGGCATTGATTTTTTACCATCAAATGCAACTCCAAGGCATAAGACCTGATTCTGCCACGCTGGTGAGTTTGCTCTCAATCTGCACACATTTAGGATCTCTTCAACACGGCAAGTGCATCCATAACTTCATTATCAAAAGCGGACTTGAGTCAGATGCTTTTACTGGAGCCGCTGTTATAGACATGTATGCCAAATGGGGTAAGATGGAAGATGCATGGCAATTATTTTGCATGATGCCTGGAAGAGATATTGTATCATGGAATGCAATAATTTCTGGATATGCTCAGAATGAGCATCCCAACGAGGCATTGACAGTTTTTCATCAAATGCAACTCGCAGGTATAATACCCAATGCAGTCACCATGGCAAGCATCCTCCCAGTATGTGCCCAGTTAAAAGATATACAGCAAGGACAGTGGATTCATTGTTATATAGTTAAAAGTGGATTTCAGGTTGATGTTTTTGTTGAGACTGCTCTTGTAGACATGTATGCCAAATGTGGGTATATAGACACTGCACGCTTTTTATTTGATAAAATGTTCGAAAGAAATGTGATTTCCTGGAGTGCAATTATTGCTGGATACACACACAATGGACAAGCCAATGAGGCGTTGAGTTTATTTCATAAAATGCGACTGGCAGATGTGAATCCCAATTCAATCACCATGGTAAGTGTGCTTTCGGCATGTGCCCTTTTAGGATCTCTGCAGCAAGGCATGCTTTTCCATGCTTACATAATGACAAGTGGATTTGGGTTTGATTCTTCTGTGGTGTCTGCCCTTATAAACATGTATGCTAAGTGTGGGGATATCGTTACTGCACGTCGAATATTTGACAAAATGTCTGAGAAGAATATAGTTTCCTGGAATGCCATGATTGCTGGGTACGGGATGCATGGTCATGGTCAGGATGCCCTCATTCTTTTTCACCAAATGCAGCAGACATGCATGGAGCCAAATTTTATTACCTTCATTGCTGTTTTGTCTGCCTGTAGCCACACAGGTCTGGTGGACGAAGGTTTGCAATGCTTCCATTGCATGACTCAAGATTATTGTATCACACCTAAAGCAGAGCATTACAGATGCATGGTTGACCTTCTTGGGCGTGCAGGCCATTTAAAAGAGGCGCTACATTTTATTAATAAGATGCATTTACAACCTGATGCTGGCATATGGGGGGCCCTTCTTGGTGCATGCAGTATTCACTGCAATATTCATTTAGGAGAGTGTGTGGCAGATTACCTTTTAGATTTAGATCCTGAAAATGTTGGAAATTATGTACTGCTCTCAAATCTTTATGCTGCAGCCGGCAGGTGGGGTGATGTGGTAAAGGTTAGAACAATGATGAAAGTGAGAGGATTGAAAAAGATACCAGGACATAGCTGGATTGAGATAAATAACAAGGTTCATGTATTCCTTGTCTGAGACAAATGGCATTCTCAATTTGATAATTAGCTCAATTTTAGAGATGTTAGCCTGGCAGATGAATGGTGAAGGTTATATATTGAACAAGAACTTCATGCTGCATTACATGAAGGAATATGAGAAGAAGCACATCCTTTGAACCACAATCAGAACTTTGACATTGCTTTTAGGTTTATGAGCTAGAGGTCACCTCACTGCATAACCAAAAGCTTTTGTATTTGACATTTGTAATGACTGTCATATGGCCTCACCATTGCATTGATAACTGGGAAACTGGCTTCATTCTATTACCACATCTGGACAGAGTTTGTATGCATTAAAAGAATGGAAGATGCCAAGATGTCATCCTTTGTTTATCATATACAAAACTCATCTCCGAGGCATTCTCCTCTGTTGCCATTTTTTATGGGCAGCACACCATAAAACCAGGAAGGGAATCTAGATCAATGCTATGGATCAGCTTGCCTCCACTGCCTATTCATATCTGTTGTAGGTGTGTGCCTACATGATTATAACTGAGCTTGAAAATCCTTTTTATTTGGTACCAGTGTAATGACCACATATTCCATCATAGATGGTATCCAGAATGCAAAACTTTTCTTTGACAAAATAGATCAACAAGATGCTTTTTTATGGAACACAATGATTTGGGTGCATGCAAGTTTTAGGCGCTATGAAGAAACCCTTTTATTGATTTAAAAAGTCCAAAAAGGAGGGGCATACAGTCATATAAATTGTACTTTGCAATTGAAATAAAGGCACAGTTATATGGCTCAAAGGGGCAGCTCAATTGGCAATCACTATGTTATGAAGTGAGATTCAAGGTTCAAATCCCCCGTGGATGAAGCCAACAAAAAAAGGCACAATGATATAATATTCTCAGCAGGAGGTCAATGAGGTTTATTATGATGTTGAGAATTGGATTTGAATATGATACTTGCTTAGGGGATTGCTCTCATAGTCATGAGCAAACAACTGGTGTAGTCTAAAAGATGCATGGGATGTGCTTGACAAAATGTCTTCGAGAGACGGTGTCTCATGGATTGCTATGATCGCTGTATAAACAAAAAATGGGCATGCCAATGAAACATTGAAACTGTATCATCAAATGCATCTGGCATGTGAACTATAAGACAACTGCAATGGTGATAGTTCTCTTTGGGCCAGTGAACATTTGTAACTCTGTAAAAAGGTAACTAGAGTATATGGGTTTATGATTAGAACACTAATTTTTTTTTTTCTTTCTGTTTTTGTAGGGATTACTTTTATTGAATTGTATGTGAAATTTAGGACCCTAAACCATGCATACCAGATGTTTTGGTAATATGTCTAAAAATATGGCATCTTGGACTACAATTATTGCAGGTTTTGCCCATAATAGATGATTGGATGAAGTACTGAAATTCTTTCATGAAATGCGAAAAGATGGCACAAGACCAGATTCTGTTTCTTTGCATGTACTAAATTTGTAGTTCTGAAACAAGGTAACTGAATCAGTGAGTATATAACTAAAAGTGGATAAAAAGAAGATATCTTCGTGTGGAACTCACTCATAGATATCTTCTAAGCATGTTAGCTTAGAGGTTGTGTACCCAATTATTTGAGAAAATGCCTAGAATTGTGTTGTGGAATGTAACGATGCTAGATATGCTGAGAGCAGACATGCTGATGATGAACTGGCAATTTAGCATCAAATGCAGTTGTAATGCATAACCACTACTTCTTTATCCATGGTTAGTTTGCTTTCAATTTATACCTGTGTAAGAGCTCTGCAACACTAAAAATGCATTCATAATTGTCTAATTAAAAGTGGATTTAGGCTGGACATTTTTGTTGGTAGTGTACTGGTTGACATGTAAAACATGGGAAGTTGACATATCTTTTCTAGAAGGGAACAGATAACCTTGAGCATAGTGAAGGCAGGTAAGGTTATTGCGGACACATATTCAGTGTTTGGTAAAATGTCCATAACTACAATGACCATTGTCTCATGGAATCCAGTAATTGATATATATGCGCATAATCTACATGTCAAAAACTTAAGTAAATTCCACTAAATGCAACTGGCAAGCATAACACCCAATCCTATCATCATTGTGAGCATATTCCTAGCATGTACTCAGGAGCTCTACACCAAGGTGTGTATATTCATGATGACATTGTTAGGAATGGATGGTCCTGAAAGTAACACAAGTCTCCTATGAGCCTCACTTGGTGAGCATTTTCCCAGCATGTACCCAGTTAGGAGGTCTACAAGAAGGTGAGTGCATTCGTGATGATGCTGTTGGAAGTGAATGGTTGTCAAATTCCATGAGGCTCCCAAAGAAATTAAGGAGAAAAGCTTGTTGTCCCAAAATTTGATCCAAAATCGAAGGAAAAATATGATTTAGATCAGCATGGCTCTAGTCAAGGAACAAAAATGTCATCACTCTCAAGTTCAGCCAGGAAACTGAGATGGCTTACTTAGAAATTATTAGATACACGAGCAAGTAGGAGCAAAAAAATCTACTTTTTGAGTGAGTCATCCACCTAAAATGTTTCCTACTTATGTTGCACTAATGTCTTCCTTTCCTAAGACAAAGCCTTCCCACTTTGAGGAGGCAAATGTAGAGCATGTTAGGATGCTATGACATGAGAATACAACTCCATTCTCAAGAATATTGTCTAGGAGACGATTCCAAAACTTTTTTGAGGAATTAGTGACTGACCCCAAACATGGAATGGATGAGATCATTGAAGAGTACAGGGAAATTATTTGTTTCGAAGAATTCCTCCAAAAAGAGGTAATTGACCTTGGTAAGACTTTTACTCTAGAAATTTTGAGATGCATTGGCGGGATACTCAATTTGCAAGTTGTTGAAGGCCCTTTGAGGGTGATGCATACTCAACTTGCAAGTTTGTACTTTAGGTTTAAGAGTTTTTACTCACGCTAGCCTTCTCCAAGATTTGTGCAGATTTTTGTTTTTATTCAATAAATTTGATTCACTTATCTTTGTCTTGTATGTATATTAGTTTATCATTGCAAGAACTTTTAAACAATTCATATGGAATTGGCCTTGGAGCTTTGTTGGCCTGTATGTTGTATGAGAATCTTTCATTGTGTCTCAGTTGCACTTGACATACATTTTTTAATGCCATAGGTGATTCAACATTCAGATACAGGGGAGGATATTTTATGGACAAAGACACATTCCTTGGCATTACACTTATGGTTATACTAACCACTATTTCAATAGTGGATTTGCAATGTCTAGAGGAATGTCGTTGGTGCAAAGTTGTGTTGAGGAAAGTGGTCAGTGCGATGTTATGTATTTATACCCACTGATAGGATTTATTGGTCTATTAATTTTGAACATTGGAGCTATTTGTTGATATTTTTCAGTATAATGGCGATATGTTTGGGACGAGATTTGATCCACACTGTTCAAGATGTACATATTGCATGGTAGATGGTCTCCTTGGCATATTCTATCATTTGGCATGATTGTGGCACATTTGTATGGTTTGTTTTAGATATTGAGAGGGCCCAATATTATTGATCATTTTTACATGGTTTGAAGATGTTTTAATTTGATTATTTTTGGTGGAGGCCACCTAGTCTTGGCACCCTAGTCTTCTTGTATTTCACATTAGTTTCATGTTTTGGTATCATATATTGTTGTTCTACGTGGAGCGCTTCACTTATGCACACATTCGGAGGTTGGTTATAGTGATGTAATGGTGGTTTGACCCATATTTGACTAGAGGGAGGCTTATTGCTTGAGCACCCTAGCTCATTTTGGCCTTGTTCACACTGTGATGGAGATGCATTATGATACAAATTTAGATTTATGAGCTCACTATTAAATTTAGATAGGCATGGTATG
This sequence comes from Pinus albicaulis, assembly GCA_034641835.2. Taxonomy (NCBI): domain Eukaryota; kingdom Viridiplantae; phylum Streptophyta; class Pinopsida; order Pinales; family Pinaceae; genus Pinus; species Pinus albicaulis. Next base: position 171,496,020 of record CM076573.1, read on the forward strand.
TTCTATGTTTAATGCAGTTTTACTTCAATCTTTCTTATAGGCCCGATACAAATTAGCAATGACATAAACATGAAAGTAAAATGTTGATAGAACATAATAATAAATCAATAGAAGACAAGCCAATAATATAGATCAAAATTTACAATGATTCTTGTCCAGCAAAGATAGAGAGTGATGTGTGTTACTTTAATCAACAGGATGCCCTAGCTAGCGAAGTCTTCCTCAACATCAGGTCAGCCAATCCTCCAAGTCTCACACACACCCCTCAAAGACGGTTCCAAAAAGTCAGCGCTAGTCAACAGAAAAGTCAACGCCGATCAACGTTGCGGTTTAGGGTTGTAGTCAAAGGTCTCCTTTTTCCCCGATATTTATGCCCTCTAATGTGGCCTCAAGAGATCATATTTTCTGCACTTGAAGGAGGTCAAAATTCCAAGATTTGACCCACGGTCAACGTTGGTCAACGCACCAACAAAAGAGCCCTAAAACAGTCTACACTTCTTCAGCTTCAAATCCGCACTTGTGTGTGAGAGAGAGAGAGGCCTCCAAGGGCTTATCGAACCAATCAGATCACAAGAGAAAATGTGTGATGAGTTGATGAGCAAATGATCTCTAAGTCTCTTCAATTTATATCCATTAATGAGGGCGTGTGACACATCTATTGGGCTTGCAAGCCTGCATTACAAATCTGACCAACCTTGCACGTGTGTGGAAAATAAAATCAAAATATATGTTCTGCTCATCCAAACAAGATGATCTTTAGATCAATCTTGCACCTCTCTGAAAGAGGAATCTAACAAAAATATAATCAACATCATATGAGTAGTGCAACATGGAATTTGGACCTAGTTGCCCAAAATTAACACTCCTTCTCAACTAGGGAGAACTCCATTTGTCCACCTTTGTCATCTAGTGATCAGTACCATTATGTACCATCATATATCATCCTACACTCTTTCATCATCCTTTTGTAACTTGCTTTGTTGGCTCTTCTTTGCAAATAGAACAAAAGGTGAGTCACAAAGACATCATGCTTTGTCGACCCGAAGTCATCTTAGAGGTCTAAAACCTCACTCAAGCTCAAGAGTCTCATACTAGCCCAGATTTAGTTTACTGACCCGAAGTTAGTTTAGAGGTAAGAACCTCATCAGACTTGATCCCAAATCAAGGTGCTGGACATGTGCCATCCTAGACATAGAGAGCACGACAATCTTTGATGCATCCATCGGTCTTGCTATTGGTCCCTATCCACATTTCCCACCTCATTGGCCAAATGAGAGGTACTTCCCATGAGTCTAAAACTCCATGGGTAGCGTTGTGGACAATTTTGTCACCCCCTAGAGACAGTCTAGAGTTGCCATAGACCAGTGCCTAGGACATCTTAATATAGCAAGGAGCTCCTCATATAGTTTGGATTGTCAGTCCAAGAGCTCACTTACTATCTATTGTTTGAACAAGGAAATTAGTTTTTAATGGGACCAATCTCTCTCAGAAGCTGATACAAAGACAAGAATAGTGTAGGGATATCATGTAAAACTCCAATACAAAGGTATCAGACAGTTAAGAGACAGCTTACTGTAAAGAGGGCCAGTTCAAATAATATATCACAGAAATCAAATATCAGGAAGTGAGTGCAGTGAGGAAACATAAGGAAGATATTAGTTAACATGAGACTGATACCCAGATACACAACAGAACCATATAAGGGCATACCAATTTATGAATCCTTATATGACAATGGCGTTTTAAAAGCACCCTCCTCAAGCAACTAATATAGCAGAAAAATATGGATGAGGTGAACATGGAACAGTATATCATGACTAGGCCTATTTAAAGCGCTTGACTAATTCCAGAAAGGGCATCAACAAGGATGAATCCTTACTACAAACTAGTGAGCCACTCGCATTCTAGAACATGATACAAGAAGATAAATAGCATGAAAGGAGATATTGTATTAACACATAAGATAAAATTACATACTGTGAGATACCAAAGACCAGAATCCTCATTACAGTTATAACTCCTCCTCACTGAGACCCTACGGGCTCTGAACCTTCATACAGAAGTATTACAAAATGTATACAAAAACCTTTTCACTGCATAGTTTGCTGATAGAAATCTGGAACCTTTACAATGTTTGATTTTCGGGCTTTTATAGAAAAGATAGAGAATTCTAGAGACAGAGGTAGATGGAGCACATTTAATGACTCAATTTGAATAATATGGCGGAAAACATTCGTGCCCACTCTATGAATGACTAGCTATAAATGACTGTACTTTACAATCTGTCTCTAGAAATAAATGCTGGGAGATGAAAATCTCCTTATAACATGACACAAATAATAAAACATATACAATGTTCTGCCTCTTACTGAAAGAGGGAAAATCTGCTGCCATAAAAACCCTGAGATAGCTTGCGATTTTGTACTGTACTCTCGGCCTTTAGCTTTGAATTTAAACCTTGGATCATTAATGCAGGGCGAAACGTCCCTTGATTTTTTCCTGGAGGGTTCTGTAGATCCATATCTTTGTTCTCTTTAATGATGGTCATTTCATACACCTACCCTCGGCTTCTTCTTTAAATTTCACCAGCAGAATGTCCCTTGGTATGCTCTTGACCTCTGTAATGGAGGCGATGAATTATGAGGCCTCTTTATCATATTAAAACCTGCAAAACCGAATAAACATTAGAGAAAACAGACTCGGAGGCAAGGAGCGTGGAGGAGGAGATGAAAATAACATCGTGGACACGAACAGATAACAAGAACACGAAGGGTGGCGGAGGAGAGACAATGGAGGCTTTGGTTGAGCAGACGGAATACGACTCCTCCACGTGAAACAGTTCGAACGTGAAGAATGGAAAAGAACGAAGAGTATAAATGAAAACACATACATACATACATACATATATATATATATATATATATATATATATATATATATATACGACAGGATGACGTCACGGATACACGGGGGCATGACACATGGGTGTACGGGGGGACAGGTGGAAAGACAACGTGGCAGCGGAGTCAACAGAAGGGGAGATTGATTCTGGGCGGTCGGATTACGAACGTAGATCAACAGCTGGATGGCGTTGAGAGCAGCATGACGGTGGGCCATAGGACATGGCGGACGCGTGTTAACGGGTGGGCAGCTCTGGCAAATATCCGCCGTTGGATGGAGATCAACAGATCCAACGGCGCGGGCGGATTCCGCTGCCCGACCCTGGTTCAATCTTTAACGCGCGGGGAAAACAGTTTTAGGGCCCGTACTAAAGACACGTGGCGAGTTTTCTATGGAATCGTTGGCCTTGGGCCCAAAACCACTGGCTCGGAAAAAGTGGTGCGGGAATTACCGCCGGTTTTCTGCGCGCAGGGGTCCACCACATGGAACGATCGCCGCTCCGTTGATTTGCTTCGAATCCAGCGGTTACAATTGCGCCCGAAATATAAAACATTAAGCTCCTTTTCCTTTTGGCTTGCGGTTTTCGGGCTCGGGTCATGTGTTGACAACAGCAAAGGGGGCTAAGGCCCTGGGGCTTCGGCTCAATATAATTTTAAAAGCGGGTTTTAAACCTTTGGATAATGCATTTTAGGCGGAGATGGTAAAATCAAGTGGGAGCATCAGGATTTTAAGCCACGGCAAAGGTCTGAAGGATATTCGAAAAAGGTGGCAGACCAAAAATTTACATGCAGGGGTAAATATGTACAACAGGTAGGATGTGTGCGGGGTGTTGGCTTGTGATTCTTTTGAAGGGATAAGGCAATATCAAAGTCAAGCAAATGAAGAGTTGGAGTGGGTAAGATGAAGGCCCAACACTTCAAGTGTGGGTCGGGCGACCCCCACTTCCGCCATGCCACATCATTCATCACCCATCGTGGATCAATGCTTGTGCTAATCATCGGGTGGGATTTAAAGAAATGAACAATACTCTCAGATCAGCGGAAACCCGCGGGCACAAACAGCCCACAAGTTATCAGTGTTGGTTCCTCCGAAATTGACTCCTCCAAAAGTCCGTTGACCACAGATATACGGCTCACGATAACTACGGGGGCAGACCCCCGATGGGTGCGTCAGACCCTCGATGAGTGCGTCGTACCCCAGAGCACCCCCGCAGTGATGTAAGCAGCTTGTCGTCCATCTGCCACATCACTCATCCCCCCGCTCATCGCACATCGCTCCCCGCAAGTCTTAACTCTTACCTTCCGTCGAGCGCCCATAAATCTTGTGATATGCGATCTGCGGGCGGGACCCCACCTCCATCGTCCCACGTCATCTTTCATTCCTTGCTTGTCGGACTTTGCTCCCGGCAAATTTTAACATTTACCCCCCCCCCCCCCCCCCGGCACTTGCACTTCGCAGATTTTAATATTTAACCTTCGTTGTTAATACATAAATCTTGCGATTTGCGATATGGGAGCGGTCCCACCTTTGTCTGGAAATCGCACTTCGCAAATCTTAACGTTTACCCTCTGTCACTAACACATAAATCTTGCGATTTGCGATATGCGGGCGGCCCCACCTCTGTCCTTCCACGTCATCCCTCTGGCACATCGCACTTCGCACATCATGCCTTTTAACATTTACCACCCTCCGCTTACATATAAACCTTGCGATATGCGATTTGCGGGCGCGGTCCCACCTTCGTCCGTGCCATGTCACCTACCCCGTCATCGCACTTCACACATCACACTTTTTATTACTTACTCTTTGTTGTTCATGCATAAATCTTGCGATTTGTGATCAGTGAGCGGTCCCACCTCCGTTTTGTCACATCACTCCTCCCTGCACTTCGCACTTCGCAAAAAATAACATAACTCCCGCCGTACGCATTATAAAACTTGCAGGTTGCGATGATGCGGGCGGCCCTCACTTCATTGCCACGTCACCTCCCTCTCCTCGCACTTCGCACATCGCAAGTTTTAATGTTTACCTCCACCGCTCATAAACTAAATTCGTCGATGTGCGTTTTGCGATAGCTGTGGGACCCATCCCTGCCACGTTATCTAGAGCCATCCCCTGGCCTTTGACTCGCTCTTTTCAGTTTAAATCATTTCCATTGTGTGTTCATACTATCGGCCCCACCATTGCTTTCGCCATTTCCATCTGTTTTTCACACATATCATCACCGCTAAGCCTCCCCCCTACCTCCCCATCCAATACCACAAATCATCCATGCCCCCCTCCAAAATATGGTTTCTGGTTTGCAATTCAAACACAACATGGGTCTTTGGGTGGAGCACGCACTTACGATTATTCAGCTTGTTTAGGAAATCTTCGCTAAAGAGCCAAGTGCGCACAGTACGACTGGCCATTTCACATAAGTGGAAATCATAAGACTGAGGGAGTGGAGACTTTCAAGCAACAAATGGAATCGTATGATGACAGTCAGCCTGCCCACCTATGACTGCTCCATACCGTTTGAAGGCTCCCATAATTGGCCTCCATGGTCAACCATGTATTTTCTATTTTCTGTTTGATTTTGATGATTTTGATAGTGAAATCTCAATTTCACCCATTCCCATTTTAATTCTCTCAGTACATAAGTAATTTCTCGACGTAAGCTCTGCAAGTTAGGTAGGATATTTTGATTTCATAGGTATGGGTCGATCATAAATGATTAGGATCGTAGACACTCAGAGAAAACTCTATATGTAGGGATTTCAAAAAATGAACAAGGAGCTGGAATTTTGAAGAATTTTGTTGTGGTCTTGTATGATTGTGTTCCCTGTACTCTGAAATACATATTTGGGAGAGCTGTTTGAACTTAATATGATACAGAGATGTTCTTTGGATTCCAGATGGAGCAATGAGTAGTATGTATCTATTTCCTTCCGTTATCAATAATCTCCTTTTATGTGTAATCATCTTTCATGCTATGTTGTTTTGATGGTTCGTGTAATGTCGCTGCTGGTGGTCTACAAATTTTATTCATGAATTTGTGTTTGTATAACGCTCAGGTGTTAACGCTCATGTATTAAGCTTGCTGCACTCCCTTAATTCGCGCTCCACGAGCCTTTGTTGTTGTCCATATCTCATTCATATCCGTTTCCTCTAAGTTCACGGGGGACAGATTCTTAATCGTCTTAAGCTTGTCTCTTGTTGGATCCTTCTTCGTTCTTTCTCAACGCCTCTGCATATTTTTAAAGCTTCTGCTCATTGTGTTATACTTGGATCATTTAAAAGCCACCAAGCTTCACAGCATCCTGAGCCCTCTCACAATATAGGGAATTCACATGAATCAGGCTCAAATGGTCTTCTTCATTCTTGAACCACCAAAACCATTATTCTCTTGACCCATATTCTGTCAAAGGCACTCATACAATTGTCCACATTTAACCTTTGATTTTAAGATGTCCTAGGCACTGGTCTTTTGCAACTCAAGGCTGTCTCTAGGAGCTACAACATCTTTTTGGCGTCGTTGCCGGAGAACACGAATTAGAAAACCTTTTCCTTGGGATACAACATTATCTTCACCCATCAATCAGGTGAGCACGAAGGGTTGAGAGTTTCATAGCCGTCACCTTGGCGACTTCACTATTATTAAAGTTCAAATCAGTTGTAATCCTGACTTACAAAAGGCCTCATACTCGATCAGATACTTCCCAGCAGAGAACCCCTTCTGTGTTTGATCCTGAAAATATTATGTTTAAGAGTCTGGAAGGAGAAGCAACCTGGCCAGGCTGACCTACCCTCATTTACTCTAGAAGCTTCGCTTTCCTCGTCTCAGAAAGTTGACATCTATGGTCCTGGCACCACAACCCGCGTACTTGAGTATTCTCCAGAAACCTTTGCTTTAGCCAGTTCAATCATAAAAAACGAAGTTGAATTCGCCGATATTTCTTTGCCTCCCTTGCACCCTACTCTCGAGGTTGAAGAAGTCAAAGAAGTTGCAGTACTCCAAAGCTTTTTACATACCAATATAACAACCTCTATTCAACACACACCTGTTATACCACAGCCAATTCATCCTCAAAATCTACCAGCACCGCCCCTCATGGTTGTATCTGGCTTCCTCCTCAACAAATATGCCCCACTGGCTCTACCTCAAGTATTGAATGACATGCCTCAAGATTATCTAAAACTCCTGCCTTGGTTCACCATGGAAGATAGTATTTCTGTGCAGAGACATTGAAAACTTTTGTGCCTTTGCTAAGAATGTAAATGTAGAGCACTTAGATGTGGTGTTAAGGCTTTTTGTCCAATCTTTGGATGGGGAAGTCCGGAAATGGTTCAAGTCTCTAGCTGACCACACAGTCCACACCTAGGAAGAAATGGAAAAATTCTTCACATTCAAATGGGGAGAAAAGAGGGACCATGGATATGTTCTCACAAAGTTCAATGCTCTCAAGAAGAGACACAATGAAGATGTAACATAATTTATAAAGAGGTTCAATAAGCTTTATAATAATCTTCCCGCTGAAATAAAGCCTCCCCAAGCAGCTGCTAAGGTGGTTTTCGTAGGAGCTTTTGAACCAGAGTTTGGGTTCACCCTAAGAGAAAGAAAGTCTACATCTCTGGATCAAATCCAGACTGATGCATTGGAGGTAGAAGCAAACTTTGCTTCTACTAGTAAATTCAAAGGGAAGACAGAGCATGAGGCCAGAAGGAGTAGGGAGGAGGCTTCTACCTCTAATCAAGAGAGGGAATCATAGAAGTATAGAATTGAAGAGATGAATAAGCTGATCAAGAACCTCTCAAATAAATTGGTTAAGCTTGAATTGGAGGCTAAGAATTACCCTCCTCGTTCCAACCAAATGATTCCTAACTGTGGGTTTAATCCCCAGTATCGGAAGCCCCCTTTACAGCTGTTGCAGCGGGAAAGGAAGGAGCAACAAGATCACATCCAACCTCCTCTATACCTGGAGGGGGGAGTGGAGGGACGGGTTGAGGAAGCCACAAAGAGCCAAGGAGATCAATTCCTCGCTTACTCGGACGATAAGGAAGGGCAACTTACCTTGCAAGGGGAGTCAGAGGAAAGGGAAGTTCCTTTAGCAGATCAAGATATTGACAAGTACTGCAGGCAGTTCGTGGATTTAATGCAAGCTCAACTCCACAAGAAGTATTATCTCAGGTCCTCCAGGAAGAGAACGAGTGTAGGAACAAGATGAAGAGTCAACATCAAGAGAACAGACCCTTCCAGTTCTGTCGGTAAGGGGAAAAAGCCGTTAAAGGAGTCTATCTCTCCTAAAGCCGTTGCATCCACCTCCTCAAAACAGAGATCTGATCCTCCCAAAAATGAGAGATCTGCAATTATACCCTTGAAACTACCCGACCCTCCTAAAGAGCAGTTCAAAGAAGTTATTATAGAAAAATCTCCCACGGTCTTTGGCCTCCAGAAATAATTAGAGAAGGTCAAGATCTCGGTCCCCCTAATTGAACTCCTAAAATAGCCCTCATACAAGGCCCAAGTTTCTCGATTCATGTTGCCCCATAGTGTAGGCAATCTGCCTGACAACCTCAATCTCCAAGAAGAAAAACCCATAGTATTTTTTGGACCTCATGTAGAAGAGATGGACTCAGCCACTCCCCCATTCTTTGTGACTCTAGTTATACATGACCTATTATTGCACAACTACATGCTGGATTCTGGGGCCTCACATAATCTGTTGCCCTTGTCCGTCATGGAGCAGTCGGGGTTGCAGATTACTAGGCCTTATAAAGATCTGTATTCTTTTGATTCCAAGAAGGTGAAATGCTTGGGCATGATAAAAGATCTGGTAGTAAATTTAGCCCAAATTCCGGCCAAAAGCATGGTAATGGACATTGTTGTGGTTGATATCCCAGCTCGGTTTGGAATGTTGATGTCTAGATCCTGAGGATCCAAGATTGGAGGATCCATAAAACTTGACCTCACTTATGCCACTATTCCAGTATTCGGTGGGGAGGAAAGAAGATTATTCTGTGAATCCAGATTTGTGAAGATGGTCACCAAAGCCGTTGGTTCCACAAATTCTCCGGTATATGGTAAGGAGGGTGAGTTCTCTTGTCTTATGCTTGAGGAGGACGAAAATTTCCTGCAAGAAACGAAGATTTGTCCTCTAATACAGAAGAATCCTCTGAGCATAGAGGAAAACAAGATATGGACCTTGCAGTTTGATGGATCCTACTCATGGGAAGGAAACGAGGCCGAGGTACTCTTGATATCACTAGAAGGATGCTTGGTTCCCCTCTTTTTTAAGCTGCAATTTGAAGCCACAAATAATGTTGTTGAATATGAAGCCCTGTTGTTGGGATTGCAGGCGGCACAGAACATGAACATACGAAATCTCAAGGTGTTTGGAGATTCAGAGCTTGTAGTAAGACAAGTCAGGAGCCAATGCCAAACTAAGCACCCGCGGCTCAGAGCTTACAGGAATGAGGTATGGGATTTGGTTGAGAACTTCTTTTGTGCTTTTAACATTCAATTCATGCCAAGGGATAAGAACAGAATGGAAAACTCACTAGCTGTGGTTGCTAGTAATTTCCGCCCCCCCACAGAATCCTTTGCTCAGATATGAGGTTGAGGTGCGATATCGCCCCTCCATTCCGAATAACATAAAGCATTTGCAAGTCTTCGAAGATGAAGAGCATGTCCAACGTTTTATGGAAACGGTGGGTGAGTTCTCAAATATGGTGATCGACTCAGTCACCGAGGATGACAATGAAGAGACAAAAACCAGATGGGAAGAGTCACTAGTTGGACACTGTGTTCTGCAATTAAAGGGAAATGTCATCCCCAGGGGTCTTGTGCCATTGGAGAGACTATATGATAAAAATGATATCGCTGTGAATCCCATCAAACTTACCCTCTACGAGCTTGTCAAGGACGTGAACATTGGGACAGAAGAAGATCCAATTTGGTAACGCTGTCAAAAGGGGTCCCTGAAGAATACTAAGATCAGTACCTCAGGTTGTTTCAATCATATAGAGATGTCTTCGCCTGGTCATACCAAGATCTGAAGACTTTCGATATTGACATTATACAACACAAGATACCACTCAGAGGATGCTAAGCCTCATAAGCAAAAGCTAATACAGATCAATCCCCTTCTTCTCCTAGCTATTGAAAAGGAAATAAAGAAGTTATTGCAAGCCAAGATCATTGTCCCTCTAAGGTGTACTCTGAATGGGTGGTGAACTTAGTGCTTGTTAGAAAGAAGAATGGTGAAATCAAGCTTTGTGTGGATTTCCGCAATCTAAACAAAGCCTCACCCAAAGATAACTATCCCCTCTTGAAGATGGACCACATCTTGCAAAAGGTGGTGGGATCCTCCCGCATGTCCATGATGGATGGCTTCTCAGGATATAATCATGTGGTCGTGCTCCCGGAATACCAAAAGAAGATGATGTTCACAATGCCTTGGGGAACCTTCATGTACGCCTGAATGCCCTTTGGCCTGATAAACGTCGATGCCACATTTTAGCGTGCGATGGACATTGCTTTCATAGGAGAGCAAGATAAGGTTGTGGTGATTTACTTGGATGACATCATCATCTTTTCAAAGAGTAACGTTGAACACATAGATCACCTTCGACGAACCTTTGATAGGTATAGCCTGTCTCGGAATCCCCAAAAATCCATGTTTGCCTTGGAGGAAGGAAAGTTACTGGGGCAAATAGTAACTAAGGAGGGAGTGAAGATCGACCTGAAGTGGGTAGAGGTGATAAACGACATTCCCCTACCAAGAAACAAAAAGGAATTACAGGTATTCCTGAGAAGAATAAATTTCCTCATATGGTTCATTTCCAACTATGCCGAGATTCTCTGAAACATCACCAGAATGCTAAAGAAGAATAGTGAAGTTAGATGGACCCTTGAATCTAGGGACTCTTTCAATAGGATCAAACAGGCCTTTGCAAAAGCCCCAGTGCTGGCAGATCTAGATTATGGGAAGTCGTTCATGATTTCCTCCTTTGCCTCTCCTCACACAATAGTTGCAGTATTTTTACAGAAAAATGCTAAGTGGGGTGAACAACCCATTGCGTTCTTCAATCAAGTCTTGTGAGACGACGAACTGAAATATGATATCCTGGAGAAGCAAGCTTCCGCTCTGGTCAAATTGCTGAAGGCATTCTGGGTGTATGTGTTACAATCATCCATAACAACTTATGTACCCACTGCAGTCGTGAAGGATATTCTGGTACAGGGTGACATTGAAGGGAAGAGGGGAAAATGGATAGCTAAGATCCGGGAGGATGAGATGGAGATAAAGCCTACCAAACTCATCAAAGGCCATGGGTTGGGAAAAATCCTATCTGAATCCAACTGTCAAGCTCTGGAAATAAATCTATCTATGACAGGAGGAGAAGCACAGGAGAATACAAGTATGCATTAAGGTGTAGAATCTTCCACACAAAAGACACATGTAAAGTACGTGCTATCCTTGTGGTATAAAGACAGTGGAATACCTTTTAACCTTGAGGTGTGCCCCTCACTATGATAAGACCAAGTATCGCACTTTGAGACTGAGGTCTCAAAAGTACATTGTGGAAAATGGGCGACTATATTGGAAAGACTCGGCAAGGATCTTATTATTGTGTTTGACAGAGCAAGAAGTTGGTCAAGTGATGACCGAGTTCCACTAAGGAATATGTGGCAGGCATTACTGTTGGCGATCCACTACACACAAGATCCTGAAGGCAGGTTTCTTTTGCCCTAAGCTGTTTGGTGATGTACATGCCTGCGTCCAGGCCTACGAGAAGTGTCAATCGTTTGCTGAAAAGCAAAGGTATGCACCTCTCCCATTAATCCCAATACATGTTGAAGAACCTTTTAAACAATGGGGGATTGACTTCATAGGAGAGATTCACCTGGCCTCTAGCAATCAGCATTGATGGATCCTCACTGCTACGAATTACTTCACTAAGTGGGTAGAAGTCGTGCCCGCAAGAAATGATACAGACTCAGTGGTGATCAAGTTCCTAGAGGAGAACATAATAGCTAGCTTTGGATGCCCAGCTAAAATTATTACAGACAATGCCCAGGCTTTCAATTCGGCTAAATTTGTAAATTTTTGTCAGTGTTACAACATCCTGCTAGGACACTCCACTGCGTACTACCCATAGGGGAACGGGCTGGCAGAATCATCTAACAAGACACTGGTGAGGATCTTGAAGAAAATCAGCAATGCAAATCAAAAGAAATAGGATTTCCAGCTCAAGTTTGCACTCTAGGCAAATCGCATCACCACTAAAAGATCTACAAGAAAGTCCCCTTATGAATTGGTGTATGGCAGAGCCACAATCATCCCTATTCAGCGTGCATTACCCGTGGCCCTATTCTTACAAGAAAGCGAGGAAGAGCCAAACGACCTTATCCGAAGAATGAATCAGTTGGTGGAGTTGAATGAAACACGGGAACAAGTAAGCCTCAGACTAGCAGAGTATCAAGAAAAAATGAAAGGCTTATTTGATCAAAGAGCTAAAGACAGAGAAATCTAAGTTGGGGATTTGGTGTTGCGATGGGATATCAGGCGAGCAGACAAAGGGAAGCATGGGAAGTTCGACCCCCTCTATTTTGGTCCATTCAGGGTGGCAGAGGTCAAAGGCAAAAATAATTTTGCGCTGGAGAATTTGGAAGGAGATACACTCGAGATGCCTGTCAATGGACAGCTTCTCAAGCCTTACTTCCAACACTGATAGCAAGCTATGTTGGCCCATTGTACATATCTTCATAGTGTATATATGTCATTCTTTTTTTCTGCATCAATTCCTGTTTTGTTTTTTGGTTAAAGCTGCTTGAAATTGGTTCTAATGATGATCCCAGGCACATCAAGAAGAAAACAAGCAGGTGGTCTGCGAGTTCTCGACACACTCGAACAAGTGCATCGTCCCCAATGGAGCCAATGTTGGCTTGTGATTTTTTTGAAGGGATAAGGCAATATCAAAGTCAAGCAAATGAAGAGCTGGAGTGGGTAATATGAAGGCCCAACGCTTCAAGCACGGGTCAGGCAGCCCCCACTTCCACCACGCCACATCATTCATTGCCCATCATGGATTAATGCTCGTGCTAATCATCAGGCGGGATTTAAAGAAATGAACAATACTCTAAGATCAGCGAAAACTTGCGGGCACAAATAGCCCACAGGTTATCAGTGTTAGTGCCTCCGCAATTGACTCCGCCAGAAGTCCTCTTACCATAGATCTATGGCTCACGATAACTGCGGGGCCAGACCCCCGATGGGTGCGTTGTACCCCAGAGCACCCCCACAGTGATGTAAGCAACCCGTCATCCATCTGCCACGTCACTCATTCCCCTGCTAATTGCACATCGCTCCCCGCAAGTCTTAACTCTTACCTTTCGCTGAGCTCCCAAAGTCTTGCAATATGTGATCTGCGGGTGGGAACCCACCCCCATCATCCGACATCATCCTTCATTCCCCGCTCGTCGCACTTCTCTCCCCGCAAATTTTAACATTTACCCCCCCCCCCCACCTCGCACTTCGCACTTCACAGATTTTAATATTTAACCTTCGTTGCTAATATGTAAATCTTGCGATTTTTGATATGCGGGCGATCCCACCTCTGCCCAGCCATTACACATCACACGTCGCAAATCTTACCGTTTACCCTCCATCGCTAACACATAAATCTTGCGATTTGCGATATGCGGGCAACCCCACCTCCGTCCTTCCACGTCATCCCTCTTAGACATCGCACTTTGCACATCACGCCTTTTAACATTTACACCCTCCCCTTACATATAAACCTTGCGATATGCCATCTGCGGGTGCAATCCCACCTCCGTCTATGCCACGTAACCTTCCCCTCCATCGCACTTCGCACATCACACTTTTTATGACTTACCCTTCGTTGTTCATGCTTAAATCTTGCGATTTGTGATCTGCGAGCGATCCCACCTCCGTCCTGCCACATCAATCCTCCTTGCACTTCGCACTTCGCAAAAAATAACATTTAACCCCCATTGTGCGCATTATAAAACCTACGGGCTACGATGTTGCGGGCGGCCCTCACTTCATTGCAATGTCACCTCCCTCTCCCCGCACTTCGCACATCGCAAGTTTTAATGTTTACCTCCACCGCTCATAAACTAAATCCGCCGATGTGCGATTTGCGATAGTTGTGGGACCCATCCCTGCCACGTCATCTAAATACATCCCCCAGCCTCCGACCCGCTATTTTCAGTTTAAATCATTTCCGCTGTGTGTTAATACTATCATCCCCACCATTACTTCCGCCATTTCCATATATTTTTCACACATATCATCACCGCTAAGCACCCCCCATCCAATACCACAAATCATCCATGCCCCCCTCCGAAATCTGGTTTCCGGTTTGCAATTCAAACATAGCATGGTTCTTTGGGTGGAGCACGTAGTTACAATTATTCAGCTTGTTCAGGAAATCTCTGCTAAAGAGTCAGGCACACGCAGTACGACTGGCCATTTCCCAACGGATTAAGTGGAAATGATAAGACTGAGGGAGTGGAGACTTTCAAGCAACAGATGGAATCGTATGATGACAGCCAGCCTGCCCACCTACAACCACTCCTCGCCATACCGTTTGAAGGCTCCCATAATTGGCCTCCATTGTCAACCATGTATTTTTTGTTTTCTGTTTGATTTTGATGATTTTGCTGGTGAAATCTTAATTTCACCAATTCCTGTTTTAATTCTCTCAGTACAGAAGTAATTGCTCGATGTACGCTCTGCAAGTTAGGTAGGATATTTTGATTTTGATAGGTATGGGTCGATCATAAATGATTAGGATTGTAGACCCTCAGAGAAAACTCTATATGTAGGGATTTCAAAAAATGAACAAGGGGTTGGAATTTTGAAGAATTTTGTTGTGGTCTTGTATGATTGTGCTCCCTGTACTCTGAGATACATATTTGGGAGAGCTGTTTGAACTTAATATGATACAGAGATGTTATTTGGATTCCAGATGGAGCAATGAGTAGTATGTATATGTTTCCTTCTGTTATCAGTAATCTCCTTTTATGTGTAATCATATTTCATGTTATGTTTCTTTGATGGTTCGTGTAATGTAGCTGCCGGTGGTCTGCAAATTTTATTCATGAATTCATGCCTGTATAACGCTCAAGTGTTAACGCTCATGTTTTAAGCTTGTTGCACTCCCTTAATTCACGCTCCACGAACCTCTGTTGTTGTCCATATCTCATTCATATATGTTTCCTCTGAGTTCACAGGGGACAGATTCTTAATCCTTTTAAGCCTGTCTCTTGTGGGTTCCTTCTCCGTTCTTTCTCAACGCCTCTGCATATTTTTAAAGCTTCTACTCATTGTGTTATACTTGACCCATTTAAAATCCATCAAGATTCATAGCCTCCCGAGCCCTCTCATACTATAGGGAATTCACATGAATCAGGCTCAAATGATCTTCTCCATTCTTGAACAACCAATACCATTATTCTCTTAACACATATTCTGTCAGAGGCATTCATACAATTGTCCACATTTAACCTCTGATTTTAAGATGTCCTAGGCACTGGTCTTTTGCAACTCAAGGTTGTCTCTAGGAGCTACAACACGGGGCATAGATCAAAGAGAGGCGAACCAACTCAATATCATAACTGTGGGGTAGAAGCACGACAAGGTTCGGCAAGCCTAGCCTCGCGTGTGCTTATAGCTCCAAGAAGCTATCCCCAAGCCCCCTGGAGCTCCCAGAGCTCATAGCAACTCAGGCAGGACCCTCATAATAGGCTCTGTCCACGATTCCAAGCTTCTCACGGAAGGTTAATAATTTGACCTTTCCCAGGGGCTTCGTGAAAATATCTGCTACCAACTCATTAGTCCCAATGTGATCGAGCCTTATGACACCTCTTTGTACCATATCCCGAATGAAGTGGTACCTAATATCAATATGCTTGGATCGATCATGGAACACAGGATTCTCAGAATTATGAATCCCACTCTGGCTATCACAAAGGATAACGATGGTATCTAGCATATGTCCAAACATCTCACTTAAGAGCTTTCTCAACCAAACAACTTCACAACTAGCCATATTCGCTGCAATGTATTCGGTCTCAGCGGTGCTCAAAGTCACCGACTTCTGCTTCCTGCTCATCCAAGATATCGAAGCAGAACCAAAGGTGACTCAACCTCTATATGTGCTCTTGTGATCCACCACACTGCCAGCGCAATTGGCATCAATATATCCATGGAGTCTCAAACTCCCAGCAGTGTATCTCATCCCATGGTTGATTGTGCCCTGAAGATATCTCAATAGATTCTTGTCACCAATCTAATGAATGTGATGCGGCTCAACCATATGTTGACTCAAAGTGTTCATTGCAAAACATACGTCTCGATGGGAGTTCACTAAGAACATCAGGGCCCCCACGAGTTGTCGATACTCGGTGGGATTTCCCAGTTCGGGCCCAGCAATGTTTCCACACAACTTCTTTAAGTTGAGTTCCATCGATGTTGACACAGACTTACAGACCACCATACCAAATCTCTCAAGTAGCTTCACGACATATTTTCCTTGAGAAAGGAAAATCTTGCATGGCCTTTGCTAGACATCCAAGCCTAGGAAGTAATGCATTGATCCTAGGCCTTTCATCTGAAACTCGGAATCTAGCTCCCTCTTACATTGGTGAATGAGATGGTCAACACCTGTTAGGAAGAGATCATCCACATAGAGAACCAGAATGAGAGGCATTTCTTTATCAACCTTAAAATAAAGGTTTGGATCAACATCACTTCGATTGAAGCCCAGCTTCATCAAGTAGCTATCTATCCTCTCATACCAAGCCCCGGGGGCTTGCTTCAACCCATAGAGGGCTTTCTTCAACCTGTATACATAGGTGTCTCTATCTTGGACTTCGAACCCCAAAGATTGCTCCACATAAACCTCTTCCTTTATTGAACCATGCAGAAAGGCAGTCTTCACATCCATCTGATGGAGACTCCATCCTTGTGTTACAACAAGGGCAATGATAAATCAGATGGTGGTATAGCGAGCGACAGGTGCAAATATAGCATCATAATCTATTTCTTCCTTTTGAGAGAAGCCTCGGGAAACAAATATTGCCTTGTACTTTTCAACACTTCCATCTGCTCAATGCTTGATCTTGAAGAGCCATTTCGAGGTGACAACAGATTTGTTCTCTGGTCTTGGGACCACTTCCCAGACATCATTTTTCATAATGGACTCATATTCTTCATGCATAGCATCCGTCCAAACTTGATGCTTTACGGCTTCTTCAAATGATCCAGGCTAAGACTGTACAATTGTACTCATGGCTTCTAGGTACCCTTGGTACCTATTCGGCTTCGTGCTTTCACGAAATGTCCCCCTTGGGGCAATATGTCTCTCGGCATCTTTGAGAGTGTCCTTGAGCCATGAGGGCCTCTTCTTATTTGAAGGAGTTGGATCAATAAGATCCATTGGTCCTTCAACATCGGGCATCGGTTCATCCTTTGAATCTCTTGCTTTCCAACTTCTCTTCTTCTTTGTCTTCCTTTTAGCTAAGAAGATTTCTTACTTTCTTAAGGGCAACATCTTCATCGAAGGTGAAATCGTGGCATATATCCACTTCTCTTTGACCAGGCACATAGATTCTATATGCATTCGAAGTTTCATTGTAGCCCACAAACATTCCCTTATTTCCAGAAGCATCCAGCTTGCTTCTCTTTTCTTTCAGCACATGAAAATAAACATGACTACCAAAGAGTCTAAAATGAGAAACATCAGGTTTCTTATCAAAGAAGACTTCTTCGGGAGTCTTGGAGTCTAGAGCGGAATGTGGGCATCTATTTTGAACTTACACAGTAGTATCATAGCTTCTCCCCATAGAAAATTTGGAAGACCTTAGTCATATAGTATGGCGCGGGAAACTTCCACAATGGTCCTATTCTTTCTTTTAGCAACACCATTTTGCTCAGGAGTATACATAGTTGTGGTCTCTCTCTTAATGCCAACTTCTCTGCAAAAGTCATTGAACTCATTTGAATCATACTCGGTTCCATTTTCGGTCTTCAAAATTTTTATTTTCTTCCCTGTTTGATTTTCCACGAAGGCCATGAAGGTACAAAACCATTTGAAAGCTTTGTCCTTCTTTTTTAAGAAATATATCCAGGTCTTGCGAGAGAAGTCATCTATAAAATTCATGTAATAGGAACATCCTCCCAAGGATGTTAGAGGGATCATACCAGATAAATCAGAATGTATCAATTGCAAGATATCAGATGTCTTTGTGACACTTGAGGGGAATTGTCCCCTTGTATGCTTCCCTTCGGCACAACCATGACATATACCTTCATGATCATCTTTAAAATCGAGCATCCCTGTCACCACCTACCTTTCTTCGAGAAGGGCTTTGTAATGAAGGTGTGCAAACATCTGGTGCCATAACTCAGCTTGAAGAGACGTGTCACATGACATAGCCCCCAATGGACTTCCTCCAACCTGGTAGAGTGTATCAACTCTAAAACCAATAGTACGAGCTTCTTTGAAGTTCTCATTCCAAATGTGTACCTTTCCATCAATGAATGTCACCTTGAATCCATTGTCTTCCATTGCCGAAATAGACACAAGGTTCTTCTTCAAATCAAATACGTACAACACATTTTGTAAACGGAGGACTTGACCTTGAGATAGATGAAGGGTCATAGTCTCTGTCCCGTGAGAGGTGGCATTATCTCCAAGGATAATTTCTAGATTAGTATCCTTCTCAATCAAATCAGAGAGGGCTTATTTATAACCAGTAAGGTGCCTTGAAGCACCACTATCAATCAACTAGACTTCCAGGATGTCAGGGGAAGATGCAACAGAGAGGGCAGATACAATAATATATTCATTTTTCTTATTATCAAAAACATTAGATTCATCGTACCTGGAATTTCTTGACCTCTTGACAGGTTTCCCATTTCCACTACGAGCAGAGGGAGCCTTCCTCTTTCCTTTGAACCTGTTGTTCCTTTGATTTCCATTCCCCTTGAAGTTGTTGTTGTCGTCATCCCTGGGAGAGTCCCTTCTATTGGAGCACTCTCTTGCATAGTGACCAAACTTGTTACAAGTGTAAGATCTTCATTTCCTTCCTTTGGGCCCCACTCTTCCATGGTTTTGATTTCTCGTGCCATCATAGTTCTTCTTCTTTGCATGAGCGGTGAAGGCAGTAGGGTCACCTCCATTCCCATTAGAGGGATGATCTCTCTCCATCATTCTTGTCTCCTCTTGAGTGCATCTCGTCAATATTTCATCAAAATCAGGAATCACATTATTATTAAGAATAATGGTATTGAATACATACCAATCACGGGGGAGACCTTCAAGCACAATGAGAACCATCTCTCAATCAGCTATTTCTTCTCCAATATCTAGGATATTTTTCTTGATTTCAGTGAGCCTCATAAAATAGGATTGAATGGATTCTTCTTTTCCCTTCTTAATATTCTTCAATTGATTCTTGAAGAGAAGCACTTGATTAACATTGCTAGCCTTGAACATGCTAACTGACTTATCATACATCTCTTTAGATGTGCCCAACTCAGAGATGTAAGCAACCAAGTGCTTATGAATAGAATCCCTGATAATTATCTTTGCTTTGATTTCTCCTTTTCTATAATTCGTCTTTGTGGCAATAGGTGCATTTGATGTAGGCTCATGAATCCTCCCCTGCACATAATCCATGACATCTTGATCTTCTAAGGAAAATCCAAGGACATCTTCCATGCATGATAATCAGACTTGTCAGTGAACATTTCATCATATTTTAAACCCATATAGGTTGAGGACGCCATTGATCCTTGATAGGATTTCTTCTTCAGTGATTGCTTTTCACACTAGCTTGGGCTTTGTCTTCACCTTAGCTCTGATCCCATGTTAAATTTGGACAAACATGGTATGTTCTATGCTTAATGCAGTTTTACTTCAATCTTTCTTATAGGCCTGATACAAATTAGCAATCACATAAACATCAAAGTAAAATGTTGATAGAAAATAATAATAGATCAACAGAAGACAAGCCAATAATATAGTTCAAAATTTACAATTCTTCTTGTCCAGCAAAGATAGAGAGTGATGTGTGTTACGATAGTCAACAGGATGCTCCAGTCAGCAAAGTCTTCCTCAAAATCAGATCAGCCAATCCTCCAAGTGTCACACACACCCCTCAAAGACAGTTCCAAAAAAGTCAACGTTGGTCAACAGAAAAGGTCAACGCAAAAAATTCAACATTGGTCAATGTTGTGGTTTAGGGTTGCGGTCAAAGGTATCCTTTTTCCCCGATCTTTGTGCCCTCTAATGCGGCCTCAAGAGATCAAGTTTTCTGCACTTGAAGGAGGTCAAAATTCCAAGATTTGACCCACGGTCAACACTGGTCAACGCACAACAAAAGAGCCCTAAAATAGTCCACACTTCTTCAGCTTCAGATTCGCACGTGTGAGAGAGAGAGGCCTCTAAAGGCTTATCGAACCAATCAGATCACAAGAGAAAATTTGTGATGAGTTGATGAGCAAATGATCTCCAAGTCTCTCCAATTTATATCCATCAGTGAGGGTGTATGACACATCTATTGGGCTTTCAAGCCTACATTACAAATATGGCCGACCTTGCCCATGTGTGGAAAATAAAATCAAAATATACGTTATGCTCATCCAAACAAGATGATATTTAGATCAATATTTCACCTCTCCGAAAGAGGAATCGAACAAAAATATAATCATCATCATATGAGCAGTGCAACATGGAGTTTGGACCTAGTTTCCCAAAATTAACACACCCTTTTTTGTATATGTTGAGGCACCTCATAAATTTTCATTATTATTCTAGTGCTTGATGGTAAGGTACTCCCTCATTTAGGGAGTTTTCTTAGATTAGTTGAGGGTTATTGCACCTTGGATCATGTGGAGGAGTTTATTGTGGACGCTCCCTCTTAGTCGAGGCTATTTTTGGTTATTTAATTGTGCCTTCAAGACAATGCCTTGAGGCTATTAGTAGTGTGTCCACACAGGGGATGTCCACATGTGTCATATTTGAGGATGTTTAGTTGTTCTTCCATCTTGTTGTTGATTCATCCACCTTGGGATGTTCATATATTTGCATATAGTTTTCATTCCACACCATTTTGGCATGATATGGGATGACCTAAACTTTGAGGCCACAAGTGGTTGGTTCTCTTAGGGAAACCAAAGATCTTTTCTATGCACTCAACTAGTTTCATAATAATCATTATTTGAAGGACAATGTAGAACATGAGAGTAATGGATGACATATTTGGAAATATGAGCAATATTGGCCAATGGAAATAACAAGGGAAGATTTGGAACTTTTGGAGGAGCTAAGGAAGAGGAAAATTTGTTTTAGATAGAGGGCTAACACTTTATGCTAGGGACAATAAGGAGGTAAAATTTTAGTGAAAGAAACATATGGGTTGGATGCCAAACACAGTGATCTTATGAACTTGAGGATGTGGCAACAAATATGGAATCCATGGATTTGGAAAAAGATTTCAATGTTTCCTTGGCCAATGGAAAGAAGGAAAGTTTTGACTTGGGGCAAGCTTCGATGATGATGTTATGAAGGCCCCATATTATGCATGATGTGCAAGCAAGAGGAGATAGTGGAACCCTTATACAACCATGCTAACCATGCTTCAATTATATGGGACCCAAGAATGGAATGCTTTATATAGTCTAACTTATAGAGAGAAGATCTATTAGAAACTCTAAAGGAATGAATAATATCTCCTTTTGAGAATCCAATCATGTTTATAACTTGGTAGCTATTCCCAAGGTTTCTTCTATGGAATGTTTAGAAATAACATAACCAATGAATTTTTAAAAACTAGTGATGAAGGTGGGAAGGAGGGAGTTATGGTTGGAAGTAATTAGAAACACAAATTAAACTATTTAAATTGTTGCTTGGAATTATTGACGAATGTAACTAGATTTGGTCTTCATAATTATACTTGTCAAAAAGAAAATGACTTATTAAAGCATGGGTTTCATACTTGGGTATGTTTTCTAGGTCAAGGCCTCCATTGAAGGCTACTAAATTTTGTCTTGAGTCATTAGAGTCATTGTCATTCTTATTAGACCCTTCTTGGGCTTTTGTATCATGTAAAAAGAATTATTTTTTAGTCAAAAAGGTAATTTGTCACCTCCACACCAAGTCAGCCTTGTCCCTAAGAATTCAACCTACATGAGGGCAATTTGACCCAACAGAAAGGCTATATAATGAGAGGAAATTCGACCTATTTGTCACATTCACTCAACAAGTTTGATCGTCAAGCAAAAAGAAGCAGAAAAAGAGTGCAAAGTAGCTAGAAGAGGACGAAGTTGTTGGCAAGACCTAAATCGAAGTTTTTGGGGTCAAAGTTCTGTTGTTGGGGGTCGGAATTCCGAATTGAAGCTGTTGTTGGGGAGTAATCACTTGGAGTATTTTGTGAAGATCATCTGCTGCATGGAAGGGTTGACTTGGTGGTTGGAGGAGGTTTTTGTCTAAGTCCAAGAAGTCTGCAAGTGTCTCATCTTGAATTGAATCTACTAAAGGAAGAGTTCTTGACAAGGTTTTCCCCTTATAGGTGTTTTTCCCTAGTTGTGCGCCTACATATTGTTTCTCTTGTTCTTGTGATCTTTATACACATAATTTGGTAATTTTTTGATGAAAGATAATCTAATTAAGAAGTAAAAGAGGTCAACATAATTCACAGGAAATTATCAAGAAAGAGGCATCAAACCCTAAATCCTACTAGTATTGATTTCTCAACATGGGATCATACCTAAGGTCGAATAAGGTTGGAGATCACTTTGTTGGCTTGGAAGGAAAGGTTACTACCTCTATGGAAAGTTACTTGAAGATGGGATTCAATATCATAAGAATTGCATGAAGCTGGATTGGAAGGATCATTTACAACTTATCTAGAAAGGTCAAGAGTGAAGGATTCTTGGCTGCACTTACAGGTACTCCTGATGATGACAGTGCATCGACCATTGATAGTGGAGCATCAAGACATGTGACGAGAGAAAGTGGACAACTTCATACTCTATCAAAGGAACCATCATCTCATGCAGTGGAGTTAGGAGACAACAGCAATTATGCAGTCAATGGCCTTGGATCTACATCATTGAAGCTGGAAAATGGAGCAAATCTACACCTCAACATTATACTCAATGTTCCAAGTTTTAAAAAGAATTTACTTTCAATTTCTTGTTTAGAAGATAAAGGAGATAGGGTTTCCTAGTTTTGGTTTGGGGAAAAGATTCAAGCATTGACAAGGCAAAATTTGTTGGAGCACGTGAAGGAAGACTATATATAGTTATAACACCATCTCCTCAAGCCCTAGTTCACATGGAGATCAATCCTATCAAACTATGGCATAAAAGATATGGGAATATGCATTACAATATCATTCCCTCTTTTAATCAAATGGTAAATGGCATCCCCAACATCAAGGAATATCATGAAGGGGTATGTAAGGGATGTGCTTTGGAATAATACAAGGAAGCCTTTTACAAGTAGTGATACAATGCCTAAGGAAATATTAAATCTCATTCATTCCAATGTGTGCGGGACTATGTTTAACAAATCTCTTGGAGGCCATTTTTATTATGCGACCTTCATTAATTATCACTCTAGAAATATATGGCTCTACCTTCTGAAGATAAAAGATGAAGTATTTGAAAAGTTTAAGAAGTTTGGATCTGAACTTTGAGATCCGATAATGGTGGGGAATACACTTCAAAGAACTAATTTAATATTGTAAAGAAACAATTATTAAGAGGGAGCTCATTGTTCCCTACAATCCTGAATAGAACGGAGTTGCATAAAGGAAAAATAGAACAATTAAATAATGCATATGAACCATGATATTTGATCAAGATCTACGTATTTGATCAATATCTACTCAAGTTTTTATGGGGCGAAGTAGCAATGACAACAATATATATAAAAAATAGAAGTATTCATAGAATCCTTGAGAATATGACACTCGAAGAAGAATTCACAGGGAAGAAGCCATGTGTGGACCATCTTAGAATCTTTGAGTGTCTCGCATACATCCATGTTCCAAGGGACAAGTGAAAGAAATTATATTCTACAAGTATTAAAGGGATATTCATTGGCTACAATATTTCTTCAAATGCATATAGAATCTACATCAAGGAATGAATAAAAATTGAAGTGAGCAGGGATGTTATATTTGATGAGAATCATGCCTACAAATAATCCAAGGATATTCCAATCGATTCTGATGACGAATATATACCACTATTTGAAGAAAAAGAGCATCATGATAAGACAACTACAAACCAAGAAGAAGAAGGACCAAGTGAGCCTATTCAACTTGTGATCATACCCAAAATAAGGAAAAGGCCAAATAGGTTAAAAGCTACTCTTGAAGATGTGGAAGGACATGAAGCTACTAAATGAACTTTTAGAGAAAACAAAAGACTAAAGAGATATTCAGGATATGTAGCATAAATGACAAGATTGATAGAATTTGAACCAACTACATTCAAAGAAGTTTCTCATCAATAAGAATGGAAGAAGGAAATGCAAGAAGAATATCAATCTATCATGAATAATGGACTCTAAGAAATCATTCCTAGGCCAAGTGACAAATCAGTTGTCACCTCAAAATGGATTTACAAAATCAAACATGTTGTTGATGGAAGTATAGACAAATACAAATCTAGATTCGTTGCAAAGGGTTTCTCTCAAAAATAAGGTATATACTATGAATAAACCCTTGGACATATTGCAAGATATACTACTATAAGATATTTGGTTTCACTAGCTGCTACAATGGGATGGAATATCCATGAAATGGACATAAAAACAATATTTATGAATGGAACCATCAATGAAGAAGTATACATTGAACAACTATAATACTTTGAAATAAATAGCAAGGACACACATGTTTGCAGACTTGAGAAAGCCCTATATGGCTTGAAGCAATTTCTCAAGGCATGGTATGTAAGGATGGATGCATATCTCTTGAGAATTGGGTTTACCAAAAAAATTTCATATCCAAACCTCTACATTACAGTGGTGAACTATGAACCAGTGATTATACTACTATATGTGGATGATCTGTGTATTACATGTGTGGAGTGCATAATACAAGAATGTAAGAAAATGCTAGCAGCTGAATTCAAACGGAAAGATCCGAGACTTATGCATTATTACTTGGGTTTGAAGTTTGGCAGAAACCTGCAAAGATATATTTGGGTCAAGGTAAATACATAATCGAGATATTTTAGAGATGTGGTATGATGGATTCCAAGCCTATGACTACTCTCATGATCACTAATATCAAGAAGTTGAGAAGCTATGACTCTAGTCTCGTCAATCCTACTAGCTATCATAAGTTGGTGGGCTCTCTAATGTACATGGTAAATACGAGACCTGATATATGTTTTGCCATAAATTTTCTTAGTCAATTTCAGTTGGAGCCTCTTCATGACCATTGGATAGTTTCTAAGCATATTTTGAGATATCTATGTGGCACTATACATCACTTCCTAAAATATGATGGAAAGGAAGTTAAGTTAACAAGTTTTATAGATTTCGATTGGGGTGGCAGTGAGACTAATGGAAGAAGCACTATCTGTGGATGTTTCAGTTTGGGATCCTCGATGATTTCATGGATGAGTAGAAAACAAGATCTTATTGCGTTAAGTAGTGTTGAAGCAAAATATGTTGTTGCATGTGAAGTAGGAAAGGAAGTTGTATGGTTAAGGAAACTTTTGTCAGATTTGTTTGGAAAGCATCGAGATCCTACAATGATAAATTTTGATAATTAAAGCAGCATCAAGATATTTGAAGACCCTATATTCCATGCAAGGACAAAGCATATCAACAACAAATACCACTACATTAGGAGCTTGGTACAAGATGAGGTCGTGAAGCTACAATATTTTTCCGACAGATGTACAGGTAATTGTGCTGACGAAGACTCTTCCAAATAATAAGTTTGAGTATTTTAGAAGCATACTTGGGTTATTTGATATTACATATTTCATTGATAGGGAGAGATGAAGCATCTAATGGTGGATGCTTGGGAGGACATTTAGCTGACCTATGTGTTGATGTCTAGATCCTGAAGAGGGAGTGTGGCGTTGGTCTTGGCGCTCTAACCTTGGATATGTACCTAGATCCCTGGGTTGATGGTTAGCTAGTAAGCCTGATGGTAACTAGACTGGATGAAAGCTTTATTCCATCTTATTCCCACCTGGATAGGTTACCTTGGTCGGGAATCTAGTTCGTAGCACTAAGTGTGCTTGAAGTCTTCGTAGTTCATTTCATTTTGAAATCTTCCATATATGTAATTATGAATAGCTCTAGGGATTGATGAAGAATGTAACTAGCTTCGGTCTTCATAATTGTACTTGTCAAAAATAAAATTTATTATTAAATAAAATGACTTATTAAAGCATGGGTTTAATGCTTGTGTCAATGTTTTCTAGGTCAAAGCCTCCATTGAAAGTTTCTAGGTTTTGTCTTGATTCATTAGAGTCAGTAATTTTTATTAGAACCTTCTTGGGATTTTGTATCATGTAAAAAGAATTATTGTTTAGTCAAAAAGGTAATTTGTCACCTTCACACCAAGTCGGCCCTGTCCCTAAGAAGTCGACCTACATGACGGAAATTCGACCCAACGGAAAGGCTATATAAGGAGAGGCAATTCAACATATTTGTCACATTCACTCAACAAGTTTGATCTTCAAGCAAGAGAAGCAGAAAAAGAGTGTGAAGTAGTTGCAAGAGGACAAAGTTGCTAAGAATACCTAGATTGAAGTTTCTGGGCAGTTGTTGGGACCAAAAATATGGTTTTACTGTAGGTTCGAAATTCTATTGTTGGGGACAACGTTTTGCTGCTGGGGGGTCGAAATTATGAATTGAAGTTGTTGCTGGGGAGCAATCATTTGGAGTATTTTGTGAAGATCATTTGTTGCACGGAAGGGATAACTTGGTGGTTGGAGGAGGTTTTCTCTAGCTCTAAGAAGTATAGAAGTGTCTCATCTTGAATTGAATCTACTGAAGGAAGAGTTCTTGAATGGGTTTTCCCCTTATAGGGATTTTTCCATGGTTGTGCACCTACATCTTATGTCTCTTGTTCTTGTGATATTCATACACATAATTTTGTAATTGCTTGATGAAATATAAACTAATTAAGAAGTAAAAGAGGCCAACATAATTCACAAGTAATTATCAAGAAAGAGGAATCAAACCCTAAATCCTACTAGTATTGATTTCTCAACAGGAATGAGCACGATTAAAATCATAGAACAAAGGAGTAAAATATTATAGAGACTTGGGACATAAATGCAAGCACTACCAATTAGACCAGTGGATGAGGCTGCTAATAGATTTCATTTTTTTATAAGTTCAGCATTGGTGAGGCTACATCATGGTCATGTCCAAAAATAACACCTAAATAGGGTGGGGAATTAAACCGGTGAGCTGATCACTAAGTTCTCATGTGTGTGTGAAGGAGAATGACCTTCACTTCTAATATTAAAATATTGTTTGAATCTGAGTTTGTGAAATACCCTCGAGTTAAGTTCTCCTCAAGGCATCAAAATTTGACAGAGGGGTCGCCAATGGTGAGAAAAATTGTAGCACAACTAAGCCTATGGTGGGGTGGAACATGGCTCACCCTACTTTAGTGTCTTGTACTTTTCTAGCTGTAAATATTTATTTTTGTTAGTGATATTTCTACGATAGTGATTTAGTGACATGCATACTTATATAATTACTCTTTTCAGCAAGTTGATATGTACATGCATTTACCCTTCAACAAATTTATCATGGCTATAGTTTTTATACAATTTGGTTGTAGCTTTTTATATGTATTAAATTTTGTAACAACACTGGTTGAGGAAGATAGGCTTCCTAAATTCTTATTTAAACAGGTTTTGTTGGAATTTTTTCTATAACATTTTTTATAGGAGGTTCCAAAAGTTGAAACTTGAACCATAATGAGGGGAAATTTCACTGACCGTCTGGTCTAATTTTCAAATTTTGAGTTGCAAAATTTTAGGACATGTGATCAAATGAAGTTGAGATTCTTAAATACATCTTTAAATAGATCATGTTGACATTTTTGCTGTAACTTTTCTTCTAAGAGGTTCCAAAAGTTGAAACTTGGACCATAGTGAGGGGAAATCCCACTGATTATGTGGTCCAACTTTCATATCTTGGGTTACGATATTTTAGGGGATATGATCATAGGAAATCGAGCTTCCTTGATGCTCTTAAAATCATGCATCAAACATTTCATGGTGACATTTTTGCTATAACTTTTCATATAGGAGGTTCCAAAGGTTGAAACTTGGACCATAATGAGGGGAACTCACATTGATTATCAGGTTCAATTTTTAGAACTTGGAAGCCTATAATTTAGGAGATATGCCCTAGGGAAGTTGCTATATTAATTTGCATGCAAAGTGTTTGAATAAATGCCTAAATGGTTTAATGATTCATTGTAGGAGAACTGTTTGATTAAATGCCCCATTGAAAAATTTGTTTTGTGGATGGGGATAATATTGTTGTATGTTAGCGTTGTTGTATAATAGTACTGTTGCAGCTGATCTATGCCCATTTGCATACAAAACATTTGAAGAAAAATGTGTTAAAGGTGTTTTATTATAATTTGGATACAAACTATCTAATAAAGTACCTCAAAGGCAGAAATCAAAAGTTGCATGATTGAGTGGTATATTTCAGTTAATATGTTAAAAGTGGAATTAGAACAATGTTTCTTATTTGACTTCATACAAAATGTCTACAAGAAAAAAACTACTTGATTGGTTTTATACAAAGTATTTGAAGACATATTTATATGTAAAGTGTTTGACAAAATGTATGAGAGATGAAAATCAAGTTTTTGCAAGTGTGGTTAGTATAAATTCATTAGGGGTATATGCCAAAGTGGTATCAAAGTTTATTGTCAAGCTAGTAAAAATAAAAATAAAATTTTGGGTACTCCATAACCTATGTAAGTCATTGAGGGAACTGGGTATTTGACAGTGGTATCAGAGCTAAGGTTCAACATTGAACTTGGATGGGCTCAAGTATATGAAAAAATTTATGTTTTAAATTAATATCTATGCATGCATGTGTACTTATGTGAAATCATTTCGTTGTATATATGAATAAACTGATGTTATTTGAATATTGACTTTAGTTTGATCCAACAAGATAAACATTCAAGATGACTAAATTTTTTAGAACAACCCAATAGAATTGCAAATATTTATGGCCAAGTGACGCAACCATATTTATGAAGGGGAATCTCTTAATTTATCTCTTATTAGTTTTAATAGTTTTCTTTAATGCATTGAGATATGATATGTTGATCAATAATATCATAGACATGATTAAAATACAAGAGATAAAATGGTTCAATAATGCATATCAATCAAATAGATATTAAATAATGATATGGTAGATGCATGAAGATATCTTAGGTGCATACAGTAATGGATGTGCATGCATAAAAATAGAGTAGCCTGCTATCATAAAATGATTAGATGACTAATAATTGTTAATGGTGAACATGCAACTAGGAACATGTTAACAACATAATTGGGAAGCCAATGAAGGTGTTGCATGTAGTCTTGTGGAATCAAGGCTATGGAAGATAAAGTGTCGATGAGGGAATGGTACAAATGACACCTATGCATTTTGATATGCATGTTGTGACAATGTTGTGAGTGCACTTATCCTTGTGTTTCCTTGTGGAAGGTTGGAGCCCTGGAGGGAGAAATGTGGGGACAAGTGTTTGTGTTCAGGTCTAGAGAGTATTAGAATCCCCAAAGGCAGATGAAACTATTGTAAGCCACATGCCTTTTTTGTCCAACCAAAGTTGGATACCCTAGAAGGATAGTGGCACAGCTTGAGGGATTGTTGTGATCAGAGAAGGGGATGCACTACCTTAGGTTGAGTGGATTGATGGGAGAATGTGAGATTGTTGGTTAGAGTCTATTGGAGTTGGTACTTTGGCCTTATTTGTGTTAAATACTGGTTATGTATCATACTTGGTTCTCGTTAAGCGAATATATTTGTGGATTCATGAATATTAGGGGAATTTTGAGGTAAAAAATGGGTCTCAAAATAAAAAATATACTAATAAAATTAAATTTAAAATAACTAATATAATTCAAGATGATATCATTCCCCGAGAAATCAGTCGGTATCGATGGGAAAATATTTTTTAATTGTAACAAACTTGTCTCTTTATAAGTTTACTCAAATGTCAAGTGTAGGCACCCATTGGATGTGTAATTTAATTCCACATCCAACGAGTACCCACTTTGCATACTTTTGAGTAGACCCATACCAAAAAAATTGAAAATACATGAAAAAAACATGTTGAAAACACCTTTTTCATGTATTATCATTTTTTTTGTCTGTTAATACTCATAAGTATGAAGAGTGGGTACTCATTGGATGTGGAGTATAATTATGCATCCAACGAGTGTCTACACTTGACATTGGAGTAAACCTGTAAGAAGATAAGCTGAAAATACAATTATTTTAATTATTGTTTTATTATTATTTTTCTTAGGAAATTTCGGACCTCAAAATTCCCCTAATGCCAGCCTAAGGATGATCCACTATTGAACAAAACAAGAGCAACAGGGCCTGCTCTAAGAGAAAAGAAGAGGTTTTCTGCCAATCAACAATTTTCTCCATATAAGTGTTTTAAGAATTATTGATTATGACTCTCGAATTTTATGCGCACTTAAAGCATTATTTGAATGCCAATTTAAGTGCATGATGTGATCATATGATTGTGAGTTGGATGAAGGAACGATCATGTTCTAAGATGATTGTATTGATATGCACATGAGTGTAAGGGGGAGTGACCCCATAGTTGATACAAAGAAGAAATTTGGGTTGTGAGTATGTTAAAAATTTGAGAAAATTTATTTCTTTGTTTAATAAAATTGCTATGTTTATTCATGTGATGAAATTCCTATGAACTTGGAAGCATTTCTTGCAAAGTTTCATTAGAAGGTAGATGTAGATAAAGCATCATTCAAGGAGGGCTTGATTGTGTCAATATGAACCAGATGGACAATGAAGTCACAGATGTGAAAACGGCTTGAGAAGGACGTTTCTCTTAATTGAAAATTGCGTTTGGTTGATATATTTTGTTTATAAAAATAATTTGAATGCATGAATGGTAAAAAAATAAAAACTGGTACTTGTTATATTTTTTTTAATACAATAAGGTTACCTAATGAATTCCGTGTCGCATGGAAAGTTCATATGGCAAGTATGCAAGAGTGATGTCTGGTTGTTAACTACCACGTGAAATATGGTTGTGAAGATATGGTGATCTATCTAGGAAGGATGGTTGTGAAGTTGAAAATCCTAGGAACAAGGCCATTGTGGTGACATTGTAACCTTATTGCATCCATTGATCACCATGAGTTATGTTATTACAAATTTCTTGTGCTATTTATACCAAGCCAGAGGGATGCCTTGGATGTAGAACTCCATAAGTATAGAGACTCTTCATGTTTGAGGAATACTTTCCAAGGAATGGATCATATGAGGGACTAGGGAGGAAAATAATGGGATATCTAAACTTTGAAGGTGTGTGACTGCAAGGAAGGGGATACTTGAATGAATTGGTTTTCAAAGATTCATGTATATACTCATTGGGATCATGAATGCATTGAGTGTTTCCAAGAAAACAATGAGTTGAACTTGTTCCTTGTGTAAAAGCCTTATGAAGAAACAAACAACCATGCAAGAATGTGTTGGAATGCCAAGAGGTCGAAAGGTAACTAGACTGTGAAAATTGAATGGCATTGCTTGAAGTGGTTACTAAGGACATGGAAATTGTTGTTGATATGAAAGTGACATATCCCTTCTTTTGCATGGAATGGTTCTACAGATAGAACACTGAGTACAGTGTTCCTTTAAGAGGGAGGGGATTATGACACCCTTTTGATTACCTCAAGTTTTGTAATGTAATTAAAAACAAATAATACTAGGGTGTCAGAAATGATGTTATAATGAAAAAATTTATTATATGATGTAATGCTTAGTTTTAGTAATAAAAATGCTAGGGCCGAAAAAAAGGATAGACAATAGATTATGATGCTTTGGGGAGGGAGAAAACTTGACTTGAGAGAAAAAATATATCTTGGGTGAATATTTTCATTTGAAGTGATGGTTATTTTTTCCAAGAAGCTTCTAGCAAGAGGTTGGGAAGATGAAGGGTCAAGGTTTGATTACAAAAATAAGAGTGAGGAGAAATCAAGGGGTTCTTCTGCTTGGTTCTTAATGTTTTATTTTTTCTATCTTCTATTACCCTCTCATACATCTCTCTCTCTCTCTCTCACTTAAGAAATTTTGAATTATAAAAAGGAATGGTGATGGAACCCAAAGAAGTTTAGACCTTATGAATGGTTATGAGATGTGAATGACAACTTATGTGAGAGGAAATGATTGTGTTGCAACACTTTTCTTTGGACTAGATGGCTTTGAGGATTGGGAATGGTCCTAGTTGTGTGGGACGCGTGGAGCAATGAATAGGGGATGGTTGAGGGATTGCAAAGACTAGAGAAGAACTCCTTTATGTTGTGCAAACCTACGTGGTATTTTTGTGAATGTGAGCCTATTCAAATATGGAAAGGTTGGTCACTGATTTTTCCTCTCTGTGTGTGAAGGAAATAGTATTCACTTCATGTTTTAAAATATGATATGAATTTGAGTGTGTGAAATACACCTAAGTTAAGTTCTCCTCAAGGCTTCAAGATATGGCACGAGGCTGGCCAACTGTAAGAAAAATTATAGCACAATTGAGCCTATGGTGGGGTAGAACATGGCTCACCTACTATAGATTCCAATATATTTTTTGGCCTTAATAAACAAATATGTGTTTCTATATTAATGATGTTTTTGGCATACATGGTTTTGTGACATGCATGATTATTTAATTTTTCTTTTCATCAAGTTTATATGTACATGCACTTACCTTTCAACAAATTTATCATGGTTATAGTTTTTGTACTATTTGGTTGTAGCATTTTATATATATTAAATTTTGTAACAACACTAGTTGAGTAAGATATACTTCTTAAATTATTCTTTAAACAAGTCTTGTTGGAATTTTTTCTATAACTTTTCTTCTGGGAGGTTCCAAAAGTTAATACTTGGACCATAGTGAGGGGAAATCCTCCTGATTGTCTAGTCCAATTTTTAAATCTTGAACCGCCAAATTTTAGCAAATATGATAAAAACAATTCGGGCCTTTTAAATGCATATTTAAACAGATCATGTTGGAACTTCTTCTATAACTTTTCTTTTGGGAAGTTTCAGAGGCTCAAACTTGGATCATAGTGAGAAGAAATATTGTTAATCATCTAGTCCAACTTTCAAATCTTGGGTCGCATTATTTTAGGAGATATGGTGAGGAATTTAAGTTTCTTGGATGCTCCTAAATCATGCATAAAATAGGTCATGTTTTCTTTTTTGCTATAAGTTTTTATGTAAGAGGTTCCAAAGGTTGAAACTTGGACCATAACGAGAGGAAATACGACTGATAGTCTAGCTTGATTTTTAAAAATTGGACTGTTATAATTTAGGAGATATGTTTCGGGGAAGTTGCTATATTATTTTGCATGAAAAGTTTTTGAAAAAATGCCTAAAGTGTTTAATAATTCATTACATAAAAATTGTTTGATTAAATGCCAAATGAGGATATTGATTTGTAGATGGGAACAATATTGTTGTATGTTAACATTGTTGTATGATAGTACTAATGTAGCCAATCTATGCCTTTGTGCATACAAATCTTTTGAATGAATTGTTAAAGATATTTTATTACAATTTGCATACAAACTATTTGATAAAATACCTCCAAGACAAAAATCAAAAGTTGCATGATTGGATGTTATATTTTAGTTAGCATGTTACAAGTGGAATTAGAAAAGTGTTTCTTATTTGATTTCATACAAAATGTTTGACAAAATGTTTGAAAAAATGTCTACGAGAAAAATTCCACTTAATTGCTTGTATACAAATTAAGTATTTGAAGAAATGTTTACATGTAAAGTGTTTAACAAAATGTACAAGAGATAAAAATTAATTTTTTGCAAGTGTAGTTAGGATAAATTTAATAGGGGTATGTGAAAAAGTGGTATCAACACTTATTGTCAACCTAGTAAAAAGAAAGAAAAAAATGGGTACCTCATAACCCCATAACCTCTATAAGTCATTGACAGAACTGGGTATGTGAAAAAAATCATGTACTTTATATGAATACATGTGTTTTTCCACTCACATGCAATTTTACCTATGCCTTTTTTAGTCATCGAGGGATGTGAGAGATTTTGGAGGTTTTTGGGTGGCAATTTGAATTATCAGGGGTTTCAAAGTACTGAGGGTTGAGTGACCAATCCATTCAATCTATCATTCTGGTTCAAATATTCTTTCTCTTTAAGTAACCATTTAGTTGCGGAATTCGAATTATAACATGTTGGGAGAGTTGAAGTTGCAAGTTGATTAGAAATTTTGGGAAAGCTCAAATTTCCATTCTCTAGGGGAATTTTTTGAGAGGTACTCCCTAAGTTAAAATGACCATAAACCTACTCTAAACATGTTATGGATAACTACAATAATGAATTATGAGATAATTGTGACTATATGGAATGCTAATCTCTATATTAGGTAATTTCACTACAACTTATAATCCCTAGAATCCTAGCAAAAAAATTTCTTAGCCAACCTATGTTGGATCCTTGGAAGGAACTGGGACAAATTGAGGGATTGCTGAGCAAATAAGGTGATCCCCTTCCTTGGTTTATTCAAGCTTTTGTGAAAATAAACCTATGGATTTGGATTGTTATAGGTGTAAATATTGTCCATGAACCTAAGAATTGTGCCATGAGAAGAGAATTAGAGCCACTCATAGGAAAAATTTTACTTGTGGATACATCACCTAAACTCTAAGGTGGTATTTGTTAAAATTGTAGCTTGGACAGATGTCTCTGCATAGGCCTTTTGTCCAGGCATGCAAAAGATACATTAATAATTACTTATTTTAGCATTTTTTTCCCAAGTTGAAACTTAGGAAAAGTATGATAATTAATTTAATTAGTTATTATTGGATTTGTAACTTAGATTTATAAAGTTCATAACATTGTAAATTATAGTTATTTTATATCAGATCAAAATAAAGTGATAAGATCAAATTTTGGCCTTTCATATTTTCTTTGAAGATCTCAAGGAGGAAATAGGGTTATAAGAGAAATTATAAATTGTTGGAATGAGTGGGTGAAGGATGCATAAGAGATCACATTGAGTGAGATAGAATAGCGCCTATTTGGGTGAGAATAAGGAAGGCCATGAAACTAAGAGAAGGGGATATCTTGTTTAGAGAAATAGGGGTCGTAGGTTGGCCGTACTAAGCAATAGAGAGGGGCTAAACCTAAGGTTATGTTTGCAGGAGAGAGAGGTTGAGTATTACCCACGGGCTAAAGTCACCAGTTTGGAGCCACACCAGTGGGCAGAAGGATTTCATCGAGCAGGGTTGTTGAATATGTTGAACGTTCCACACTTCGGTTGAAGTGCCAGCAACACAATATGTCTTTGACGGCTTTTGGCTTTAGCGCATGACGAAAACCTATGTTTGGGAGAGAGGATCCCAATAAATGACATGTTGATTAGAAGAATCATCGCGCTACCACACCAAGGAAAGAACCCCATTGAGGAGTTCATGGGAAAGAGTCAAGATAAGGCAGTGGCTGATGAAATGAAGAAGGAGTATGAGTTGAGAAAGAATTCAAGGGGCTATGACATCAAATCTATCAATGAACAAGTAGTGTTCTTTCGTCACGCACATTCTTGCAGGAAAAATTATGCACAATTGCAGAGCGAATGAATTCCCAACAGACGTGGTCTCTTTTGCTGCACAGTGCAACAAGGGGGTCCAGTTTAACTAGGCTAGCTACTTGTGAAAGGAATTTTTAGAGGAATGTTTAGAAGCGCAGGAGGAAGGGAAGGTGTTCCACTACGCATGGTTTCTATTGATCATTGCGATAATAGCATGGAAGGAACCTGAGAAGTCACAATTTTCCACAATTGACCACGATGTATGCGAAGCTGCGAGGTATGCCTCGCTCTGGTTTTCCAAGGAGACGATGTGAGCATTGGAAAATAAGACTTTTTGGGAACTAATGGAGATGGATTTGTGCACGGTGGTGAATTAGCGTCCCAGTCTGTCACCAACTTTGTTTGAAGAATGCTAAAATATTCCATAGTTTAAGGTCGATTTCCACAGAGCTTACATCAAGGCACGAAAGGATTCGACAGAGATATGGCATTCTTTGACATATTTGGTCACAAAGATTGACCTTTTGGACGTCCTAAAGACATGAACGGTAGATTGGATGACTCCACCCATTGAAGGCACCGAGACAGAGAAAGACACCACGTAGCATGCAGGAACCAGCGGTAAGGACACGGATAGGAAAAGATGCAGACTAAGAAATAGAGAAGTACATGGAAGGACATGAAGGCATAGAGCCAGATCAAGGTGGCCAAGACCCTCCTGGAAATACAAATTTGGTCACTTCCCAATTTATCATAAATAATAGGGTATCTACAATGTCTACGCCAAGTGTACAGAAGAAGCACAAGGCCAATCGATCCAAGTGCGCAGAGCCACTGGTCCTCACTGAAGGGGACTTTGATGAAATTGGCGACAAGGTATAGCAGATCACCTAAGAAACATGGAACAAAATCGAGGATCAATACAAGGCAGTTTTGACCGAAGTATAGGAAGGGATACAGGAACTCAAGGTTTTGGCACAAAAAACAAGACCACAAGGGCAGCTAACCAGCCAAATCGTGTAGACAAGTCAATCAGCGAAGCTAGAGCACCGAATAGAGACCCAATTTGGTTTGAGAATTTTGTAGGTACCCGGAGGAGTGCTACAGTTCGAAGCAGTTTAGGACAGAGAATGCGCAAAAGGCTGGGAAAGCATAAACATGAACCTCATTGCACTCCCCACTTAGACACTGCATGAATTTCATCAAGGGATCATAGAGGAATTACAGGGGTGAGCAAAACATACTTCACAGTTCACCATGCAGTTGCAAAAGGAACGAAAGAAGATGATGAAGAAGCTTGATCAGGTGTTAAAGGAAAGAGACGAGGTGCGCTAGCAGAAGCAATAGTTGGAAGAAGCTATCAGTAAGACTTGCAGTGAGGTTTCGACATTCAGGTCTACATAGAGGAACCACTAGCAGCTAAGGTTGTGAATATTTCTCTCACAATCAAGGAATCAAAGGGCAACACTAAGAAGTCGAAATTTGAATATCAAGTCCATATTGTTGAGCTGAAAATGAGGCTGCAGCTACCCAAGCCGCCAGAAGTTAAAGAGCAGAGGGAAGCGGATCTAAAACCACACTGGAAGGTATATCCACCGCAGTAAAGGATTGTGGTAAAATTTTGGATGATACCATGGAGATTTGGACCTTGCTGTAGGAGGATCCAAACATTCAGAAAATTGAAGATGAGGAACAGGCAATGCAGAAGCAGTTGGACGATATTCGGGCAACTGTGAGGACCTTAGCATCTACGCAGTGGCTCGCTAGGTTCACTTAAGGAAACACTCTTCAGAGTCAAATTGAGGAGATTCGGCGAAAAGAGAATCTTATCACAATAAGTACTAGTCGTGGCAGGATGAGGCCATTCAGTTCTCACAGACAGTCAATGGAAAGCTTAAGGAGATGTGACAACGGTAGAAATACATCCTGCAGAAGATAGTTGGGCCAACCACGAAGAAGTTGGTTTAGGAAGTGCACCAGGAAGAAAAGCAGATTGCATAGATGCTTAGGTCATGCAACAATGCTTATGACAACATAATAGGGAATATTCGGCTAGCTGAGTGACTCATGACGAGTCACATGTGAGTGTTGGGAGCATGTTGGGCGCAACCCAACTTGGTCCATTTTTGGACAAAATACTCTGCAACTCAAGGAGTGGAGTGCACTGTACCATGAAAACAGATCTACCGCGCAGTGTTTAGGGGCTTCAAGGCGGGTTAAAGCCCCAGTTTTTTCTGCCCATGGTTTTGTATGATGTAAATGATATATAAAGTAATGTAAGTCTTTATCAAAGTCATGTATAAGATGTAATAGTTGATGAGAATAAACACATGAGATATCTATTTTAGCCTGTTTTCGGTCATACGAAGGCTCCGTAGTTGTGTGCGTGGAGGCCTTGAAGAGTCTGCAACTTTGTGCATAGACCACCTGCAGCTGTGTGCGTAGGTCGGATAAGTGAATGTATTGAAGAGACTTATCATAATAAATAAGAAGAGTTTTGAAGGAATCTATTTGTGTATATGTGTGTTTTCTTATTATCTGCATTATGAAGTTGTTTATATGCTTTATGTTGTGTTTTAATAATAAAGGTGCAGTGCGCACAAGTATTGAATGGTGAATTAAGTATAGACTATTAAAGTAGGTATATGCACCCGCACAATTCCAAATAAAAATAAGGAAGAATTTTAGCAGTGATCCAAATTCCATTGTCCCTCTGGATGCAAAAACCCGATTCTGACATCCCCCAATATTGCCTCGGGTGAGACTGCAATCTATGTAGCAAGTCGTTACCGAAAGGGCCAGTAATAGAGGGTTTTCTTGGTGCGCATATAACTCTGAACCTGGCCCAAACAAGCCAAAAATAACCAGCCCTTGGGTCCCACTCATTGTTTATGCCATTAAACCCTCAAACGCTCCCTTGATATGGAAGAGGGCGTGTCTGGGAGGCTCTAGATGCTCCCACAACATGGGCATGCATGCATCCAAGGACTTTTTTCCTCGGACCTGTGCCAGCGTCCCCTGGATTTTATCCACTTTTTCAGGCCTAGAGCTGAGGTCATTTCCTAGAACACCATGACAATTTCAATAGTGAAATATAACGTTGGAATAACACTGCAAAAGCGGACACTTGAACAAGGACTTAATTGGACCCCTACTAGCCATGACAGGAATTTCATCAAACATGTCACAAATATGTAATCTACATGTTTAAATAACATATCTGAGCATAGGGGTCTCATACTTATATGAGAGTCGCTAAGAATCATTGTTGCCTCATCAAATTAACTTCATTCCATCTAATTGGGCATAGATACATTTTTCATTCATTTACAAATCAAAACATGATGACAGCCATACATCATCACCATCATAAAACACATTCATAACCAGCATATAAACAATAGAAATGACGAGCACATAACAACCATATAAGCCGCATAATAACAAGCATATTTACCCATCAATACAAGAGGAAAAGAGCTCTTATTGCCATAAACAAAATGCAACCAAGTTTGGGACTTCCAAGTGACCCACATAACTAGACTCTTGAGTTTTCCCTCTTTCGAACCATACTGCTCTTAAGTGACAAGCTCAAGCATACATGTACAATAAGGGACTACATTGAATCTTTTGAACAATTGGACATCAGAACTAGAGGACTAGGAGATTACTTTTAGTTGGAATGTTTCATAGGTGGCCTAAAGGAATCCATCCAAGTGCATGTCCAAATGCATCACCCCACTGCTTGATTGGACACATGCCACAAGACATTAGAGGTAGAAGTTGCCTTACACACCCAGTCCAATCGTCCAAATTTCATCGCAAAGGCACGTCCCACCCAGGCTATAGGCCCCACCCAAACACTTAAGGTTCAAAAGGTGTCACCGATGGAAATGTATGAAAGAAGGAAACAAGGATTTTTCTACTACTATGATGAAAAGTACTCCCTAGGACATAAACACAAGCAACCAAAATTCTTTCAAACTGATGCTACTAAAAACAGTTCGGTTGATGAAGCTCCACTCACTGAAGTTCCTGAGGAAGAAGTGGGTGAACCCCAAACAAACCGGTTATATCACTACATGCCTTGGTTGTAATTTCTTCACCCCATACTCTCAAAATTTGTGGTTTCATTAAACATCAACTAGTAGTGGTGTTGATTTATAGTGGCATCTCACTCATATATTTATCCATATGAGAGTAGCATAAGTTCTTTATTGTTTTATATAGGTTGTATCTAATTTCCATGTCCTTATCGTTGATGGGGTGACCATGAAATGTGAATGACACTATGAAAATATTAAGCTTCATATGGGGTATTATTACCTCAAACCCCACATGTTTACCATTGAAATGGGTGGTTGTGGCATTGTCCTTAATGAAAAATGGCTCTGAACATTGGGCTCTATCACAATGGATTTACATGAGTTATATATGAGATTTAAGGAAAACGACCACACTCATACATTTTGGGGACTCCAAGCAAGTGCTCCTACTATCATCAACTCACATCAAATCAAGAAGATTTTAAAAAGGAGCCATCATGGGTTAGTATGCCAATTTAATTCCATCCAGGCCATTGAATCCACTTCACCTCATATTCATCTAGATATGCAATAGGTATTAGATCGCCACCAATGGGTATTCAAAAAACCTAAGGAGTTCCCAACCTCTAGGGGTGAACATGATCATATCACCCCTTTGGTCCCAGTGCCCAACCACCAAATGTCCACCCATATCACTATTGTAACACCCTAATCCCACATCTACCCAAATAACCTGCCAACCGGGGTAATTATGCGATGAGAGGCCCCTATAATGGGATTCAACCTCCTAGGTGACCTTAAGGAAGTGGAATCAATGGAAACACATCAACAGACTTTCCACATCAGCAATAAAACTCCCAAGATCCATCCCAACCACTAAGGTAACCATCCCTTGGGTCCTGCTAAGTTTTTAAACCATTAAACCCTCGGACGCTCCCTTGATATGGATGAAGGTGTGTCTGGGAGGCTTTAGAAGCTCCCACAACATGGCCATGCATGCGTTGAAATTTTTTTTTCCTTAGACATGTGCAAGTGTCCCCAAGATTTGAGCCACTTTTTCAAGCCCAGAGCCCAGGTCACTGCCCAGAATACTATGACTCTTTCAGAAGTGAAATATAACAAAGAAATAATGATGCAAAATAAAACACTTGAACAAGGACTTGATTGGACCCCTACTAGCCATGACAAGCATTTCATCAAACATGTCACAAATATGTAATCTACAGGTTTAAATAACATATCTGAGCATAGGGATCTCATACTTATCTGAGAATTTATAAGAAGCATTTTTTCCTCATCACATTAACTGCATTACCATCTAATTGGGAATAGATACATTATTCATTCATTTACAGATGAAAACGTGATGAGAGCCATACATCATCACCATCATAAAATACATTCATAACCAACATATAAACAACAGAAATTATGAGCACATAACAACCATATAAGCCACATAATAACAATCATATTTACCCATCAATACAAGAGGAAAAGAGCTCTTATTTCCATAATCAAAATGAAACCAATTCTGGGACTTCCACATTCCACCCGACCATAGACATGCCTGAGCCAAATCTCTCTTCAGTCAGTCACCCCCATGCCACATTCCAAGAATTAATGTGGGATCTCATAAAACTCATCAATCAAACCAAACCAGATCTTTCAGAGGCAAAACTACCTCAACCCTCAACTAGTGATTCCACCTCATGGTAAAACATCACAACCATCTCCAGATTAGTCTCCTCACAAGTTGTCCAAGGCTCTAGAGTTTTTTTTCCAACTAGCAATTCCATGACTAGTAACTCACCCCACAGTTGTTTTCAGGCTTCCAGATCATTTTTCCAACCAAGGCTTCCAGGGCTAGTAACTCAACCCACAAAGGGCTTCCAAAGCATTTGTCCAACTAGGGCTTCTAGGACTAGTAACTTAACCAAGGCTATTATAGGGATTCCAGAGCATTTGTCCAACCAAGTATTCCAGGGACTAATAACTCAACCCATAACCAAAAGCACATGAGAACCAACCAAGAAAAAAATTAATGAAATGATCCCACAACACCATAGCTATCCAGGAAATGGCAAGGCTAGGAAAATCCACTGTCAATCCAGGCAATCCTCCATGCCAATAAAATTTCATGACCAAGAGACCACATGCATATGTCGTGCATGCCAAAACTAGTGAGGAAAACATACATGCATCTCAGTACCTCCAAATAGAATCCATTGTCGTTGTTGATCCCAATGTCCTCTTGCACTTTCCTGCTCTTCCTTTGTCTTCTTGCTCCAAATATCCAAGTATTCCACACTCTCCAAGAGTTCTCCAAGAAACTCTAATTATCCAAGAGTATGATAGAGAGAGAGAATAATGAGAGCTCCAATACTGCACTGACAAAAATGCATGAATTGATCCTCATAAGCCTTTTTATTAAAGAGGCCTCTATTTTCTTCATTTTCCATTATTTTACTTCATTTTCCTCTTGACATGCAACCTTTGACCTTTCACCTCCCTTTTCTCCTATTTTCCATTATTTTCATAAATAATTTCCAATAAAAGCCACTTTTCCTTTCCAAATCCTTAGCCATTTCCGTAGCCATAATAAACCATATGAACACACGCAATAGGATGCTTTTCCCAACATTCAGCTTGGAATATTTGTCCCATAACCTTGGTTATTATTTTTCCTTTATAAATTGTTATTACATGGAATTTTCGCGAGGGTTGTTACAAATATCATTTTTCCCAAAAGAATGAAATTGAAAAAATCATCAAGGAACTCCTCAAAGTCGGTGTTATTTGTCCCAGTACCAGCCCCTATTCATGTCATGTGGTCATTTTTTTAAATAAAGATGGAGAATGACGCATGTGTCCAGACTTTAGGGCCCTTAACAAACTCACTATCAAGAACAAATTTCCTATTCAAGTAGTTGATGATCTGCTTGATGAACTACATGGTGCTAAATTCTTTACCAAGCTAGACCTCCACTTGGGCTATCGCCAAATACGCATGAAGGAAGTTGACATTCCCAAGACAATGTTCTGAACTCATGAAGGTCGTTATGAATTCTTGGTCATGCCATTTGGTCTCTGTAATGCTCCATCCACTCTTCAGAGCCTCATCAACCACCTTCTGAAACTCTATCTCAAAAAAAAATTCATGGTCTTTTTTTATGACATTCTCATCTACAACATAACATGGGATAAACACCTTCAGCATGTTGACTATATATTGAAATTACTCCAAGATCACAAATTATTTGTCAAATTATCTAAGTGCTCCTTTGGAATGGAAGATATAGAGTATTTGGGACACATTGTGGGTCATGACGGAGTAAGGGTTGATCTGAAAAAGATTCAGGCAATGCAAGTTTTTCCCCAACAAAAAAACCTTAAAGAGTTTGCGAGGATTATTGGGTATCACAATCTGATACTGTCGCAAATTTGTCAACAATTCTGGACGCATTGTCGGAACCCTCCCTAATATTATCAAGAAAAATTCATTTCTCTGGAATTACGCAACTTAGCAAGCCTTCTTAGCTCTAAAACAGGCCATGTCCTCCACTCCAGTACTGGCCTTAAAAAACTTCACCAAATATTTTGTGATTGAATGTGATGCTTCAGGTATGGGCATTGGCACAGTATTAATGTAGGAAGGTAGATCATTGGCTTTAACTAGTCAACAAATCAGTGGAAAACATATTTTTCAATCCACATATTAGAAATAAATGATGGCAATATTACATGCAATAGACACTTTCTGACCATCATAGTCTAAAATATTTTCTAGAGCAGTGTCTATCGTCACCACAGAAAAAATAATGCCTTGAAAAAATGGCAGGATACGATTATGAGATAATTTAAAAGAATGGATGTGACAATGTAGTGGTTGATGTCTTATCACACCAATTTCAGGATGAGGGCACCCTTTTATCACTCTCTTTACCCATACCAGATTGGATTGAAGAGGGCCGTAATGAATGGTTCTCCTGCCCCTCTCTATCCCAGCTAATTGATAACTTAATATCAAATACTAACTCCTCAGAAGACTAATCTTGGAAGGATGAGGTTCTTTGTTACAAGGATCTAGTCGTGTTATCCATGACCTCCACCCTCAAAGCCCACATCTTAGACTAATTGCACTCCTCTCTAACTGTAGGACATTCATTATTTCATAAGAATTATGGACGAGCATGTCGACATTTCTTTTGGACCGCCATGAAGAATGACATTCTTACTTTTGTAGTTCAATGCGATGTGTGCCAACGTAACAAAGGGGAAACGATCAAGCTACCGAGAACCTTACAACCATTTCCACTCCCTGCTTTTGTTTGGATGGATGTTTCCATGGATTTCATTACAGGGCTCCCAAAGTCAGGCAAAAAATCAGTTATCATGGTGGTTGTTGACAGGATTTCAAAATATGCTCATTTTTGCGCTCTACCACACCCATTTACCCCAACATTTGTGGCTCAATTTTTAATGGAACAAATATTCAAACTGCATTGCATGCCAACTTCCATAGTGTCTGATCGAGACCCCACTTTCACCAACAAATTTTGGCAAGAACTTTTCAAGCTCCAGGGAATGCAACTCCAACTGAGTACAACTTATCATCCACAAAGAGATAGTGAGATAGAAGCAGTCAACAATGTTTGGAGACATATCTCTGGTGCTTCACTTCAGACAAGCAACATCAATGGGTATAGTGGCTACCTTTAGCTGAATGGTGGTATAATACTAACTATCATGAAGCCACAAAGATGATGTCATATGAGGCAATGTATGACCAACTCCCACCTTCACCAGTTTCTTATATCCCTGGATTTCCAAAGTACACATAGTAGATCAGCTCCTACAGAACCGTGCCACCATGATTGTTTATTTCAAAGATAATCTACATCAAGCTCAAAAAAAAATGAAGCAGCAAACCAACCAACGTCATTTTGATTGGTCATTTCAAGTAGGTGACCAGGTGTTCTTGCAACTCCAACCAT
The DNA here is from genome assembly GCA_034641835.2 of Pinus albicaulis. Classification (NCBI taxonomy): domain Eukaryota; kingdom Viridiplantae; phylum Streptophyta; class Pinopsida; order Pinales; family Pinaceae; genus Pinus; species Pinus albicaulis. Next base: position 171,540,835 of record CM076573.1, read on the forward strand.
ATAAGCATACCTCTCTCAAAGAAAAGGGCTTCCATAAACTAGCGCCAAAATTCTATGGGCCTTATCAGGTACTTCAGCATATAGGAGTAGTGTTGGGTTGTTTACTAAGTAAACAAACACAAGTATTTATTATCCATCTGGGCTAGTAGGACTTAGAATCATCCAAAAATTATATGGGTTTCAGTTATGATCAAGTTAGAAGATGATTTATCAATGATAAAGGAAATGCATATTACAAATATAAATCCAACTTAAATCTTTTCTAAATTCAAGTATGCAATCAGAAGCAAAATAATCTCCTAACTTAAGAGATTTGTTTGTCCTTCTCTAACAAGACTACTTCATGAATTAGAAATAAAAAACTACTAATTGAGAAATATATTAAGATACATGAAAAAAGAATTGAAGAGGCTCTTCACTGAAGATGTCCTCATTGTCCTTCATCATGTATTCATTTATCAATAATGCTATTGTTAGAAAACATGAATTTAAAAAACATTAAAAGCATGAAAATATGAATTCTAGCTTAAGATATTATACTCAGATAGAAAGAATGTTTAACTTAAACATTTGTTTGTCCTTTCATATGCAGAATAAGAATGATAATTAGATTCATCAACACTCATAAATCATCGGCATAAATCTAATAAATAAGTTAAACATAAGCAAACTAATTCAAAAACTGCAACTATAAATAAACTAGGAAGTGCACTTAGCTCGGTGTGGGGACCCTCCACCATTGCCTCGCACACTGAAGGTGTTTTCAGCTACTTAAAACTTCAGTCAATCAATCATCATATAACAACAGCAAATGGAATAGAATAGATTGTTGGAAATACTGGGGGGGGGTGAATCATTATTCCTTTCAATTAGAGCATTAGTTAATCTTCATTTATTATCAGTGTTTGTACAATGATAGCAGTAAACAAAAGGAACACAAATGCACAAATTTTTTAAGGTGGAAACCCTCTCCGGGACAAAAACCACCTAAATTCTTTTCTAATAATTCTTTAATATTTAACTCCAATTGAAAATAAAGCTCCAACTTCATAGAATCTAGAAAAGCATTATTCTCCAGCTACCACTGGATGGACGCTTCCACGCCCGAGATTCTTCAGTAGTCAATTGAACGGATGCCCAAATACCCAGTGAGCTAAAAATCACCCTAGCACCACCCTACCACGTTGAATTTTTCACAAGCTTGAACCTATAGGTGACTTCATGCACCAGCCTAGCACCACCCTACCACCCTATAGAAGAATAAAAGAAGAATGGACTCATGTACCAGGGAAAATGGTCCACTTTAAAATGATATAGAATGATGTAGAAGAATAATACACACTAGACCATAACCCCAACTATGACACAACCACCTAATGATGATCCTAGACCTACTGACACTTGCTCTTCAACTCTTGGCAGATAGACACTTGTACAATTTTTACAATGAAACATTTACAATGAATTAGTACAATGATACCTTTACAATGAATGTATGCAGTGCTGCCCACTTGAAGACTTCATGTGGTGAAATTTTTGTTGTTGTTCTACACCTTGATTGCTTCTATTTTCATGCTACCCTTTGTTGCACCTTTCTTTGCTTTGCTTCCTTAGAAATTCTGGTCCTTTGCAACCCTTGACAACACATGATCTAACTTTTTCTTGCCTTCTAGGATCTCGATATTGAATCTAGAATATCTCTGTTATTTCAGATTCCAAATATGTGATTCTCGGTTCTATAGTATTCCTCTGAGTCTTCTTTCCAATGCCACAGGTCTGACCCAATTTGGATTCTTCAAGAGAGAGTTATGCCCAATCTCTCACAATGACCTAATTATGGATTGGTTCAGTAGAGAACTTGTACAGCGTGCCACGTGTCACTGTTTCTTCATTCGGCTCTGAAATTGATAAATAAAAAAACTACAGTCTATGCAATATCTGCCACATTTTAAATAATTCCAATCCGATACTCAGAGAGAGAGTTATGACAATCTTCCCAAGGGCACTTCTTTGAGATGAAGTTCAGGAGACTGCAAAAACACGGACTTCCACAAATCATATCTACGAAAATATTGCACACCTTGATTTGAAATTTTTACAAGAGCTTCCTTAGGATTTGACTTTGCCTCATAAACATTTCAGCTTTTGGCCCTTCGTATAAAAAAATTTAGAGCGAAAATTCCACGATGACCTATTTCAGGTAGCGAAATCCCTACATAAAAAGGATATGAGGTTCACAATTTATATAAATTCTTAGGTTGAGAGGGGCTTCAACAAGTGAACTTGGGAGGGATTTTAGGATCTTAAAAATTATTAATTATTGACTTTTCAATGACCCATGCCACAACCCCATGGGGTTTTAGCCCACTAACTAGGGTTACAAACTTCAAACATGAATATCTCTCAAACCGTGAAGAATTACATGGCGTGTCATATATTAATACAAACATCTTGACAAGTAGAAGCCATCAAAAATATTCATGACACAGAATATAGTAATTTTTTAGGTCAAAATTACCATGCAATATCAGGGTAGCCCCTAGTGCTGGTTGGGTTGACATCAATGACAATAATTGATCAACAATCTCCCTCTTTGGCATTGATGACAACATAAGTACTCCCCCTGCAATCATGACACATATTCCTACAACATTTTCTCCCCCTTTGACATCAATGGCAAAGTGTAACCCCCCCCCTGACACACAACCATCTTGTGAACCTGTATATACTTCCACTCTCCCTTTACATTCTGAATAAGGAAAATCTAATGAGAACTTGGGAGAATCCCAAGCTTCTGGTGAAGTTATTCCAATGCTTCACGAGTACTCTTACAATCATCAACGCTTCCTGCCCAATCTGCATCTGTAAAGGCTTGAATAATGAGATTGTTACCCTTGGGACACCACAAGCCATATTTTTTTGTTCCCTTTAGATATCGAAGAATTATTTTGATGGTAATAATATGTGATTATTTTGGTGCTGCTTGGAATCTTTCTACTTTTCCAACTTCTTGCATAACATCTGACCAGGAGGCTGTTACATATAGAATACTACCAATCATAGATTTTTACAACCTTTGATCCACATCCTTAGATGAGTCATCCATGCTCAATTTTCAATATGTTACCATCGGAGTAAGGATGGGTTTGCAATCTTTCATTTTGAATTTCTTGAGCATTCTTGTTGTTGAACTGACCTGTAATCTTTCACTCTTGATGAATGCTTTGAAGCCTGAAGTATCGGCTCACGGTAAAGACATCTCGAACTCACTTTGCATCTTTGTAGAAAAGTTCTTACTTAGTCGATCATCATTGCTACCAAATATTATATCATCCTCTTTAGCTATTAGATGTGCTTTAGTTGCTTCATCCAGAACATATATGTCATTTGGACCTTGACTTGCTATAGCCACAATTTCACCATACCCACCTTTCCTGATTTCACATTTTGTAGAGTTGAATAGTATTGTGTGTCCTTGATCACACAGTTTTCCAACACTGAGCAGATTGTGATTCATGTTTTCAACCAATAGAACATTTTTGGCTAGAGCATCTTTGCTTCCGAGAGTGACGGTACCTGATCCTATAACATTTGAAGATCCATCATTTCCAAAGGAAACGGTTCCATCCTTCTTCTCTTTCAGAGATAAAAATTTCGTTCTATCTCTAGTCATATGTGTTGAGCAACTGTTATCAACATACCACACATCTTTGTTGTTTTGAGCCTTAAGAGCGAGAGCACGATTATCAATCTTCTTCTTCTTCCATGTTCGTTCGTTTTGTGGCTTCGAAGATTCTTCTGGAGGATTTTCAAGTCTGCAGTCTTTGGCTATGTGTCCAAATTTCTAACATTTGTAACATTCCATATTATTTCTTAAATGTTCAAATCTATTGATATTTCATTGAGCCCTAGGAGGTTCATATCTGACATATCTCTTGGAATTGTATTGGTTCCTAGGGTACGTGCAACATTCTACAGCTTTATGACCAAATTTTCCACATGAATAACAATAGCCATGAAAAATATGTTGGTACCTGGATGGAAATATTTATCGAGGAATCATCTTCCAAGGATGCTCTTGCAAATCTTGTCCAATGAAGTCTACATGCATGTCAGATCTCATAGGTTCATTGTATTTTGTTGTAGAAGGTCCTACTTCTTCTTCTTTGTAACCGAAGCCAGTTCTTTTGTTGTAAGATTGTTGATTGTTGATGAGTTCTTCCAATTTCCTTGAGCTGTTGGCATAGTTTTGTACAGTTTTTCCCTTCCTCACTTCCTTACGCAGCGAGACTACTTCGGCTTCTAATGCTTCCCTTTCTTGGTTGCTTTCTTCCAACTTATTTTGAAGTGACTCTTCATTACATTTATGTTCTTCAACTTCAATTTTGAAACCTTGAACTTGTTCTTCAAGTGTATTGGAATGGATCTTCTTAGCCTTGAGATATTTTATAAGCTTGATTGCCTCCTTAGAAAATTCTTCTATGGTCATCCCTTCTTCTTCATTGTTTGATGCCTCTTGTTTACTGTGCTTGGCCATAAACAATACTCTCTCATTGGCTTCTTCTTCGCTCTCATTGTCTTCATTAGATGATGAGCTAATTTCTTTAGAGACAAAGTTCCTTTTAAATCCTTTAATTTTTCTTTGGTTGTTGAATTTCTTAAAGCCTTTCTTTTTTTTTGAGTTTCCATCACTTTTGTTCGAACATTTTACTGCGAAATTCCCAACCTCACCACAGCCGAAACATATCAATGGAAGTTTACCCTTGAATTTTCCCTTACCAATTTTTAGTTTTCTCATAAAGTAAGCATATTCTCCATCTGAAAGACCTTCTTCATCATATTCCTTTTCTTCACACTTGCAGGTGCAGGTCTGTGCCTTTGAAGGTTGTTTCTCCTTATTGGTTTTCTTAGATGCAACAAACCTAGTTTCTAGATGCAAAATACCCTCTTCTTCATCAAGTCTCATTTCATATGCTATGATAACTCCATGTAATTCCTCTTTGCTGAGTTTGTCCAAATTTGCACTATATTCTAAGACCGATACCTTTGGGTTGAATCTCCCTAGTAACGTTCTAAGAATCTTTCGTATAATAGTCTTCTCATCAATAGGCTCTCCCAATCCTTCCAAAGTGTTGTTTATTTCATCAATGTGTTGGAAGTATGCAGCAATGTTGTTATCTTATTTCATTCTGAGTTGCTCAAATTTTGCTCTGTAGATTTGAAGCTTTCCTTCTTTGACATTTGAGTCACCTGCATATATATTCTCAAGCTTTTCCCATACATTTTTGGCGGTTTTACAACCCAACAACTTATGATAAGCAGATTCAATAAGTCCATTGATAATAATATTCTTTTCTTTTGCATCATTTACAAAATTCTTCTTACCTTGTTCATCCGCGGTTGATGTCAATCCATTTTGAACAGTGTCCCATACTTCGTAACCTTGTGCCAAGAGATAGACCTCCATTCTTCCTTTCCATAGTACATAATTATTTTCATTGAATAGAGGTACACCATTCTTGGTATGCTCCATGACCTCCTTCCAGCTGTTATACTAATATTGAAGGAACCAAGCTCCGATACAAATTGTTGGAAATACTGAGAGAGGGAGGGGTGAATCAATATTCCTTTCAATTAGAGCATTAGTTAATCTTCAATTATTATCATTATTTGTACAATGATAGCAGTAAACAAAAGGAACACAAATGCACACAGTTTTTAAGGTGGAAACCCTCTCCGGGACAAAAACCACCTTAATTATTTTCTAATAATTCTTTAGTATTCAACTCCAATTGAAAATAAAGCTCTAACTTCCTAGAATCTAGAAAAGCATTCTTCTCCAGCTTCCACTGGATGGACGCTTCAATGCCCAAGATTCTTTACTATTCAACTGAACGAATGCCCCAACACCCAATGAGCTACAACTCACTCTAGCACCACCCTACCACCCTAAAGTTTTCACAGGCTTGAACTTATTGGTGACTTCACGCACCAGCCTAGCACCACCCTACCACCCTATAGAATAATAAAAGAGGAATGGACTCCCGTACCAGGGAAAATGTTCCACTTTACAATGATATAGAATGATGTAGAAGAAGAATACACACTAGACCATAACCCCAACTATGACACAACCATATAATGATGATCCTAGACCTCCCGACACTGCCTCTTCAAATCTTGGCAGATAGACACTTGTACAACTTTTACAATGAAACATTTACAATGACTTAGTACAATGATACCTTTATAATGACTGTATGCAGTGTTGCCCACTTGAAGACTTCATGTGGTGAACTTCTTGCTGTTGTTTTTCACCTTGATTGCTTCTCTTATCATGCTATCCTCTACTTCACCCTACTTTACTTTTCTTCCCTATAAATTCTGGTCCTTTGCAGCCCTTGACAACACATGATCTAACTTTTTCTTGCCTTCTAGGATCTCGATATTGAATCTGGTGTATCTCTGTTATTTCAGATCCCCAATATGTGATTTTTGGTTCTATAGTAGTCCACTGAGTCTTCTTTCCAATTCCATAGGTCTGACCCAATTTTGATTCTTCAAGGGAGATTTATGCCCAATCTCTCACAATGACCTAATTATGGACTAGTTCAGTATAGAAAAATTGTATGGTGTGCCACGTGTCACTATTTCTTTATTCGGCTCTGAAATTGATACAGCGAAAACTACAGTCCGTGTACTATCTACCACATTTTACATAATTCCAATCCAATACTCATAGAGAGTTATGATGATTTTTCCAAGGGCACTTCTTTGAGATGAAGTTCAGGAGACTGCAAAAACACTGACTTCCACAAATCATATCTCCGAAAATATTGCACACCTTGATCTGAAATTTTTGCAGGAGCTTCCTCAAGATTTCAGCTTCACCTCATAAAATTTTTAGCTTCTGAACCTTCATAGAAAAAAAATTAGAGCGAAAATTCCACGATGACCTATTTCAGGTAGTGAAATCCCTACATAAGGAGGATATGAGGATCACAATTTATATAAATGCTTAGGTTGAGAGGGGCTTCAACAAGTGAACATGGGAGGGATTTGAAGAGCTTATTAATTATTAATTATTGACTTTTCAATGACCCATGCCACAACCCCATGGGTTTTTAGCCCACTAACTGTGGTTACAAACTTCCAACATGAATATCTCTCAAACCGTGAAGAATTACATGGCATTCCATATATCAACATAAACATCTCAACAAGTAGAAGCCATCAAAAATATTCTTGACCCAAGATATAGTAATTTTGTAGGTCAAAATTACCATGCAAGATCAGGTAGCCCCTGGTGTTACTTGGGTTGACATCAATGACAACCATTGATCAACACAGATCTTAAATTAGGTCTCCAAAGTCTCACAAATAATAATGTTAAGTCATACAAATTCTGCATATCAATGCCTTCAAATTTTGAGGCTTAAATAGATAAAATATCCAAAAAATTCATCTAAAATGTCTCCTATAGTCATGATTATCCTTATCTTATCCAATCAGGTTGAATTCATCCATCAGATCCATCAAAATCTGGAAAATCCCACAAAATAAGAATTTTGACCTAGTTCCTAGGGATCCTCCATTAAAACAAGTCATGTTTGACCGCCTTTGACCGGGCCTCTTAAAGCTCGGTTTGACTGAACCAACAGGTGTACACTTAATCTTAGTTCCCAATCTTTCTATAAATATATCAAGCTCGAGTCCAAGTGTTCTGAAATATGAAAACCATGAGGTCATTAGAGGACTTTCTCATGTTGTCCAAAAATGCACTTAAAATTCAATTTTTACAAAAACTTCTAATAATTGAAAAACTTAATTTAAATACATATATATGCATTTATTGGTCAAAATAAGGTGGATATGATAGTGTATATATGCATAGTATGGAAAATAAGATGTATTTCATAAAAAAAGAGATAAAAAACTAGGGTCAACATCTCCCCCAAGCTGATGCTCAAGCATGTCCTCATGCTTGATTTTTCATTTTGGACCTCCTGAGCTATGATGTTGATCCTGTTCCTGATCCTGAAATTTCTTGTTGTGCTGCATGTAGGAGAGAATCTGTACCTTTTCATTGTTCTTCCTTGTAGATTGAATTTTTAACCTTTTGTTTCTCATATTTGGCTTTCCAAGAATTCTTCTCCTTAAGCCACTTGAATGCTTGTATGTAAAGAAGATTGTTTTTGGCTTTCAATTTTCCCATTTCTTCATTTATCTTCTCATTTTCTTTAATAAATTTTTCACTATTTGTCTTATATTTTTCATTCTCTCTTTTCAGGTGCCTTTCCATTATTCTTCTTACCTCCAGATTATCAATTAACTCTTTGGTCCTGCTAAGGTTTTGGTCTTCCTCCTTGGTATTTTTGGAAACTGAAGTAGCTTCAACCTCAACATTTTCAAAATAAGAATCTCTCTCTATAGGATTTTCATAAAATTCATGTTGCAACCTCTCAAGGATTTCATCGACTTGTTTGTTTAAATGAGATGTTTCTATGATTTCACTTCTGGTTCTTTTTCTTTGTTGCTTCTACCTGCTAAATTCCTCTTTTTCTGTCTCCTCGAAATGGTAAAGAATGATGTTTCCCTCTCTACCATGACAATTTCTTGTTGTTTATTTGATCTCATCCTTGGATAAAGGGGTGAACTTACTATATTTCTTGTTTCCTGTATTGGTTTAAGTTTGTCTTATGTTGCTTTCTCTACAAACTTATTTTGAATCAGGAAATCTTTCCAAATCAAACCCTTAATTTTTAGCTAGTAATCAACAATGATTTTTATGAGTCCCTGGTGATAAATTTGGGCTTCTTAGGGTTTGGTCTGAGATTTTACACTTTCAATCATCCTCATCAAGTTTCTACAAAAGAAGTATGGCAAATTGATCCTATTATCTCCTTTAATATGTTGTAGCAACCTAATGTGATATAGGTGTACTACACTATGTTTGCTATCACAAGTGAAAAACTTTTGGATTATCAAAACCAATTCAGCCCATGGGTCATTGAACCATTCCATAGGAATCCCCTTTTACCTATCAAATGAACCCTTTATGTTCTTATCCAGGAAGAAGGAACAACCCTTTTCCTTGAGATGAAATCTTTTGTGGTAAAGTTCACCTAATAATGGCAACTCTGAGGCTTCAGAAATAGATTTTTGAGTTAAAGGAATGTGTGAACTACCCACCATAGTTTCATCTTTTTTTCAATTGTTTATAAACTCCATTGTGATATCTTCATTGTTCCCTTTGAATTTTTTAAGGAAGCTTATCAAGCCTGATTGATAAAGTTTCTCAACTATGTCCCTACTCCAATGTTCAATCTGAAAATATTTGGGCTCTATTCTTGATGTCATATTGTCTGAAAACCATTTTATGTACCCTTCTAATGTCATTAACTCTATTTTTGAAACAAAAATTCAAGTACTAGATGTTATCATAGTAGTGTGGCTTACCTCTGTTGTTGCTTTTGCCAAGTAATTGCAATAAATCCTCTATTTTCTTTGGAAGAAGTGAGCTTACTGCTTCAACAAACACAAGATTTGATATAGAGAGGTTTATAAAAATATATAAAAAAATCATGTTTCTATTATCCTAATCTCTTATTGGATCCTTTGTCTTTTAAAAAAAATAAAATCCTCTGCCTCTGTCTTGTAATTTTTTTCTTCTTGTTTGACTATGTAAAAAAATAATGATTTTTTTTTTTACAATAGTGTCTTCTAACCCTTCGATTCCATACAAATTCTTTTTCTAAGGAAAATAATTATATATCTAATATAAGCTCATTGTTTATGCAAGATAATTTATAAAAATAGCTCACTTATTTCATCAAAAATCTTATAAAATGAGTTCACTATTTTCTTCAAAATTAACCGGACTCTGCCCTCTGTTATGCAAAAATGTAAAAACATGTTGACTGTGCCTTTTTAAACCACACATTTTCCATAATAACTGGTTCGAATTCTCTTACTAAGTGTGCAAATGAAATGAATTTAATTCACAGCCCAATTAAAATGAATTCACTGTGCATTTCAAACCAAACTCTCCATTCTCTATTTGCATTCAAATTGAAATAGAAGACTCTGCATGAAAATGTTTTGAAGTTTACCTGTCTTTGCAATTATCCTCGTGATTTTCTGCTATGATCCTCGTGATTTTCCTTTTAATTTAACTGGATTCTCTGTGTTTCAAGCAACGCCAATCTTATCAAAATCTCACTCAATATCTTCATCATTTACTCATTCAATCAATAGAGGATTTAGTGTTGACTAGTGGCAGAGCATTTATGAGTGGTGGCAATGAAAAAATGTAAGGTAATGATGAGTTTTAAAAAACCTGGTAGAATATCTCCATTTATAACTCACAATTTTTTCAACAACCCCCAGATTTACTCATACAAACAATCGTTGTTTTAAACAAGAAAATCAGAGTTTGCTTCTTAGCTCATTCTTCAAGGGACTTTTGCCTCCTAACAATGTGCTTGCTTGACACATTTATCGGATATGTTGGCTTAAAAACTTCAGTCAATTCCCCTTATCTCTCTATTCTTCTCACTGATATATCTCCTACTCTCTTTGTTGCGTTATATTTCTTCTATTCTCCTCACAGCTCTCGCTTGTCTTCTCTTGTTTATTTTTTTCTCACAGAGTTTCAAAATGGATGCGTTTTTTTATTACACATCACTCCTCTCACTAAGCCTTCGAAAAGCAATGATGGTGAAAAACACAGTGTGTTTCAGTTGCTTTAGGTCTTAGAAATGGTGGAGGTTCTCTAAACATTATACACAGTGTTGTAATATTGCATTTTGAATTTGTTTTGACCATTCATCAACTGCTTGACTGGTGCATCCGTGGCTTACCTTTCCTGACTGATTTGGCATGTTGACTCCACGGTGTACATCTCATCCTCGGCTTCACTTATTACATGGTCCTTTTCACGTTTTGTTCTCATTCTTTTCGTTTATCTCTATGTCCGCTTCCATTCTCCATTGAAACGCATCATACCTCATCGAATATGCGCCATCATATTTTCGTTTCATTGCTTGTATATACATCATTGTGTGCCATCATATTTACGTTCCACCACTGTCTCATCATATTCCCGTCCATCCATATATGCATCATTGCCATGCATTGCTTTTCATAGCATCATTTTAATGTTTAGGTTAGTTTGTTTCATATGCATTTCATTGTTTTCATTATGATTGCACTTCCGCTACATTACCTTAGCTCATAACCATATTTTATGATTGCGCTTTTGTTTTGAAATTCAAATAGTTGCACTATCATATGATTTAGACTTTAGGTTTTGTTATTTTTATTTAATTTTAAAAATGGCCAATGAAATCGTCATGTTTTAAAATCAAATATTTACAATGAAACAAACCTCTTTGTTTATTTATTGTAGGTCCAACAAAGGTTTAATGTTAAGCCTTCTATTTATGATTCTTTTGTTTAGAAAAGTAGGGTAGGGTATGATATGGATAGATTATGGAATGTTTATTGAGTGATTAGGATAGTGGTATGGATATGGATAAAATAGGGCTAAGAACATAGGTGATGAAAAATGTATGTGATAAAAATGCATAACCGGTACTAAATTAACTTTACAATTCTAGAATATTTTCACAAAAAATTGAAATTTTAAGAGCAATTTTTACTTACTGTACTTGTATTCCCTCAAACCATTTGATGTTCATGATGGTCGACATTGTGTTTGTTATAACGATGGTTTTTTCAGACTATGCAGAGACTTATTTTTTATGTGCATCTGATTTGATTTGGAATGATGTTTTTCAGGTCCCTTCTGCAGATTAAAATTTGACATTTCAGGTCCCTTCTGTCATGATTTTCAATATTGACGTAGCTCATGTCCCTTCTGACATTTTATATTTCTAGGTCCTTTTGGCGTAATTTGCAATAATGTTTGAAAAAATATTATGTCGTAATGATACAGGTCCCTTCTGGATAATTTTATCAATAATAATTCAGGTCCCTTCTATATATGTTGAATAATGTATCAGGTCTCTTTGTACTTTATTCCTCCTTCAATTCAGCTGCTGAAACTATTTACATAGTTTTATTACATGCCTTCCCCCAAGCTGATGTTTAAACTTGTCCTCAATTTTTCCATGTCTTGTGGGGTACATTTGCAAAAAATCATAAAAATGAAAAGAAAAAAAAAGAGAATTCATATTGGCCAAACAAGTTGGTTTTCCAATATGAATTCGAGTTTTTATTGTGCTAGTTTCCTAGATTTTCACAACCAAACTCTTTTATTATTTTTTTATATTTATTATTTTATTTATATTTTTATATATAATTTTATTCTTCTTCTTCTCTTGGAATTATGGGAGGCATATTTCTATTTTGCCCCATTAGTTCCAGATTTGAATCTATGGAAATTTTTCTCATAAAATCCTCTTTATTTATAGGCTTATTGTAAAATTTAAGCATATGTCCATTAACGACAAACGAAACAGATGCTTCATAAATTTTTTTTATCTTCACAAATCCATTGTCAAATATTTCTTCAATCTCATATGGCCCAAGCCAATGGGTCATAAAATTTGCTTTGAAATCTTTAAACTTGGAGTCAAACAAGAGTGCCCAATCTCCCTTCTGAAACATTTTATTCTTTATGCATCGATCATGCCATTTCATTCTTTGTTCTTACACAAGATATGCGTGTTCTACTTCTTTTTGTCGTATCTCATCCAGTTAATTTAATTCCATAATTATTTGTTGTTGTGCCTCAGATAATTCCATCCCCAATTCTGCTACTAGCTTGAATATATGTATTTGAAATTCTATGGGTAATAGGACTTCTTTTCCATACAATAACTGATATGGACTAAATCCAGTTGTGTTTTTCCATGTTATCTTATATGCCCATAGTGCATCCCTCAATTTTTCTAACCAGTCCTTTATGTTCATTCTATGTTGTCATAATGTTCTCTAGAACTTTGTTTGTTGATTCCACTTGTCTGTTTTCTTAAGGATTGATAAGGAGTTTATTTTCTATGTTTGATCTTGTATTTCTCCATAAGATCTCGAACAAGATTTGATGTGAACTGTGTGCCTTGGTTAGTTAGTATCTGTCTCGGAACTCCATACCTTACAAATATCTCTTTAAATAGAAAAGATACAAAAATATCTTTTGTTTCCCGTGCTACTGCCTTTGCCTCAACCCACTTAGTTACATAATCGGTACATACCAAGATGTACTTCTTTCCATTGGATGGAGGGTTGATTAGTCCCACTAAATCTAAAGCCCACTGTTCAAATGGTTCAATCAGCACTTGTGGCTTTAATGGAATTTCATATGATGCCACTGGTCTACCAATTCTTTGGCAACTGTCACATCTCTTCACACTGGCCTTGGAGTCTTTGAAGATGGTCGGCTAGTAGTAGCCCAGTTTCAGCACTTTGTATGATGTCTGCTTGTCTACAAAATGACCACCATATGGCTCGTCGTGACATGCTTTCAAAATATCAATTATCTCATCTTCTCTAACACATTTTATAATCATTAGATAAGCACCAATATAAAAGAGATCTCCATTGACCCAATTATATCTAGAACTTTCTCTAATTATTCTTCTTTTTTGCTTATTTGTGTAATGAGATGGTAGGATGTGAGATGATAAGTAATTGGTTATATCTACAAACCATGGAGTTTTGACATTTATAACAAATAGATATTCATCTAGAAAATTATCTGATACTGGATTTGGATCACCAAGTGAAAGAACTCTTGATATAAATTCTGCAATTTGATTATCCTTACCTGGTCGATCTTGCATAGTAATGTGAAATTATTGCATTAATAACAGCCATCTAGTTATTCTTCCATTTGTGATTTATTTTTTCATTAAATATTTTATGGTTGAATGATCTGTGTGGATGTAAACTTTATAACCTTTTATATAATGTCTAAATTTATTAACAGTGTATACTACAGCTAACATTTCTTTTTCTGTAACAGTGTAGTTCAATTCTTGTCGGTGTTAAGTTTTTAATTATGAAATATATGGCATAACTAAATTGATTCTCTTTCTGTCCAAGTGATGCTCTGATAGCAGTGTCATATGCATCAGTTGAAATATGAAATGGAAAAGACCAATTAGGTCCCGGAATAATGGGTGCAATTGAAAATTTTTCTTTTAATTTTTAAAATGCATTTTAACAATTATTTTTCCGTTGGAATTCCACATCTTTCGCAAGTAACTTGAATAATGGCAAAGCAATTTTACTGAAATTTTCAATAAATCTCTTATAGAAGCCTGCATAACCCAAGAAACTTCTAACTTATTTTTGTGTTGTGGGTGGTATTAAATTCACAATGACTTGATTTTTTTGTTGGGTCCACCTTAATTCCTGAAGAAGAAATATGGTGTCCCAATACTATTCCCTCTATTAACATCATAAAACATTTTTCGTTACTGAGTGATAGGTTTATCTCTATGCATATTTTCAACACTTTTTCGAGATTTTGTAAACAGTCATCAAATGTTCCACCATACACAGTGAAATCATCCATATAAACTTCTGCACATTCATGGATCAAATCAGCGAAGATTGCAAGGACTGCTCTCTGAAAGGTAACAGGTGCATTACATAAACCAAAGGATAATACATTGTGTGCATATGTTCCCCATGGGCATGAGAATATTGTCTTATCTTGATCTTCCAATGCTATCTTTATTTAATTATATCTGCTAAATCCATCAAGAAATGTAAATAATTTCTTTCCAGCTAATGAATATAACACTTGATCAATAAATGGTAAAGGAAAATGATCTTTTAATGTAGCTTTATTGAGTTCTCTGTAATCCACACAAATTCTCCATTTCCCATTTTTCTTAGGTACTACAACTAAGGGTGAAACCCATTGACTATCTAAAATAGGATAGATAAATCCGACTTGTAATAGTTTCTATAATTCTTCTTTCACTACTTCCTTCATCGTGGGGTTCATCCTTCTTTGTGGTTGCCTTACAAGTTTGATTTGATCATCAGTGTAAATGTGATGGATACATGTTTTTGGATGAATCCCCTGCATGTCTATGTAATCCCAGGCAAAAGCTTTTGAATATTTTTGTAACAGTGTTATTAGATTTTCCTCTTGTGATGATTGTAAGTTATTACCAATATTCAAATGTCTCTCAGGTCTGATCTCAATGATTTTACTCTTTGAATTGGTAATTTAATTAACAGGAAAAATTCTTTCGAATGTATTTTTCAATGATTGTATAGTGCAATTTTCCTGAAAACATTCATTTAAAAGATAATTAGCAGCTTCATATTGAGTTATTCTAAGCTGCTCTGAAATATTTGGTTCTGAGATGAAAAGATCTAAATGGTCCTCATTTTCTTCTTCCTTTCTATAATTATAAACTTGATTAATACTAAGAACATATTGAATCTCTTGTTGTTATTCTTCATCAAGCCATTATAATAAAGAAGGAAATTGAGCGAGAGGATACAATGTAAAATGTTTTCTTTCATCTCCATGTGCAATAATCATACTTCTTGACTTGCATCCAATGTAAGCATCTACAGTGGCTAACCATGGTCTACCTAAAATTAAGGGATGCCCTCCTAAATTTGTTTTTGGCTGCACAATCAAGTCTACAAGATACTCCCATGAATCCAGTGAGACAATTATATCTTCCAATATACCTTCTGGTACAACTTTAGATCTATCTGCAAGTTCTAAGACTGTAGTAGTAGGTCTGATGTTGTTCAGATTCGAATGTTTCATAGTATCTGTATTCATTACCTTGATAGCTACTCCCAATTCTATTAAAGTATTGCACTGAAATTTTTTTAATCGAAATGGTAACCATAGGAATCCCTGGATCAACATATTTTTCAATGGTTGTGTTTATAGACATGAATCTAGCTAAACTTCCAATTCCCTGGATTGTAGGTGGATCCTTCTTTCCTCTGCCATATTTCTTAATGCATAATTCATTTATTATTTTTGCATATATCGGAATATCTTTAATTTCCTGCAACAAAGGAATTTTGACATATGTGTTTTTCAATTCATCCAGAATATTAAATTCAGGCATAAATATTGGGATATTATGTTGTATTAATCTCTCTAGATATGGTGGAGTCTGAGTCATAATAATTTTACCTTTCTAAATTTGTTGTTCTAGTTGAGATTGTTGACTTTGTTCTACTTTTTCAGTTTGTTATTCAATTATCGGAGGAGAATATTTCTGTAACACCTTCCCAAACCTTAGTAGGATAATATGTTGCCTCTTCCACATGATATGCTAGTCTATTCACCTTGTTACTTGGATTAGCTACTGGCTGAGCTTGAAATTGTGTCGGTCTATGAGGTGTTTGGTTAGTAGGCAGATGAAGCTACTGAGGTTGAGTTAGCATTAGTTGACTTTGGGGTGGAAATGGCATTGTTTGATATTGCTGGAATTGTTAGTATTGAGGAAATGATTGTGGAGGGTATGGTTGTTGATATTGATACTGTTGAGGATACATATGTTGAGGTGGCTGGGTTCCATAACCATATCCCCTCCAACCTTGTGCAAGTTGGTTTTGATATTGTTGTGGTGGCCAAGCCTGCAATGGCATTGGTGTATTCCTTGAATTTTGAGGATATTGAAAATTCTGGGGGTTTTGTTGAGGGAATTGTTGAGGCATCCTTGGTTGCCAAGGTCTCCTTGGTGCCATATAATAGAGAGAATCTACTCCTTGCAATTATTTTAATTTGGGACAATTTTCCATTGCATTATTTTCTGTGCATAGTCCACACACTTGTATACCTTGCAAAGGACATTCCCTAAGTGGACATTTTTTCCTACACTTTGGACATAAAATTGCTAAGATTTCATCTTGTTCTTCTTTCTTTTTCTTAGCTTTCAAGACATCTACTTGTGTTCCCGAAGTCCTCAAGAGATCTGTTTTGAAATTTTCTTGTAAAATTCCTATTTCTGCTCTTGTTACTGCACTTGCTGCAGATTTGGAAGCTTTTGATCAAGTATCTCTCTTTCCACTCTTTGCTCTTCCCCCTCTCTTTCCACTCTTTGCTCTTCCCCTAGAGTATTTCTAACAAAGTTCACGAATTTCTTCAAATGGTAAATTGGAGATATCTCCTTTTCCCATCGCATTAAGGATGTCTAAATATTCATCTCCGATACCCTTAATAAAGATGGTATGGATGGTATCGAGACTTAGAGATTGATGTTTGGATTTATGTAAATTGTAAGGAAATATTTCCAAATATTCTTCCAAACTTTCGTTTCTTGTTGTTTCATTCTAAAAATGTCTTCTTTTAAGTCTCTAGCCCTACAGTAAGCTTGATACTTTTTAAGAAAAAAATTCTTCATATCATCCCAAGAAGCTATCGTATCTTCTCCTAAACCCATAAACCATTTCAAAGTTGTTACTTTCAGAGTAACAAGAAAAAATCAAAGCGTGTGTGTATCATCCGTATATCCATAAGTTCTACACAAGATATAAAACTCGAACATGAATGCATCAGGATCTTCTGTTGAAATTCCATAGAAACTAGGCAATACAGAAGGTGGAATTTTTTCATTTTTATTTCTTCTCCTAATATTTCTCTTGCATCTAATATTGGAAAGCCAAAAGTAGTTTCTTGATCATTGTTATTTTCTTGCTCATTTTCTTGTGTTCTTCTATTTTGATTTTCTCTTCTTGCTTCTTCTTCTATCCTTCTAAGTGCTTCTGCTCTTTTTTCTTCCTCTGTCTTTCTTTCTTCCTCAATTCTTCTTTCTTCCTCTCGTTTTCTTCTCCATTCCCTTTGTTGTCTTTCATATTCAAGCCTTTGTTTAGGAGTCATGTTTAGCCTAGTTGATCATTCTCCTTCTTCTGCCATTTCTTGTTCAGAGATATGTAGTGTTTCAATATGTGGTTGATTTTGTATTTCGTCCACTACTTTGATTTGTTTTAGGACAGGTTTCTCTAGTTGTTCAACAATTGGTTTTCTTGTATCCTTTTTTTTTCCTAAGGAAGGAGGTTATTTAGGTGATTGTTTTATTTTTACTTCCAAGGCTAACAAGATTTGTCTTTCAAATAAAGTTAATCTTTGTCATGATATATGTTTTTCCTCTAACTCTTCTACAGTAGGTCTTCCAGCAACTAGTGTTGTTAGTCTTGTCGATGAATGAGCTGTTGGGGGGGTTTATTTCACAAATCTACCCTTCTGATCTCTATCTCTAGGCATAAGAAAACATAACTTAAAATAAAAACTATGTTTTTGTTGTTTTTGATTATTTTATATTTTTTTTTTATCTTTTTAACTTCCTAATTGACCGTTTTGAAATATGCTTTCCTGGCAACGACGCAAAAATGTTGGGTTGTTTACTGGGTAAACAAACACAAGTATTTATTATCAATCCAGGCTAGTAGGACTTAGAAGCATCCCCAAAGTATATGGGTTTCAGTTATGATCAAGTAAGAAGATGATTTATCAATGATTAAGGAAATGCATATTACAAATATAAATCTAACTTAAATAATTTCTAAATTCAAGTATGCAATCAAAAGCAAAAGAATCTCCTAACTTAAGAGATTTGTTTGTCCTTCTCTAACAAGATTACTTCATGAATTAGAAATCAAAAACTACTAATTGAGCAATAGATTAAGACACATGAAAAAATAATTGAAGATGCTCTTCACTGAAGAGGTCTTGGTTGTCCTTCATCATATATTTATTTATCAATAATGCTATTGTTAGAAAACAGAAATTCAGAAAAACATGAAAAGCATGAAAAGATGAATTCTAGCTTAAGATCTTTACTCAAATAGAAAGAATGTTTAACTTAAACATTTGTTTGTCCTTTCATATGCAAAATAATAATGATAATTAGATTCATCAACACTCATAAATCATCAACATAAATCTAATAAACAAGTTAAACATAAACAAACTAATTCAAAAACTGCAACTACAAATAAACTAGGAAGTGCACTTAGCTCGGTATGGGGACCCTCCACCCTTGCCTCGCAATCTGAAGGTGTTTTCAGCTACTTAAAAATTCAGTCAATCAATCAGCATATAACTACAGTAAATGGAATAGAAAAAATCTTCAATTAGGTCTCTAAAGTCTCATAAATAATAACGTTAAGTCATGCAAATTCTACATATCAATGCCTTCAAAGTTTGAAGCTTAAATAGATAAAATATCCAAAAAAATCATCTAAAATATCTCCTATAGTCATGACTATCCTTATATTATCCAATCAGGTCGAATTCATCCATAAGATCCATCAAAATATGGAAAATTCCACAAAATAAGAATTTTGACCTAGTTCCTAGGGATCCTCCATAAAAACAGGTCTTGTTTGACCGCCTTTGACCGAGCCTGTTAAAGCTCGGTTTGACTGAACCAATAGGTGTACACTTAATATTAGTTCCCAATATTTTTAGAAATATATCCAGCTCGTGTCCAAGTGTCTTGCAAATATGAAAACCATGAGGCCATTACGGGGATTTATGACGCTATCCAAAAATGCCCTTAAAATTCAATTTTTACAAAAACTTCTAAGAATTGAAAAACTTAATTTTAAATACATATATATGCATTTATCGGTCAAAATAAGGTAGATATGATGGTGTATATCTGCATAGTATGGCAAGTAAGATGTATTTCATAAACAAAAAGAGATAAAAAACAAGGGCCAACATCTCCCCCAAGCTGATGCCCAAGCATGTCCTCATGCTTTCTTTTTCCTTTTGGGCCTCCTGAGCTCTGATGTTGATCATGTTCCTGACCCTAAAATTTCCTGTTGTGCTACATGTAGAAGAGAATCCCTACCTTTTCATTGTTCCTCCTTTTAGATTGAATTTTTAACCTTTTGTTTCTCATATTTGGCTTTCCAATAATTCTTCTCTTTAAGCCACCTAAATGCTTGTATGTAAAGAAGATTGTTTTTGGCTTTCAATTTTCCCATTTCTTCACTTATCTTCTCATTTTCTTTAATCACTTTTTCACTACTTGTCTTATATGTTTCACTCTCTCTTTTCAGGTGCCTTTCCATTATTCTGCTTACCTCCACATTATCAGTTAACTCTCTGATCCTGCTAAGGTTTTGGTCTTCCTCCTTGGTATTTTTGGAAACTGAAGTAGCTTCAACCTCATCATTTTCAAAATAAGAATCTCTCTGTACAGGATTTTCATAAACTTCTTGCTGCAACCTCTCAAGAATTTCATTGGCTTGTTTGGTTAAAGTATGTGTTTCTTAGCTGCTTCTATCTGCTGAATTCTTATTTTTCCGTCTCCTATAAATCATCAAGAATGATGTTTCCCTCTCTACCATGACTGTTTCATGTTTTTTCTTTGATCTGGTCCTTGGATAGAGGGGTGAACTTACTATATTTACTGTTTCATGTATTGGTTTAAGTTTTTCTTTTGTTGCTTGCTCTACAAACTTATTTTGAATCGGGAAATCTTTCCAAATCATACCCTTAATTTTCAGTTGGTAATCAACAATGATTTTTATGAGTCCCTGGTGATAAATTTGGGCTTCTTTGGGTTTGGTCTCAGATTTTACACTTTCAATCATCCTCATCAAGTTTCTACAAAAGAAGTATGGAAAATTGATCATGATATCTTCTTTAATATGTTGTAGCAACCTAATGTGATATAGGTGTACTACACTATGTTTGCTATCACAAGTGAAAAAAATTTGGATTATCAAAACTAATTCAGCCCATGGTTCATTGAACCATTCCCTAGAAATCTCCTTTTACCTATCAAAAGAACCATTTTTTTTCTTATCCAAGAAGAAAGTCGAAACCTTGTCCTTGAAATGAAATCCTTTGTGGTAAAGTTCACCTGATAATGGCAACTCTAAGGCTTCAGAAATAGATTCTGGAGTTAAAGGAATGTGTAAACTACCCACCATAGTTTCATCTTATTTTCAATTGTTTATAAACTCCCTTGTGATATCTTCATTGTGCCCTTTGAATTTTTGAAGGAAGCTTATGAAGCCTAATTGATAAAGTTTCTCAATTGTGTCCCTACTCCAATGTTCAATATGAAAATCTTTGGGCTCTGTTCTTGATGTCATATTGTCTGAAAACCATTTGATGTACCCTTCTACTGTCATTAACTTCATTTTTGAAATCAAAATTAAAGTATTAGATGTTATCACAGTAGTGAGGCTTACCTCTATTGCTACTTTTGCCAAGTAATTCAAATCAATCCTCTGTTTTCTGTGGAAGAACTGAGCTTACTGCTTCAACAAACATAAGATTTGATATAGATAGGTTAAAAATAAAAATAAAAATAAAAATAAAAATTCATGTATCTATTATCCTACTCGCTTATTTGATCCTTTGTCTCTTAAAAAAAATGATAAATCCTCTGCCTCTATTTTGTAAAAAAAATTCTTGTTTGACTGTGTAAAAAAAAATGAATTTTTTTTATACAACAGTGTCTTCTAACCCTTCGATTCCATACAAAATATTTTTCTAAGGCAAAGCATTATATATCTAATATAATCTCACTGTTTATGCAAGATAATTTGTAAAAATATCTCACTTATTTCATCAAAAATCTCATACAATGAGTTCACTATTTTCTTCAAAATTCACCAGACTTTGCCCTCTGTTATGCAAAAATGTAAAAACATGTTATCTGTGCCTTTTTAAACCAGAAATTTTCCATAATTCATGGTTCAAATTCTCTTACTGAGTGTGCAAATGAAATGAATTTACTTCACAAGCCAATTAAAACGAATTCACTGTGCATTTCAAACCAAACTCTCCATTCTCTGTTTTCATTAAAATTGAAATAGAAGATAGTGCATGAAAATGTTTTCAAGTTTACCTGTCTTTTCAATGATCCTTGTGATTTTCTGCTATGATCCTCATGATTTTCCTTTTAGTTTAACCGAAGTCTCTGTGTTTCAAGCAGTTCCAATCTTATCAAAATCTCACTCAATATCTTCATCATTTACTCATTCAATCAACAGAGGATTTAGTGTTGACTGGTGGCAGAGCGTTTATGAGTGGTGGCAATGACAAAACGTAAGGCAATGATAAGTTTTAAAAACCGTGGTAGAATATCTCCATTTATAACTCACATTTTGTTCAACAACCCTGAGATTTACTCATACAAACAATCTTGTTTTAAACAAGAAAATCATAATTTGCTTCTTACCTCGTTCTTCATGGGATTTTTGCCTCCTAACAGTGTGCTTACTTGACACATTTGCCGAATATATTGGCTTGAAAAATTCAATCAATTCTCCTTATCTCTTTTTTCTTCTCACTGCTATATCTCTTGTTCTCTTTGTTGCATTGTATTTCCTCTATTCTCCTCACAGTTCACCCTTGTCTTCTCTTGTTTATTTGTTTCTCACTGATTTTCAAAACGGATACGTGTTTTGATTACACAGCACTCATTCTCTCACTGAGCCTTCGAAAGGCGATGATGGTGAAAAACACAGTGTACTGTTTCAGTTGCTTGAGGTCTTAGAAATGGTGGAGGTTCTCTCAACAGTTTACACATTGTTGTAATATTGCATTTTGAATTTTTATTTACCGTTCATCAACCGCTTGACTGGTGCATCTGTGGCTTACCTTTCTTGATTGATTTGGCATACTAACTCCACGATGTACATATTTTCCTCGGCATCACTTATTATGCAGTCATTTTCATGTTTTTTTCTCATGCTTTGAGTTGATCACTATGTCTGCTTCCATTCTCCATTGAAACGCATCATAC
Organism: Pinus albicaulis; assembly: GCA_034641835.2. NCBI lineage: Eukaryota > Viridiplantae > Streptophyta > Pinopsida > Pinales > Pinaceae > Pinus > Pinus albicaulis. Next base: position 171,563,568 of record CM076573.1, read on the forward strand.
CTCATTGAATATGCGCCATCATATTTTTGTTTCATTGCTTGTATATACATCACTGTGTGCCATCATATTTACGTTCCACCACTATCTCATCATATTCCCGTCCATCCATATATGCATCATTACCATGCATTGTTTTTCATAGCATCATTTTAATGTTTAGGTTAGTTTGTTTCATATGCATTTCATTGTTTGCATTATGATTGCACTTCTGCTCCATTACCTTAGCTCATAACCATATTTTATGATTGCACTTTTGTTTTGATATTCAAATAGTTGCACTATCATATGATTTATACTTTAGGTTTTTTTTTTTTTTTTAAATGAACAATGAAATGTTCATGTTTTAAAATCAAATATTTATAATGAAACTAACCTCTTTGTTTGTTTATTTTAGGTCCAACAAAGGTTTGATGTTAAGCCTTTTGTTTATGATTCTTTTGTTTAGAAAAGTAGGGTAGGGTATGTTATGGATAGATTATGGAATGTTTATTGAGTGATTGGGATAGTGGTATGGATATGGATAAGATAGGGCTAAGAACATAGGTGGTGAAATGTAGGTGATAAAAATGCATAACCAGTACTAAATTAGCTTTACAATTCTAGAATATTTTCACAAAAAATTGAAATTTTAAGAGCGCTTTTTTACTTACTATACTTGTAGTCCCTCAAACCATTTGATATTCATGATGGCCGACATTATGTTTGTTATAACGATGGTTCTTCTAGGCTATGTAGAGACTTGTTTTTGTTGTGCATTTGATTTGATTTGGAATGAAGTTGTTCAGGTCTCTTCTATAGGTTAAATCTTGACATTTCAGGTTCCTTCTGTCATGATTTTCTATATTGATGTAGCTCAGGTCCCTTATGAAATTTTGTGTTTTGAGGTCCCTTTTGGTGTAATTTGCAATAATGTTTGAAAATTTATTTTGTCGTAATGATACAGGTCCCTTCTGGATAATTTTCTCAATAATAATTCAGGTCCCTTTTATATATGTTGAATAATGTATCAAGTCCCTTTGTACTTTATTCCTTCTTTAATTCAGTTGCTGAAACTATTTACATAGTTTTATTACACACCTTCCCCCAAGCTGATGTTTAGACTTGTCCTCAAGTCTACCATGTCTTGGAGGGTACATCTGCAAAAAATCATAAAAAATAAAATAAAAATAAAATAAAAATTCATATTGGCCAAACAAGTTGGTTTTCCGATATGAATTCGAGTTTGTATCGTGCCAATTTCCTAGATTTTCACAACCAAACTCTTTTATTATTTTTATTTATTTTTATATATTTTGTATTCTTCTTCTTCTCTTGGAATTATGGGAGGCATATTTCTATGCTGCCCTATTAATTCCAGATCTGAATCTATGGAAATTTTTCTCATAAAATCTTCTTTATTTATAGGCTTATTGTAAACTTTAAGCTTATGTCCATTAATGACAAACGAAACAGATGCTTCATCAATTTTTTTATCTTCACAACTCCATTGTCAAATATTTCTTCAATCTCATATGGCCCAAGCCAATGAGTCATAAACTTTTCTTTGAAATCTTTAAACTTGGAGTCGAACAAGAGTGCCCAATCTCTCTTATGAAACACTTTATACTTTATGATTCGATCATGCCATTTAATTCTTTATTCTTACACAAGAGATGTGTGCTCTACTGATTGTTGTCGTATCTCATCCAGTTTATTTAATTCCATAATTCTTTTTTGTTGTGCCTCAGATAATTCCATCCCCAATTCTACTGTTAGCTTGAATGTATGTATTTGAAATTATATGGGTAATAGGACTTCTTTTCCATACACTAACTGATATGGACTGAACCCCATTGTGTTTTTCCATGTTATCTTATATGCCCATAGTGCATCTATCAATTTTTCTGACTAGTCCTTTCTGTTCATTTGTACAGTCTTTGTCATAATGTTCTCTAGGAATTTGTTTGTTGATTCCACTTGTTCGTTTGCTTGAGGATGATACGGAGTTGATTTTCTGTGTTTCATCTTGTATTTCTCTGTAAGATCTCGAACAAGATTTGATGTGAATAGTGTGCCTTGGTCAATTACCATCTATCTCGGAACTCCATACCTTACAAATATCTCTTCAAATAGAAAAGATACAATAGTATCTTCCGTTGCTCATGCTACTGCCTTTGCCTCAACCCACTTATGTACATAACCGGTACATACCAAGATGTATTTATTTCCATTGGATGGAGGATTGATTGGTCCCACGAAATCTAAAGCCCAATGTTCAAATAGTTCAATCAGTACTTGTGGCTTTAATGGAATTTCATCTGATGTCATTGGTCTACCAATTCTTTGACAGTTGTCACATCTCTTCACATAGGCCTTGGAGTCTTTTTAGATGGCCAGGTAGTAGTAGCCTAGTTTCAGCACTTTGTATGTTGTCTGCTTGTCTGCAAAATGACCACCACATGGCTCATCATGACATGCTTTCAAAATATCAATTATCTCATATTCTCTAACACATTTTCTAATCATTAGATCAGCACTAGTATAAAAGAGATCTCCATTGACCCAACTATATCTATCACTTTCTCTAATTATTCTTCTTTTTCGCTTATTTGTGTAATGAGATGGGAGAATGCTAGATGATAAGTAGTTGGCTATATCTGCAAACCATGGAGTTTTGAAATTTATAGCAAATAGATGTTCATATGGAAAATTATCTGATATTGGATTTGGATCACCATGTGAATGAAGTCTTGATAGAAAGTCTGCAACTTGGCTATCCTTCCTTGGTTGATCTTGCACAGTAATGTTAAATTCTTGCATTAATAATAGCCATCTAGTTATTCTGCCATTTGTGACTGATTTGTTCATTAAATATTTTATGGTTGAATGATCCGTGTGGATGTAAACTTGATAACCTGTTATATAATGTCTAAATTTATTAACTGCGTGTACTACAACTAACATTTCCTGTAACAGTGTAGTTCAATTCTGTCGATATTAAGTTTTTACTTATGAAATATATGGCATAATTAAACTGATTCTATTTTTGTCCAAGTGATGCTTCGATAGCAGTGTGAGATGCATCAGTTGAAATATGAAATGGCAAAGACCAATTAGGTCCCCGAAGAATGGGTGAAATTGACAGTTTTTCTTTTAATTTTTCAAATTCATTTTGACAATTATTTGTCCATTGGAATTCCACATATTTTGCAAGTAACTTGAATCATGGCAAAGCTAGTTTACTAAAATTTTCAATAAATCTCCTATAGTAGCCTGCATAACCCAAGAAACTTCTAACTTCTTTTTGTGTAGTGGGTGGTATTAAATTCACAATGACTTGATTTTTTGTTGGGTCCACCTTAATTCCTGAAGAATAAATACGGTGTCCCAACACTATTCCCCCAGTTAACATCATAAAACATTTTTCATTACTAAGTGATAGGCTTGTCTCTATGCATCCTTTCAACACTTTTTCGATATTTTGTAAACAATCATCAAATGTTCCACCATACACAGTGAAATCATCCATATAAAATTCTACACATTCATGGATCAAATCAGAAAAGATTGCAAGGACTGCTCTCTGAAAGGTAGCAGGTGCATTACATAAACCAAAGGGTAATATATTGTATGCATATGTTCCCCATGGGCATGTGAATGTTGTCTTATCTTGATCTTCAAATGTTATCTTTATCTGATTATATCCGCTAAATCCATCAAGAAATGAAAATAATTTCTTTCCAGCTAATGAATCTAACACTTGATCAATAAATGGTAAAGGAAAATGATATGTTGATGTAGCTTTATTGAGTTCTCTGTAATCCACACAAATTAGCCATTTTTCATTTTTCGTAGATACTACAACTAAGGGTGAAACCCATTAACTATCTAAAATAGGATAGATAAATCTGACTTGTAATAGTTTCTGTAATTTTTCTTTCACTATTTCCTTCATCATGGGGTTCATCCTTCTTTGTGATTGCCTTACAGGTTTGATTTTATCATCAGTGTAAATGTGATGGATACATGTTTTTGAATGAATCCCCTGCATGTCTATGTAATCTCAGGCAAAATCTTTTGAATATTTTTGTAACAGTGTTCTTAGCTTTTCCTCTTGTGATGATTGTAAGTTATTATCAATATTCAAGTGTCTCTCAGGACTGATCTCAATGATTTTACTCTTTGAATTGGTAATTAAATTAACAAGAAAAATTCTTTCGAATGTATTTTGCAATGATTTTATAGTGCAATTTTCCTGAAAACATTCATTTAAAAGATAACTAGCAACTTCATATTGAGTTATTCTAAGTTGATCTGAAATATTTAGTTCTGAGATGAAAAGATCTAACAAGTCCTCATTTTCTTCCTCCTCTCTAAAATAATAAACTTGATTAAGACTAAGAACATATTGAATCTCTTGTTGTTATTCTCCATCAAACCATGAAAATAAAGAAGGATATTGAGCGGGAGGATACAATGTAACATGTTTTCTTTCATCTCCATGTGCAAATAATCATACTTCATGACCTGCATCCAATGTAAGCATTTGAAGTGGATAACCATGGTTTGCCTAAAATTAAGGGATGCCCTCCTAAATTTGTTTCTGGATACAAAATCAAGAAGTCTCCAGGATACTCCCATGAATCCAATGAGACAATGATATCTTCCAATAAAACTTTAGATCTATCTACAAGTTCTAAGACTGTAGTAGTAGGTCTAATGTTTTTCAGATTCAAATGTTTCATAGTCTCTGTAGTCATTACATTGATAGCTACTCCCAAGTCTATTAAAGTATTTGGCACTGAAAATTTGTTAATCAAAATGGTAACCATAGGAATCCCTGGATCAACATATTTTTCAATGGTCATGTTTGTAGACATGAGACTAGCTAAACTTCCAATTATCTAGATTGTATGTGGATCCTTCTTTCTTCTGTCAGACGTCTTAATTCATAATTCCTTTATTATTTTTTCATATATCGGAATATCTTTAATTTTCTGCAACAAATGAATTTTGACATATGTGTTTTTCAATTCATCCAGAATATTAAATTCAGGCAGAGATATTGGGATATTCTATTGTATTAATCTCTCTAGATATGGTGGAGTCTGAGTCATAATAGATTTACCTTTCTGAATTTGTTGTTCTGGTTGAGATTGTTGACTTTGTTCTCCTTGTTCGGTTTGTTCTTCAATTATCGGAGGAGAATCTTTCTGTAACACCTTCTAAGACCTTAGGTGGACATCTTGTATGGGAAGAATTGAATAAGTAGGATAGTATGTTGCCTCTTCCACATGATATGCTAGTCTATCCACCTTGTTACTTGGATTAGCTACTGGCTGAGCTGGAAATTGTGTTGGTCTAGGAGGTGGTTGGTTAGTAGGCAGCTGAAGTTGCTGAGGTTGAGTTAGAATTGGTTGATTTTGAGGAGGAAATGGAATTGGTTGATGTTGTTGGAATTGTTTGTATTGAGGAAATTATTGTTGATGGTATGGTTGTTGATATTGATATCGTTGAGGATACATATGCTGAGGTGGTTGGGTTCCATAACCATATCCCCTCCAACATTGTGTAGGTTGGTTTTGATATTGTTGTGGTGTCCAATCCTGCCATGGCATTGGTGTATTCCATGAATTTTGACAATATTTAAAATTCTGGGGGTTTTTCTTAGGGAATTGTTGAGGCATCCTTGGTTGCCAAGGTCTCCTTGGTGCCATATAGTAGAGAGAATCTACTCCTTGCAATTATTTTAATTTTGGCCAACTTTTTGTTGCATGATTTTTTGTGCATAGTCCACACACTTGTATACCTTGCAAAGGAAATTCCCTGAGTGGATGATTTTGCCTACACTTTGGACAGAAAATTGCTAAGATTTCATCTTGTTCTTCTTTCTTTTTCTTAGCTTTCAAGAAATCTACTTGTGTTCCCAAAGTGCTCAAGAGATCTGTTTTGAAATTTTTTTGTAAATTTCCTATTTCTTCTCCTTGTTACTGCACTTGCTGCAGATTTGGAAGCTTTTGATGAAATATATCTCTTTCCACTCTTTGCTCTTCCCCTAGAGTATTTCTGACAAATTTCACCAATTTCTTCCAAATGATAAATTGGAAATATCTCATTTTCCCATCACATTAAGGATGTCTAAATATTCATCTCTGATACCCTTAATAAAGATGGTACGGATGGTATCGGGACTTAGAGAATGATGTTTGGATTTCTATAAATTGTAAAGAAATATTTCCAAATATTCTTCCAAACTTTCGTCTTCTTGTTGTGTCATTCTAAAAATGTCTTCGTTTGAGTCTCTAGCCCTACAGTAAGCTTGATACTTTTTTGATCCTACTCTCCTATGTCTCCATTATCCTATTGTCTTATTTGATACTCTGTCTCTTAAAAAAAATAAAAATCCTTTACCTCTGTTTTGTAATTTTTTTTCATGTTTGACTGTGAAAAAAATGAAATTTTTTTATACAATAGTGTCTTCTAACACTTCAATTCCATACAAATTCCTTTTCTAAGGCAAAGCATTATATATCTAATGTAAGATCACTATTTATGCAAGATAAGTTGTAAAAATAGCTCACTTATTTCATCAAAAATCTCATAAAATGAGTTCACCATTTTCTTCAAAATTCACCAGACTCTACCCTATGTTATGCAAAAATGTAAAAACATGTTGATTGTGCCTTTTTAAACCAAACATTTTCCACAATACCTGGTTTGAATTCTCTTATTGAGTGTGAAAATGAAATTAATTTACTTCACAACCCAATTAAAACGAATTCACTATGCATTTCAAACCAAACTCTCCATTCTCTGTTTGCATTCAAATTGAAATAAAAGACTATGCATGAAAATGTTTTCAAGTTTACCAGTTTTTGCAATGATCCTCGTGACTTTCTACTATGATCCTCGTGATTTTCCTTTTAGTTTAACTCGAGTCTCTGTGTTTCAAGCAGTGCCAATATTATCAAAATATCACTCAATATCTTCATCATTTACTCATTCAATCAACAAAGGATTTAGTGTTGACTGGTGGCAGAGCATTTATGAGTGGTGGAAATGACAAAACGTAAGGAAATGACGAGTTTTAAAAACCATGGTAGAATAACTCCATTTATAACTCATAGTTTATTTAACAACCCCGAGATTTACTCATACAAACAATCGTTGTTTTAAACAACAAAATCGGAGTTTTCTTCTTACCTCGTTCTTCACAGGATTTTTGCCTCCTAACAGCGTGCTTGCTTGACACATTTTCCGGATATGTTGGCTTGAAAACTTCAATCAATTCTCCTTATCTCTCTGTTCTTCTCACTTCTATATATCTTGCTCTCTTTGTTACATTATATTTCCTATATTCTACTCACGGCTCTCAGTTGTCTTCTCTTGTTTATTTGTTTCTCACAGAGTTTCAAAACGGATACGTGTTTTGATTACATATCACTCATTCTCTCACTGAGCCTTCAAAAGGCGATGATGGTGAAAAACACAATGTGTTTCAGTTGCTTGAGGTATTAGAAATGGCAAAGGCTCCCTCAACAATTTACACAGTGTTGTAATATGGCATTTTGAATTTGTTTTAATCGTTCATCAACCGCTTGAATGGTGCATCCGTGGCTTACTTTTCCTGACTAATTTGGCATGCTGACTCCACGGTGTACATATCGTCCTCTGCTTCAATTATTACGTAGTTCTTTTCACATTTTGTTCTCATGTTTTTCATTGATCACTATGTCCGCTTCCATTCTCCGTTGAAATGCATCATATCTCATTGAATATGCGCCATCATATTTTCATTTCATTACTTGTATATACATCCCTGTGTGCCATCATATTTACGTTCCACATTGTCTCGTCATATTCTTGCCCATCCATAAATTCATCATTTCTATGCATTGTTTTTCATAGCATCATTTTAATGTTTAGGTTAGTTTGTTTCATATGCATTTCATTGTTTGCATTATGATTGCACTTCTGCTCCATTACCTTAGCTCATAACCATATTTTATGATTGCGCTTTTGTTTTGAAATTCAAATAGTTGCACTATCATATGATTTAGACTTTAAGTTTTGTTTTTTTTATTTAATTTTTAAAATGACCAATGAAATGGTCATGTTTTAAATTCAAATATTTACAATGAAACTAACCTCTTTGTTTGTTTATTGTAGTTCCAACAAAGGTTTAATGTTAAGCCTTTTGTTTATGATTCTTTTGTTTAGAAAATTAGGGTGGGGTATGGTGTGGATAGATTATGGAATGTTTATTCAGTGATTAGGATAGTGGTGTGGATATGGATATAATAGGGCTAAGAACATAGGTGATGAAATGTATATGATGAAAAATGTAGGTGATAAAAATGCATAACCAGTACTAAATTAGCTTTACAACTCTAGAATATTTTCACAAAAAATTGAAATTTTAAGAGCAATTTTTTACTTACTGTACTTGTATTCCCTCAAACCATTTGATGTTCATGATGGTCAACATTGTGTTTGTTATAAATATGGTTCTTCCAGACTATGTAGAGACTTATTTTTGTTGTGCACCTGATTTGATTTGGAATGATGTTGTTCAGGTCCATTCTGCAGGTTAAATTTTGACATTTCAAGTCCCTTCTGCCATGATTTTCAATATTGATGTAGCTCAGGTCCCTTCTGACATTTTGTATTTTCAGGTCCCTTCTGTCGTAATTTGCAATAATGTTTGAAAATTTATTTTTTCATAATGATACAGGTCCCTTCTAGATAATTTTCTCAATAATAATTCAGGTCCCTTATTTATATGTTGAATAATGTATCAGGTCCCTTTGTACTTTATTCCTTCTTCAATTCAACGGCTGAAACTATTTACATAGTTTTATTACACGCCTTCCCCCAAGCTGATGTTTAGACTCTTCCTCAAGTCTTCCATGTCTTGGAGGGTACATATGCAAAAAATCATAAATATGAAAACAAAAAAAGAATTCATATTGGCCAAACAAGTTGGTTTTTCGATATGAATTCAAGTTTGTATTGTGCCATTTTCCTGGATTTTCACAACCAAACTGTTTTATTATTATTATTATATATATATATATATATATATTTCTTCTTCTTCTCTTGGAATTATGGGAGGCATATTGCTATTCTACCCCATTAATTCCAGATCTGAATCTATGGAAATTTTTCTCATAAAATCCTCTTTATTTATAGGCTTATTGTAAACTTTAAGCCTATGTCCACTAACGACAAACGAAACAGATGCTTCATCAATTGTTTTTATCTTCACAACTCCATTTTCAAATATTTCTTCAATCTAATATGGCCCGATCCAATGAGTCATAAACTTTGCTTTGAAATCTTTAAACTTAGAGTCGAACAAGAGTGCCCAATATTCCTTCTGAAACACCTTTTTCTTTATGAATTGGTCATGTCATTTAATTCTTTGTTCTTGCATAAGAGATGTGTGCTCTACTTCTTGTTGACATATCTCATCCAGTTTATTTAATTCCATAATTATTTGTTGTTGTGCCTCATATAACAATCATTTTCCTACAAACTGGCCTTGCCAACTACTTCAAAACTCCACCCAGTCTTCCATGTATCATGCCTCAATAAAGTTATGGGGAAAAATTGTAGGGTTCAAACAAGTCTACCATAATTGGATGAGGAAGGATCACTTATGTGCAACCAGAATAGGTCCTTGATACTTGTGCAAGACATCTTCGCAGTCGCATGATCAAGGAAATCCTCATCAACTGGAAATACACCTCTCTAGAAGTTGTGACATGGAACCAACCACTGTTCTTCAGTAGTTTCTGCAGTTTCGGCCTTGAGTAAAATGTTTCTTTTGATGGAGGAGGGCATGTTAGGTCCAACCCTAAACCCTTTATTTAGGTAATAAGCCCCAAGGGGCCTAGTCTAAGTCATAGTTAGTTAGTTGAGTCAATAAAGCTTGTAAGTGGTTATATGAATTAATAATAATTGTAAGTGGTTGACCACAATTAGTTATAAATAGGACATAGTTAATAAATAAAGTGGCTAACTTGTGTTATGCAAGGTACCACTAATAGTTACGGTTTTGGATGTCATTAAGCTATAAATAGTCTTATATAGAAGGGAATAATCATCAGGTCTTATTGTAATTGAGATTTGCTCTGTTGGAGTTTTCCCCCTCGAAAGCACAAGTGAAAATTTTATTATGATTGTGAATAATAAAATATCTTCACAACTTTCTTCATTTCATTTGATATCTTTGTGTTTCAAGCTATACTATTTTGTATTTCTGGTATTCTTATTTTCTTGCAGGTCAAGTGCATAACATTGAGTCTTGCCTTTACCTGGTACAACAACTTCACCTAGAACATATCAATGATTTCATTTTTTGTGAGCACCAGGGCAATCCTCTTCTTCCATGCTAGGAAGTTTGTTGATCCAACGACCTTGTTGCTTTTCTTGCAAAATGTATCCATTTGATATGTAGGTTAAGACATAGAAGAAAATATCATACTTACTCTTCAATGAATATTCCTCCTTCTTTTTATCTTGAACTTTCTTAATGCTTTCAAGAACTTCAAATGGATTTCAAAGATGTTTTTCAACAAAGAGCCTTCAAGAGAGATAGTATCCTTCCTTTCTTAAATGAGATCTTGGTCCTTCTTAAGATGGTGAGGTATTAAATGAAATATTGATGTAGTAACCTTCATTCTAGGTCAGTAGGTCTTCTTCTTCTTTCCTTGTGTCCTCTTGAAAATGGTTCTTCTTGACAATTAATCCCCTCTTATTTCAACAAGATGATCTTCAAGCTGCCTTCTATTCCTTCACCTTAGCTCTGAAAACATGTTGGAAAATCTAATAGGGTATCTATTAAAACAATTCTCCTTATCGTGGATAAAATTTAGCTTTTTATATTCTTAGTTAAGTTATCTTCATCAAATAGTTATCAAGAGCATTAAAAAAAAAATAGACATAATAATTAGGCTCCACACCAAGGGAAAACCCAAAAGAATCTATTCTCTTCTTATAGAATCATATCAAATGATAAAACCAAGACCCAAACTCCTAGACCAAGTCTTCCTCCAAGTACCAAGTCAATGCTCCAAGGATATCTTCCAAATAGGTCAAAGATAAACCAAGTCAAAAAGATTCAATCCTCCTTCTCTCTACTTCAAATCTCAGTTTTAGCCCTTAGCTTAGATCTACAAGTTCAACCTATAACTTTTGGCCCTACAATAGCTGTTGAAACCTTAATTCCTTCACACGTGTGGGAAGAAATATGGTAGAAATTAGATCTTCCTCTTTTTCTCAGTCTTTCTTCTTGTCTTATAGCCTTTCACTCTTCTTCCTTTGATTTTTTTTCTTGAGATCAAATTGCAGAAGTGTGTATCCAAATGAGCCAAATATACTTCTATATATATGTTTTTCATGGGTTCAAATAGCCTTTCTAGGCCGACTTCTAACTAGTAGGGTCGACTTGTGCTTAGAGGCTCATATTGACTTTCTAGACTCAAAATAATATTTTTTACATGTTATAGCTTACCCACTAGGGTCTTATACAAATGATAAGGACTCTTTTGACTGAATAAAAATATTTTTTTGACCCTAAAAACCCTAGGAGCATGAAATACATGCTTGAACTAGTTTACCAATACAAATAGAGCATGAAACCCATGTTTGAGAATAATGTTTTTCTTTCCTCTTTTTCTTGTAACATAAGATATACATAATGACATGAGTACAATGACAATTGTGAAAACCGAAACTAGTTACATTTTCCAACATGAACAACAACAAGGCACCTTATGAATTATGGAAAGGTAGACTAGCCATAGTCAAATACTTTAAAGTCTTTGGGAACAAGTGCCATATAAAGATAAATGAAGTTAATTTAGGAAATTTTGACTCTATAATACATTAAATTATATTTCTTAGATATGCATCTGGAAATAAGGCCTACAAATCTTACAACAAAAGGTTGTGCAAGTTGGTAGAAATTATTGATGTAGGAGTGGATGAAACAATACTTCATAAAGAAAATTCATAAACAAATGAAAATCCAAAGGAGAAAATCTATAGATATTAATAAAAGGAAGAAGAAAAGAAATAACAAGAAGAAATAGAACGTCAAAATCAAATACAACATCCAAACTTATCTAAAAGTATCATCCAAAAAAAACAATTTTTTTGTGATATATATATAGTAGTTTAGACTATAAGAGGATTTGTAAGAACACCCAACAAACAAAATTGTATTTTATATCCAAAATAAATCCCAATAACTTTACACAAGCTAGTGAAGATAAGCGTTGGGTTAATGTTATGGAAGAAGAACTTAATTAGGCTGAAAAGAATGAGACATGGGAACTTGTGCCTAGACAAAAAGACAAGAATGTGATTGGCATTAGATGGGTCTTCATAAAAAAATTTAATGAAGATAGAAAAGTAGGAAGAAATAAATAAATTTTAGTTTTGTAAAGGGTATGCTCAAGTTGAGAGTACTAGCTTTGGATAAACCTTCGCTCTAGTTGCAAGATTGGAAGAAATCATGATGTTTTTGGCAATTGTGTGTTTCAAAAGCTTCAAAGCCTATCAAATGGATGTCAATTCAACCTTTGTAAGTGGAAATATATAAGAAGAAGCATATATTTAATAACCAAAAGATTTCAATTGTTAGAAAATGAAGATCATGTATGTAGACTAGAGAAAGCACTATATGGATTAATCCAAGCTCGTAGAGCTTGGTATTTAAGACTTGAAAAATATATACAATAAGAAGGCTTCAAAAGAGGATTTGGAGACAACAATATTCACATTAAAAAAATGAAAATATATTAATCATTGTGGCTTATGTGGATGGTATCATTTCTAGAAGTAATGCTAACAAAATGAGCCAAAAGTTTACAAAAGAAATGTGAAAAGAATTTGAGATGTCAATGCCTGGAGAATTTTCATTCTTTCTAAGATTGAAAATTTCCCAGTCCAACAAAGGAATGTTCTTTTCTCAAACCAAATAAATTAAGGATACGTTGAAGAAATTAATAATGGATTATTGTGCACTTGTCAGTAAACCCATGATCAGAGGATGTAAATTGAGCAAAGATGATGAATCCCAATAACTATATCAAACATTGTATTGGTCAATGATTGGAATCCTAATATATGTGACAACACTAAGGCTAGATATCATGGAAGTAGTAGGTTTGATGGCAATATTTCCATCTGCACCAAAGCATAAACATGTGCAATCAAAAAAATCACTTTCAGATATCTAAAGGGCACTTTTAAATTTGGCTTCTGATATTCAGAAATTCACCCTTACATCATATATAGATGTATATTGGGAAAGAAGTATTGATGAAAAGAAAAGTACAAATGTAGGAACATTCTTTTTAGGTAATTGTCTAGTATCATGGTGGAGCAATAAGAAACATTCTAACTATCTATCCATAATAGAAGTTGAATATATAGCAACGACAACATATTGCACACTTCTCTGGATGAAGCAAGCAATAAAGGATATCAAGGTAGAATATGATCAACAAATCTTAATCATCTACAACAACATAAATGCAATCAATATTTCAAAGAATAATGTTATGCACTCAATGGAAAAGCACATTCCTATCAAGTACCACTTCTTAAGAGAATAGGTAGTCCAACAAAGTGTCAAGATGGAATACATTGCCACCAAGGAACATGTTGCAAATATTTTTACCAAACTCTTCCCTAGGAAAAAAATTGAATATCTTAGATAGAAGTTGAAATTGATATTCCTCTCACCTTGTCAGTAAAGGGAAGCACAAAATTTAGGCGAGCAACCCTTTGTAATTGATGTCAGAGGGGAAGAACTTGAAAATAAATGGAGTACTACAATATTTTTGCAAAATCAAATAAGGGTTACCATCAATGACAAAGGGGGAAATTGTTGAAAATGTTGTTTCATTTATGTCAAAGACAAGTGGAGACTATATATGTACACGAAAAATATTGCAAGATGAATATTGTTCGAACTATTGTTTGGATACTAAGTTTGGATACCATATATTTTAAGGACTTTTTAATCTAAAGACCTAACTCAAATGGGACCATAAGATATAAGGTTGGAAATTTTATTCCAAGACATTGTCAATAGCATATGACACTCCCTCTAACTCCATAAGAATGTTTAGATATGAAATATTCTCTCAAGTTAGCCCAGCCAGAGAGCATAGGTAAGCCCAACCACCTTTATAAGTTATCCCCAAAGTGAACACAAAAACACTATAAATAAAGGATAAGTGAGTGCATTTGAAGACCATCCAAGCAAGAAGAGATATGAGGTGCGTAAGTGAACTTGGGGAATACTCTATAGGTTTTAAAGGAAGGGACAAAATGTGATTTGTGGAGTGAACGAGTCATCTTGGCTTTGTCCTTATACATTTTTTTCTAGGATATTTCAAACTATGAAATTTTGAGAGATGGAGATGATATCTTATGTACATGTGGTAAAAAATTTAGGTAGTGGTTTTCTATACTTTATGAGATATGCCTTATGGAAGTTAGGGTTTCTGAATAGTCTTGAAATAAATTTCAAATAGTTTAGTTTGACATTTTCGCTATAACTTATTTTTTGGGACGTTTTTTGCTATGAAATTTTTAGAGACCTATGGAGACATATAATAATACGTTAGCTAAAAATTTTAGACTTTGGTTGGCTGTAGTTTTGGAGATATTCCATGTGGAAGTTATGGTTTTTAAATAATCCTGAAATAAATTTCAAACAATTCAATTTGGCATTTTCACTATAACTTATTTTATAGCATGTTTTAAACCATGAAATTTCCAAATACCTATGGACATATAGCAATACTTCATGTAAAATTTTCAGACTTTGGTTCACTAAATATTGGGAGATATTCTTTGTGAAAGTTAGGGTTTCTAAATGATACTTAAATCAATTTCAATCAAGTTAGCTTGTAATTTTTGCTTAAATCCTTTTCTAGGAATTTTCAAAATGTGAAATTTTTAGAGATATGAGCAGACATATAGAAGTACTTTAGGTAAAAACTTTAGGATTATGTTTACAAAATTGGATAAATGTCATGTTGTAAAAGTTCATACTTGGGAAGAGGCTTAAAAAAAACAAGTTTTGGGAGAAACAAACTTGGTGAAGGCAGAAGCAACAAGCAGACTCGGTAAAGGTAGAAGCATCTAGTATGCCTGGTGAAGGAAAAATTAGAAAACAAACTCACTGAAATATGTTGGTGCCTACAATTATTCAAAATAACAAGGATTAATGTCTCCAATACGTCGGTGCTTACAAATATTCACAATGATGGGATTGTTGTGTCTAGTAGGTTGGTGCCTACGAATATTAACAACAATAGGGATTATTTCCTATAGGTGTTAGGTGCCTACAAATATTATTAACAATACGTTGGTGCTTATACAGAATTATAAAAAGAATTTTTTCAGTTTTCTCCCAAAAGGGTTTTCACATAAATCTTGTGTTCCATGTTCTATAGTTGATAGATCTCTTATGTGATTATTTCCTTATGGTTCATGAATGTTTAAATCAGAAAATATTGTCTTTGTAATATTCCAAAATGGAAATAACTGCAATACAAGACATAATAATGTAAAACACAGCAACTATGAACATATCATAAGATGGATCAATATGTGCCATCCTTTTATTCATATATCAGCAAAAATATACAAAATATCTTGAGGGTCAAGCCACTCAAGCAATAAGAACAAGCCTCCCATGATCATATCAATAAGCACATGAGTTGTTGCTACTGTATAGAATGTTGGAAAGTAGTGACAGTATTGTCTATATTAGTGTAGTTGCTGCTGAAACATACATTGGTGGAATATGGCTGATTGATACAATAGAAATGCCCACAAAAGGAGATATGGGCTCTAATACATTATTTCTAGCCAACCCAGAAAATATTGCTAGAAATACCAAAAATATACAATGTGACAAATAACCCTAGGGTTGATATGTCACTGTAACCTAGAACTGAATAGAATGAGGCTATGACAGATATAAAATGATAATTCCCTCCTTCAATAGTATTTCTCAATAGAAATTTGATCCCTCCATTCATAAATAGGCCCTCCTGATCAGGTCAATGAGCCCTCCCTGCAACTGCCACTAAAAATAACGCATATCTAGACTGAAACTACACTGTGAGGGATGGTAGATGGTTTTCCTGATGCCAAAAATACAGAAATATTCCTAGGAGCCCTCCTTGCTGATCCTCCAATGGATAGGCTACCTATCCACTGAAAAACAAGCCCAAAATTGGCACTATGTGATCCTCCTTTGTTGCACCCTGCAACACAACCCGGCTCTAAACAGAAATTGCGTTGTAGCTAAAGGAGGTAGCTTGGCCAAAATTTCGAAATGAGGAAATGCAGCCCAATGAACCTCTCCTTCCTTGAGGATGAGGTAGGAATTCCCAATCAGGATCACCCTTGTGCTAAACAGCATAGCAAACCCCGCTAAATAGCTAAAGGATACAAAATCTAAACAGACCAATATCAAATAATAATCTCAACATTCCTAACAATGGCTGCCATTCCCTCCATATATAGTGTGTGAGCCTTCTCACATTGGATCCCATCCATAAATGCCACTAAGCTCATGCAAATTTTCCTCCACTAAAATTGTGTTGTCTCATCATAAATGCCACTCCTCCATGACAGTGTTGTTGATTTGGTCAAAGTTGACCTATTCAACATGTATCCCCTCCAATTCACACCCAAAGGTGCTTAATCCAGCTGCTTATTCTTCCTCCTTTCACATTAGGAGTGTTATTATTCCTTCTAAGGAGATCTATGGTCCTCCCTACCCACTTATTCACCTACCTAGTGATAAAACAAACTATAATATTCCATTTAGATGAAGGCTAAATTTTTGGAATATTACAATCCTCCCCTCCAAAATTTTGCTTGTCCTCAAGCAACTGCAAGGATGTGGAAAAATTCTCCCTCCTTCCTCTTGTAGCCTCCTCATCAAATAGTACCCACCACTACTCAAGATAAACTGCAATAAATATGCCCCCCAATGGTTCCTCCCAAGTATGCAAAACCAAATGGCTCACATCATGAGAAAGTGGAAGGTGTAAGTAGAAACCTTCTTGTTGTCCAATGGCCTCCTCAAGGTAAGTGATATTATGAAAATTGGGGATCTCCATCCCAATAAGAGACTCCCATACCCATGCTATCATCCAAATTAAATGGGTCATCCTAGATAGCTCATCAAAGAAATCCTCAACCTCGGGTTCATGCAATGTATTGGGGCTATATGGAGAGATTAGATTTTTCCACCCATGTTGTTTCTCTCTTCATTTATGATATGTATGGGGTTGTTGCTGATCTTGGGCTGAAATATTATGGTCTCCAAGAATGTCCCAAGTTACCCCACCAATCAAAACATCCATGAAGTGCCTCTCCCAAGAATTCAAGTTCCCCAAATGGCTCATCCCACATGAAGACAAGAGATGTAGTGTGGAAATCATGGTTTGCCCATTATTTCTCCTTAAACATGAAACATATGAAGTATGGAGAATCATACTCCCAATGGGCACGTCCAACTCTTGTGCCATCCTCCCAACAAATCTTCTCATAAGAATAACAACATCATCAATATATGGAAGCAAAAACAAATAAAAACAAGTTCCCATATGAAAACCGGGAGGTGGATCATAGTTCCACATGTGGAACCAGCGCAGTGCATCCCCTGCTTGCCTCAAAACAAGGTATAACAATTGTCTTTTCAGCCACTTTTTTGCTGCCACAATCATCCTACAAGACGGGATCATAAAAGTAAATGTGGTGCCAATGGTGCACACCAAGAATCATGTGGCATCCCCCACAAACCAACAATAGAATGGCCAACATCAATGCTGCAAATGGCCTCAAGTACATCACAATACAATATACAAGATGGAATGATCCTCCTTGGTACAATATGCTACTCACAAAAATTAAAAGAGTACAAATCATAATGCATAAATGTACATCTTCTACTATGTACTTTGGTCATTGAGCTGAAATGGCTCAACTGAAAGTTCTCCCTCACTCTCAATGAGTATGGAAGTGGTTGTGACAACCTATCCATCATCATCCAGCCTATGCATCTCTCCATATTTTGATATAAATCCTGCTAAATTCCCTCCCAAGTGAACTCCTCCATCAAGGAATGATATGCATCAAAGTGCATGGAAATAAAATCCACATGTGCTGCATGTAACAGCTTCTCCTTGAGCTCAGAAGCTCTAGTCAATAAGACTCTACCATAAGAATAGATGACCCCATCATCCACCATGTATCTGTCATCTCCCTCCAGGTCATCAAGAATCATGCAAGCACCAGGATCCTTGGAATACTCTAGCAAAAGTTGAGACATCCAATATGGATAAATCCTCCTAAGAGACAGTGTTGAAGATCTGAAATGTGAAGCTCCCCACATGTTATTATCTTCTCCTGTGACATCCCTCATTCCAAATTCATCCTCTAAGGTGCTTCCATGCCCATCATGCAGTTACTCATGCTCAAGTAGAAGTGGTGGCCTTTGGAAGTTGTCCTCCCATGAGAATCTACCATCCAAAAAGAACCTCCCGATCTTGGCCAATGTAAGCATGAGTGGCCTCCATCTACTCCAATATATGGAGGATTCTTTCCTCAAGGGAAGTACCCTCTGTTTCTCCAAATCCATGTAGCATCTTCCTTGCACCATGGTGGTGCCATCCTCCATCACTGTAGAAACTTCTGTCAGCGCAGAATATGTAGTGAGAGGGGGTAATGCTGAAACTGGGAGAGTGTATCCCTCCTCCTTGAGTCTATCCCAGACTCTCTGCGTTGTACTAGACCCCTCCAAGGTCTTCACCCCTCTGGGATCTAAGAGTGGTGAACAAAATGGTAAGATGTATCTCACCAACTCTAGATCTGGTGGCCTCCCAGGTGGAATGCCCCCATGTAGTGAGACATCAAGATCTAAAGCGGACTGTATATGTGAGTGGACTGATTTGTCCCTCCTTTCACTGTGTAATACAGTTTCCTTATTTTGTGTAAAAACCTCCTAAAATAGATAAGGGTGAATGCTCATCATCCCTTGATGTTGTCCTTCTTTTCTTCTCCTTCCATCTGCCAAGTCTCACAATCCACAATAACTGGTACATGCTGCTCTGGAATTGTGCTTTGGTTCCCACATGTTAGATCATTTGGAACTCCTTGCAAAGACACAAGGGCTCCTCTAATGGAATTAATGGCTCCCCTCCCACCTCCATGTGGTGATGGATCTTCTCCTGATGGTACAATGATTTTATCTCTTCTTTTCTCATACTCTTCATAAATATGTCAGAATGCCTCATCATCAATGAGAGACCCTAGATCTTGGTCTTCCCTTGAAGGAGGAATCTCCATGTCTTCATCCATAGAAGAGGAATCTCCAAGAAATGGGGATCTTCCCCTTGGCAAGGTATTATGCATGCTTTTATCCCCTTCAATATAAATATGGAGTCGATTTGGTAAAATAGATCCTCCAAATCATGCAAAGGTTTTGACTTTTTGGTTTCAACAAAAGATGTTTCACAATGTTTACTATCCAATCTGCACATTATCTTCTTAGTGAACCCTGCATAAGTATTTACACTTGCATGATGAAATGAAGCAGCACTATAAAACACCAATCATGGGCCATACCTTTAAGTTGCAACGCTACTACTCTAATGGCCTCCTTTTCTAAAACTTGGTGTAGCTGAAAATAGGAATCTAGCTCCTTCACCCAAGCCTCGGTTGTGCACTTTGATGATCCATCAAAGTTAGGCAGAAAGATTTTACTTCTCTTGCTTCTGTCATGATTTTTGGATCTTCCATATTCCTTGAGTTGGAAAAACCCTTGGAAGTCCAAGTTCTCTTTGAATCTCCAAGATTGAGACTCATACTCCTGAAGATAGTCACTCAAGGTCTCCTCCCTTGGTGCATCTTCTTCCTCCATTTCTCTTGCAGTAAATGTGGAAATAAACTGCGTTGTGGACCTGCATGTGTGGTTGAGTGCTCACACCCATCATGTGAATATTTAGGACTTGCTTCACTTTCAAACCCTCTTGTAAATTTTATACACCTCTCCCTTTTCATTTCCTTGATATCTTCCATGATAT
The DNA here is from genome assembly GCA_034641835.2 of Pinus albicaulis. NCBI lineage: Eukaryota > Viridiplantae > Streptophyta > Pinopsida > Pinales > Pinaceae > Pinus > Pinus albicaulis. Next base: position 171,583,679 of record CM076573.1, read on the forward strand.
TTTTCAAAGTTTGAAAAAGAAGTTGGGAGAGCCTCTCTTCCTTCATTTCTCCAAATAATGGAGTCATGCCTTTGTTTCTTTTGTACAACTTCTCCTTTATATGAGAAGCTTCTCCTCCTGATGGCATAATGTCTTGAATGCACAGGCTAAGCCAAGATTATGCTCTGATACCACTATAATATTCCAAAATGGAAATAATAGCAATACAAGACATAATAATGTAAAACATAGCAAATATGAACATATCATAAGAGGGATCAATATGTAGCCATAATTTTATTCATATATCAGCAACAATATACAAAATATCTTGAGGGTCATTCCACTCAAGAAATAAGAACAAGCCTCCCATGATCATATTCATAAGCACATGGGTTGCTGCTACTTTATAGAATGCTAGAAAGCAGTGATAGCATTGTCTATATTAGTGTAGTTGCTGCTGAAACGTACATTGATGGAATATGGCTGATAGATACAAAATAAATGCCCACAAAAGGAAATATGGGCTCTAATACATGATTTCTAGCCAACCCAAAAATGATTGCTAGAAATACCAAAAATATACAACGTGACAAATAACACTAGGGTTGACATGTCACTGCAACCTAGAACTTAATAGAATGAGGCTATGACAGATCTAAAAATGATAATTTCCTCCTCCAATGGTATTTCTCAATAGAATTTTGATCCCTCCAATCAGAAATAGACCCTCTTGATGAGCTTAGTGAACCCTCCCAGCAACTGCCACTAAAAATAACGCAGATCTAGACTAAAACTGCGTTGTGAGGGATGGTAGATGGTTGGCCTGATGCCAAAAATATATAAATATGCCCAGGATCCCTCCTTGTTGATCCTCCAATGGATAAGCCACCTCTCCACTGAAAAAAAAGCCCAGAATTGGCTCTATGTGATCCTCCTTTGCTGCACCCTGCAACACAAACCAGCTCTAAACAGAAACTGCGTTGTAGCTAATGGAAGTAGCTTGGCCAGAATCCCAGAATGATGAAATTTAGCCCAATGAACCTCTCCTTAATTTAGGATGAGGTATGGATTCCAAATCAGGAACACCCTTGTGCTAAACATCACAACAAACCCCACTAAACAACTAAAGGATGCAAAGTCTAAACAGACCAATATCGAATAATAATCTCAACATGCCTAACAATGGTTTCCATCCCCTCCATATATAGTGTGTGAGCCTTATCACATTGGATCCCATCCATAAATGCCACTAAGCTCATGCAAGTTATCCTCCACTAAAACTGCGTTGTCTCATCATAAATGCCACTCCTCCATGATAACATTGTTGATTTGGTCAAAGTTGACCTATTCAACATGTATCCCCTCCAATTCACACCCAAAGTTGTTTAATCCAGCTTCTCATTCTTCCTCATTTCACATTAGGAGTGTTATTATTCCTTCTAAGGAAATCTATGGGCCTCCCTACCCACTTATTCACCTACCTGGTGATAAAACAAACTATAATATTCCATTTAGCTGAAGGCTAAATTTTTGGAATATTACAGTCTTGTACATAGCCAACCCATCTCTCCATATAATTGTGTTCTTAGTAGAAATTAAGCCCTAGAACAAGCCTCTTGATAGTGCTATCCTCCCTACTAAACAAAGGGTCTGAGTCCCATAATTGGTTAACAAAAAACACTCCCCTCCTACCAATCCAATTTCTAACTCAACAAAATCTAAAAAGGCGTTCTTGATCCCCTTCATCTTGACAATGAACAATAAAGGACTCCCTTGATGCTAAATGATCAACAAATTTCTTATCAAATAATGAGGAAAAAATCAAAGTAGATTACTTAGAGAGCACACACCCAAATTCATGTTATTGGTAGCGTACTAGAATTGGTAAACTAGTTAGTCTGATCATTTTGATGTCTAAACTGGTCTTATCAGCGGTACAAAATTGGAAAAGGTTTGTTTAGTACCGAACCGACCTTCTTCCACAAATTTGATTGATTATGTACGAAACTTGATGGTTTCATACAATGCAACCAATGACCTTCCAAATGCAAATAATAATAATAATAATGAGTGGGGAAACCTAATTTTCAACCCTAGGGACTTCTTAATGATATGTAGTTAATGGTAATGTTAATGTAACACCCTCCTCCCACATCTACCCAAGTAACCGGCCAACCAAGGTAAACATGTGATAAGAGGCTATTATGATCTTATTCAACTCCCCATGTACAGTTAAGGAAGTGGAACTAACACAACACAACCAATATGACCTTCTACATATCCTACAGAACCTCCAGGAGCTAACCCACCCTTCCAGGTGACCAACCCCTGAGGGAACTCAACCTTTCAATGAATTAAAGCCCCAGTCACTCCCTTGCCAATGCCTCCATGCGAATAGGAGTCCCAGTTGCCCCCATGAACCTGCCTGAGTGCGACTGTAGCCCTTTTCTACTAGTTATATGTCAACAACTATGAGATTTGAGGCTAATTTCCAGGGTTAGGAACCAATCACTACCCATAACTCCATGAAACCTCCATAAATGAAAAGTAATATAGAAACAATGATACAAATACAAAAAATTTAACAATGACTTGACTAGCCCTATTATCCATGACATGCATTTCGACAAACATAACACAAATATGCATTCTACAGGTCATAATAATAGATATGAGCATAGGAGTCTCATACTTATCTGAGAATCGCTAAGAAGCATTGATGCCTTATCACATTAGCTGCATTATAATCTATTATGTCATATGTTCATTTTTCATTCATTTATATATCAAAACATGATGAGAGCCATACATCATCATTGTCATAAAACATACTCATAACCAACATATAAACAACAAAAACAATAAGGATACAACAACCATAAATGCCACATATGAACCAATACATTTGAACATAAAATACCAAGGAAAGGAACTCTTATTAATGAATGAAAAATCCAACCAAGTTTGGGACTTCCACGTTCCGCCCAACCATAGATTGGTTGAACCAAATATCTCTTTATCCAATCACCCCCATGCCATATTCAAAGGATGAATGTGCGACTCAAAACCAAACAAATCAATCAGGGCTTCTTGAGGATAAACCACCTCACCCTCATCAATAGAACCAAGCTTTACCGCAATCCTCACTGGATCACTAGGTCATAAAAAATTATGGAAGTTGTTATCACTCGGATTGAACCTCGGGCTGAGAAAGGAAATTCCAAGGTAACCTCAAACCATGCTTAGCCAAGTAGTTAGCACTACTAGGCAAGGAGACGGCTCTCTCCGTATAGATCAAGGATAAAATGACTGAGGAAAGAAGATATTAGGCTAGGGATAGTAGCTTAGGGTTTTTTATTTTTATTGTGTAGGGTTTTGCTAGATTAGGAGGAATCAAGCAGTCAGGGCAAGGAAATTAGGTCAAGATTTCCAGGGTGTTCTATGGGGCAAGGTAGGTACAATGTTTAGAAATTTGGGATTTCTATGGTGGTATGATCAAGATAGGTGAGGAGCTAGAAAGAGCATGGTGATTTCATGGTTTCTTTCTAAACTGAAGAAATTACAAATTATGAATGCTTACCCAAAACAGAGCATAGAAATTATGGATTCTTTTCATCTAACTTGAAAACATTCATTCAATAGCAATGAAATGATGGATAAAATACACAAAAAATTCTAACATATGAGCACAAAAGAAGAAACTGAAACTAAACACATTACCACATGGATCCCATAAAAATAGCTGCAAATTTGATTAATGTCCAAGCCAAAACTGATACAAAAGTATGTCTCTTAAGATGCCAAACCTCCAAGTGAGTCCAACCATTACAATGACTGAGAAACTACAACATATAGACCTCAAAACCACTCTCCCTAGCCTTAGGGATTCGAATCCATGAGATAGGAATCAGTTTCACCTACTCCCAAACAAGAAATTAAAGACTAGGAAGACCCAACAATTTGCCTCTAAAAGAGAGGAAACTAATTCATTTGACCTCTAGAGGACTCAACTAATGTATCTACCTTAGATGAAAGTCAAAAAATGGCATTTACATTCATCATGACCATTTACATCAGTAATTTCTTCATTTTCCAAAGTAAAAAAGTCAAACTAGAGTGAAACTCCAAAATTTGCTGAAGATTGTGAAAATGCAATTTTCCTGGCAAATGCGCAGCGCCATAACAGGAAAAATAGCCTTTTTTGAAAGAAACTTTTGGAGGCCTTTCTCGTGTCCAAATCAGCTCCATGATAGCTCATTGGAAATTTTTCTGAGTCTAGTTTCCAAATATGCCTCCAGTTTCCAAAATGATTATCATTTTCCCTTTCAAAAAATGAATCTCCCAATACCAGTAAATGTGTGGCGCCTAGGTCAAAAAGGAGGCAGAAACATGAAAATTTGGTGGTTTTTTGCACTTTTGAGGGACCATTTCTTCTCCAAATTTTCTGAAACTTGCTAGGGTTAATGTATTCATCATTCTGAACATGATGGTGGTGGCCATTTTTCATTTGGATGCTCCAAAAAAAGAGCGCAGTGCCCATGGCATTGTGCATTTGGCAGAGTTTATGTGTGCCAAAATTGCTCAAAAAACCAAAAATGCACTAAAGTGCCAAATGTGCCAAAAACTTGCCAAATTGTAAGGTTAGTTTCTGATCAAGTGCTTGAGGCATGAAGAGACACCTCAGCAAGTATTTCTAACCTCTCCTTCTCCTTTTGCTTGGTCAAAGCTTGAATTTTTGCATGGGCTCGTTTGAGCTTGGCCCTTGCAATTGTGTTCCTCATGGCGTAGTGATTTGCCATTTTCCTCTGAATTTCATTGTCCTTTTTTGCCTTCTATAGCAAAATCTCTAGATGCAAATTGGCTCTATCAATCCATGGCTCTCTATCCTTGCTAATATGTAAGGCAAGCATCTCACTTGGAGTGATTTTCTCTACCAACACTACTTCTCTTTGTCTCTTAAGGGCTAGAGCTCTTTTCAGCCCTCTAGTCCTTGGTCTCTGTCTTGGAGGTTGGTCCTCCTCATCATCAATCTCACCAAATATGTCCAAGGTCTCCTCCAGCAAGGCCTTGGCCTTTTCTACCTCTCTTTGTGCTTTGATGGTCCTGACCTCATTGATAATCTGTTTGGTCTTCACCTATTGATTTTCTTGCTCAAGAAAATCAATCACATATTATGTTATGTCAAGAATAGCTTGAAGTTCACTAATATTTGATTCTTTTCCTTTGATTTCCGCACTGATGATTCTGCCCTCATCCTCCTCATCTAGGTCAATCAGCTAAAATTCCTGCTCTATTTCATGTTTATCCTCCTGCTCATCAATGATTGGCTCTTTAGCCTTTTCCTTGCCCTTGTCTACCTGTTTTTTTGATGAAGAAGGCATGGACTCTTTCACTCCAAGTGAAGCAAACACATGCTTATGGCCTCTCTGATAGGTCTTAAGAAATGGTTCAACATAAGTCACATTAACCCAAGTTACCTCAATGTCCTTCTAACTGCTTAATGACTCAATATCATGATGTGATGATGGTGAAAGGTTATGGAAAGGTGAAGAAGTAGGATCAACATGAGGTGAATGCATTTGACTAGGTGATGATATATGAGCAGCAGGCTGAGATGGAGGAGTGGATATGGGAGGATGAGATGAAGAAGGGATACTCTGCTCATGTTGACTAGGTGGGGTAGTGAAGATTTCATTTGCTATGAATTTGTCTCATGAAATGTTGTTTTTCTCAAGATGATGAATGACTAACATCTTAATGAGGGAATGGTGAAAAATGCTCTGCATTTTATGATTATAATCGCTCTTTTGTACAATGTATGCCATCTTGTCAATGATGTGGGAGAGATAGTAGGGTATGTGAAGCATTCTGACCCTAGTGAAGTGCATGAGGAGTCGGATATGATATGAATAGAGTCGAGAAAACCTCCCCTCACATGTGAAGTATTTCATGATTATCTTCCTCGTAGGGACATATCGATCAAGAAGATGAGAGAAAGAGAAAATGGTCTTCTTTTCATCCTTGTATCTAGGTTTGAGATATGGTTCATAATAGATCTGATCAAGGTTTCCTTGTTTAAACCATTTCCCTCCCACATTAGGGATCCCTATAGTAGCTGAAATGGCATTAGTGGACATGGTAAAAGTGACCCCATCAACAGTGACCTACCTATCATGAAGATCTGTAATGAACAACCTTGTCAACATAGGGTGATATTGAATCTGCTGCACTTTCTCACAAAAATCAAAACAACCAACATGTTTAAAACATGACACAGTGAGAGGAGAATCCATGAGCTCCTTTGTGGTTATTAGTTCATATCTGATGATTTTCCCTCCTTTGTGGTTACTTCTCTTTGGTGTTTGTTCCTCACTGACACCTCTGTCCTCCTCTTCATACATTTTTAATTTGAAGGATTTGTGTAGGAACCCTCTTTTGAATTTTCCTAACTTTTACACTTAATTTCTGAGTTTTGCTAGAGAGGGACTTAGTGCTAATTAGACCAACAGGGTATATCACTACTACAGTTATCATCCTTTCCATGAATACAATCTAAGACATCCTTTCATGAATAAATCTAAGCATATATATATATATATATAAGTTAGCAATAATACGATTAAATGAATATCAGCAGTGAAATTTCACAAAGAACTAGTCCATACATAGAAAAATACCTGGAATAGAGCTTATTACTTAATGGTGGTTTCTCCTTGTGATGTTGTGAACAGATTACCGAGACAATAAAATCCTCCCATCCAATCCAGGAACAATCCCAGACCCAGAGGATGTCTCCTCTACCCCCGTGCCTAGATTTCCAAGAACCCAGAGACTCCTTCCCAGACAATTTATCTAACTTAAGCAGAATTCGTTTCTTTTCTCTCAAGACATAACCCCCCTTCTCCTCCATATCTCCTCCCTTAAATAATCTCCCTCCATCGCCTCTTACTTCCCGAGGTCTTATCCTTATTAATGGTGATATTATATGTATTTATGGTGGTATACTTTTCATTATATTTGGATAGGAAGATAATTTAAACAATCTTCCTCCACCGCCTCTAACCTCTCAAGGCCTTATCCATCTTAATGTTGATATTAAAGGTTTTTATGGTGAGTTGATCCATATTAATGGGGTTATGAATATAGGTATGGAGGTGGTTTATATGATTGTCTTAATTATAGAATATGGGACTTTACATTTAAGTTTTTTTAATATTAATTTTTAAATACTTGCATATCCATTTTTAACTTACGGAGTTAACTTTATTATATCATTTTCTTTTATTAGTTCTTTTCATAAAATTTATACTTAGTTGAACTTAATATTAATCTGAAATATTAATATTAAGTTCCCAATTTATGTAATCTTGATATTAGTAGGTAGGTGTACTAGTGCGATGTGTGAAACATAGGCAGGTGTAGCTATCAAATGCCTATATCGTACACACGCTAATATCATTTTGTGTATAACTTGGGAATGGGTCGTTACAATTTGAAAACCCTAGGGTAAATGGAATCAAATGAAGGGAGTGAGAGATGAGATGACTAGCTTAGGAAAATGGAGGGAGTGAATGTAAATGAAAACCTAGGTCTATGAAAACCCTAGGATTTAACAATATTTATGACTGATATGTGTTTTAGGGACATGAATGTGGATTTAGTGCATGAAAATGAGAAGGAAATGGAAACTAGGGTTTCATAGCAACAAGCACTTCAAATCTTCTTATGGAACACCAAATATATTAGAGGAAAGGTGATTTAGGATCCACTTACTGATTTAAAGCCTTTTGAAGAAAATTGTGAGGATATTTGAGCTTGATGGAGGTGGTGAAACTCTTCAAAACCCTCCCTGTGCAAATGCGCAATGCTCTAGAAGAACGCCCAGTGCCCGGGAAAACGCACAGCACCTCTATGCAAACATGTAGCGCCATTGTATTTTGGTCTGGAGTTATCGGGCAAACGCGCACCGCCGCTGGGTAAACATGCAGCACCTGGGTGCAAATGCGCAGCGCCTTGAAATTTGACCCAAAATGCTCAGAAAACTTGAAATTTCTCCTTTGCTGGAAACTCCTGATGGCTGAATGGATGAAATGACTTGCTTTGAGGTGTTTTGAAAGGCTTTGTAGCATAGTGGATTTGAAATTTTAATTTGAATCACCCAATTTTCTAATGTTCACTTTTCCCTTTAGACTTTGGCATTGATACTCTTTAACTTTCTGACTTTTTGGCATTACAGGTTGATCAAAGTTGATCAAACATGGAGTTTGGCTTTCTTTGCTCCACTTAGGTTGGACATAATTGCATTGACAGCTTGGGATTGAATTTATTACATATGAGAACATAAAATTACATTTGGAAAAATATAAATAAATTACATATTGAATTTTATATCAAAATGACATTTTGATATAAAAGTCATTAAACTCAAAAATTACAACTCTGAAAATATGAAAATTAGATCATGATGATCTTATTAGTCCCTCTCATATATGTGCTAACCTCATCTGAAATGAAGGAGTGACCTTGAGAAATATAAAAACCTAATGACCTAATGGGACTTCTTTAGACCTGAATTTCATGAATGAGATTTTGACTGAAAAGACTTTCAAGTGAAAAAAGCATTTCCATAGGTGTTGTTATGCTCAAGGAGACATGAAAATGAGTCAGCCAATATGATATTCTGAGGGAGAATGAAGCTTATTGACAAGGACAACCACTAGTGGAACAATTTTATGTCATGGCCTAATGAAATAATGGAAAATTTCTTTAGAGTAGGACACCTAAGATGCACATGCAAAATGTGTTTTGATCCCTAGTGGAAGTATTCAAATACTAAAACTAACATTGGCCTTATTGGGGATGGCAGCTCCTTGGAGGTGTCAAGAACACCATAGACCAAGTGCCTAACCATTGGGCAAATACGGTCAAACAGTTTAAAATACTACAGACTATAAAACTGACTCAAAAACCTTCAAAGTGACTGAGAACTAAATCAAAAAATGACTCTGAAACTAACTCAAAACTGACTCAAAAACTTTAAAAACAACAGAAAATCAACAAGATTTATAGCCTTCACCTCGGGCCCTAAGCCTAAATGATTTTCTACTCCATACCTTGCAGAAATTATAAACTGGTATTTACAATGAAATTGAAACTTTCTCTCAGAAGTTGCATCAGAAATAATAATGTTTCAAGAGCCTACCATTGACTGGTCCTCCTAAACATTCTTGTTCATTCATCTTTTTCAGCAAATAGGCATTTTTTCCTCAATAAGATAAGATCTTTTAGTGTCCTTTCCAAATATTTTCAAACTTTTTGTCCTTTCCTTTTTCTTCATTTCTTACATCCCACCGCAGCACTACATCCTCCAGCTGAAACTTATCTACCTTGGTTTTGTGATCATAAATATTTTTTATTTTCTCCTTAATTTTAGAAGTAGTCTGAGAGACTTCCTCCCTTGTTTGCGAAAGGTGAATCATTTGATCGATTCGACGTTGAATACCATCTTCCTCACTACCTGCATCCTACAATAATCTCATAACCGGGACTGCAAGTGATGTAGGAAACATTGTATATGTACCATAAACCAATTCAAAGGGTGACATACCTATATACTTCTTGGTGCTCACTCGATCTGCCCACAAAGCATTGGTAAGCTTTCTATGCCAATTTTTCTTATTTTCCTCTAACATTTTATTAATGATATTAACCAAGGATTTATTAAAGGACTCATCTAATCCATTGCCTTGCGGATAACATGCGGTGCAATGGCCAAACCTGATATTATACTTGTGACAAAACTCAATCATCTTCTTTGACTTGAATTTTGTAGCATTATCTGTAATATAATCTTGTGAGGAAAACCAAAACGAGACAAATTATTGGATTCTAAAAACTGAATAATTACCGTGTTCGTAGCTTGGCTTGTAGGAATAGCCTCGATCCACTTGGTGAAGTAGTCGGTAGTTGTCAAAATCCATCTATGTTGTGTTCATGATGTGGGATGAATTTCCCCAATAAAATAAAGTCCCCACTGTTGAAAAGGAAAATTTACTACAATAGGCCTCAGCGGAAGCGGAAGGAGTTTCCTTTTTCCCTGAAAAACTTGACATTCATGATAGTTTGTGACAGTTTTGTACAAATCTGAAAATAGAGTCAGCCAATAATACCCTGCTCTCAACACTTTGTTAGCTGTTGTTTTCCAAAACAAGTGGCCTCCACAATCTCCCCTATGGAAGTCATCCATTACCTGCTTAGCTTCATCTTCAACTAGACAATTTAAAATAACACCTCCTAGATTTTTCCAATAAAGGGAACTACCTAGAATGCAGTATTTAGCATATTTTAATTTCAAATACCTACCCTTACTTTTTTACATTCCAGGAGGAGGACGTAAGTGCTGAAGAACATACACTATATCTGAAAACCATGGTGAATTGAGAAACATTTCTGATACCTGTATTAGAGCGCCATCTTCTTCATCATCTGACATTGATGCAATAAGGTTTATGTCTAGAGCATGCAAATTAGATTCAGACGTGAGCTTGGCTAACCCTTGTCCCTTGATCAGCTTGGTGGGCCTGATCTCGATATCATACTCAAGCATTGCTGCTATCCACTTACCTCTCCTTCCTTCCAGATCAGCCTGTGTAAGAACTTCTTTTACCAATGCATTTGGAACATAAACTATATTATGTGAATGAAGAATATAAATCTGGAAATCTTTCAAGGCTAAAGCTTGTTTCTCAATAATATTATAGCAAAGAGTACTATCTCTTATGGCTCGACTGAAGAAAGCAATGGGTTGTTCAACCTGATCCTTCTTTTGCATCAAAACTGTGGCCAAGGTGTGCTCAAATGAAAATGAAAATATTATGAAATCACTAGTATAATATGGACTAACCAAAACAGGGGTTGTGGTTAAAGCAAGCTTTACCAGTTGAAATACTTCATAGCATCAGTGGTCCATTTTACACTGTTGTCCTTTTTCAACATATTAGTCATTTCACGTAAATTCTCAGCCAAATTAGGAACAAATCTGCGTAAGAAATTCATCTTACCATTGAAATCTTGTATCTCCTTTTTATTACGTGGAAAATCTATTTGTTGAATTTCTTTTACTTCGGAAGGTTCAATGCGAATGCCATATTTGAAAATTATATGACCGAGAAGTTTGCCTCACTCCATGGCAAAAATACTCTTCTTCATATTGAGAGAAATTCCAAACTCCCTGCATTTTTGAAAAGCAATTCTCAAATGATACAAATGTTGATCATCGGAACCAGAAAACACTATCAAATCATCTAAATACACCACTAAGAAAAAATCTTTCCCATTAGCAAAGGCTATATCCATCGCCCGCTGAAAAGTGGCTTATGCATTCTTGAGTCCAAATGGAATTTTGACATACTGAAAGGTCCCCCATGGTGTTGTGAAAGAAGTTTTACCTTGGTCTTCTTCATGTACCAAAATCTGATTATAACCTGAATTACCATCAAGCAGCGACATCCGTGATGCTCCAACTACCCTTTGCAGAACATGGTCCATCTTAGGAAGGGGGTAATTATCCTTTAAAGACACTTTATTAAAATTCTGGAAATCAATGCATAACCTTATCTCTCCAGACTTTTTCCTTACTCGAACCAAATTTGAAATCCAGTCAGAAGACCTAATTGGAACAATGATACCATATTTATACAATTGATTTACCTCTTTCTTGAAGGATGGAAACAGTCTTGGATCTATCCTTCTCAACTTCTATCTGAAAGGTTTTTGATCCAGCTTAATGGGAATAGTGTGTTGAATAATATTTTTGTCATAGACCTTCAAATCTGCATAATCCCATGCAAAAATATCATAAAATTCAGATAACAATTTGATGCACTTATCTTTTGCCTCAGGAGATAATGTCTTAGAAAGCTTAACCATCTTGGGCTTATCTTCTATTCCGATGTTCATGTCTTCCACACCCTTTTCTGTAGGAGTCAATGTTGGTTTTCTCACCACATCATCCTGATCAAAAAGTTCTTCTAAAGGTATGAGACCTCTAGGAATAATATTATCTTTCAACTGCAAAATATTCATCTGATTGGCCTCTATTTTTTGATCATCAGCATCACAAACATCATCAATAAAATCATCTTTGAACTTTCCTTCATTCTGCAAAAAGCTATTAATTTCTTTGTCATCCCAAAAAAAATTCCAGTACCTTAAGTTATCAAGAACACTAGGTCTATGTTTGACATGAATTTCAGATTTATTACTTGAGTTCATCGAAATTTTGAGATTACTTGCTATCGTCGCAAGCCAATCTGCAATGATATTTTTATTTCTCGGTACCATTGTTAATGTATATTCAGGAAACATTTTTAAGATATCCAATACTGCATTCCTATAAGCTCTCATTCGCGGATTATTTTCTTGATATTCTCCTTTCACCTGCTTTATGACAAGCTCAGAATCACCATAAACAGAAATTATTCTTGCACCAATTTTCTTCAAAATTTTGAGACCTGTGATCAATGCCTCATACTCCGCTTTATTGTTAGAATAGTAAAATGCCAATTTATAAGAGCATTCTCTAACATTACTTGGAATTCCACCTGACTTACCAACAGGACTTCGGATCCGAATACCCATACTTACACCTTCCTTACCCAAAGCACCGTCGAAATCCATGCTCCAAAGTCCATCTTCATCTTCTAGATGTTGAAACTTAACTATTGGTTCTGATTTACTCTAGCCGGTCACCTCATTTTTCTAATCTACACTAATTTTATGTTCTTCTGAAGGTTGTTTGGAAGAAGTCACCATTTCTTTTTCTTTATCAAGAACTGTTGTAAAAATATCTGAAACTTCTGGTACATTCTCTACCACTACTAGTTGATTATTTACATCATTCAAATCACCATCATTATACAAAATAAAATATTCTAGATCTGTATGCACAGCCTGTATTGGATGATTTATGGGTTTCTCCTTACTAGTTATCATATACTTCATTTCCTTTTCCCGATACAATTTCCCCAATTGCCCGAAAGTAGGAATAGTAGCATAAGAGAAGTCAAGTTGTAAAGTACCTTTTAGTTTGTCTCCCCATGATCTAGACAGCAGCATGCCAAATCAAGGGGGTATATCAGCCACCACAACATCTATTAAAACATTCTTGGCTGGGATTTGGTCTAAGGAAACCACTAAATCTTTAATGAGACCAATGTAGTGAACTCTACCAGAATCAAACGAAAACAAATCATGATATGATCGAGTGATATCCATGCCCATCTTTTCCGTAATAGCCTTAGGCATTAAATTGTGAGAAGCCCCAGAATCAAACATAGCATTATGAAGTATGTACTCATGTATTCTAAGGCTTAAATAAAATCAGGGAACATCACTCTCTTCTAATTGACCATCTATAGCTGGACTGAAAATGAGCTCAAGGTGGTCATCTTCAACATTAACCATATCAGACAAAGGATCAACTAGCAGCATTTTAGATACCTGATGTTTATAATGACTATTCTTTACTAATTCTGTCAAAGGAATGGACACTTTCAATTTAGCTATTTCATTTTATAAATTAAAAGTTGTGACTTTATCTACCTCTTTGACAACAGTCTCTCTTCTATCATGGTGATCCTTTGTTACATTCTCCTTTTTCTGAGTGTCCTTCTCTTTAGTAGTTGAGCTTGTTGATGGTTGGTTGATATTGCTATGATTCTGATCTGCATGCTCTTTACCCTTTATCTGATTATTTGGAAGATCATTCTTTGACTAGACCTCTTTTATTTTCTGAATAGGATTGACAGGTACATCTCTGCTCCTTAAAGAATATTGTTTTTGTTGTGCACTCAAAGCATTCATATACCCACGTTGGTAATCATCAAATTCAGTTTCCAAATCATCATCATTTGCCAAGATATAGTCCTCATCTTTTGGAGAATCCAAATTTTCAGTATACTCTTCATCTTCAGTCAGAAACATGGGAAAGCCATCTATTGTAAAGAAATGATTTGTTTCAACCATCGGATCATCATCTTCTTCCTCTTCCACTCCTTGAACATAATTCTACTCCAACGGGGTCCGAATCTGTTGTTGTTGTTGTGTTGCTTGGTTAGGTGCTTTCTGCTCTCTTTGCTTGATTCTAAACTGTGGGTGTTGCTGCCCTCTGAAATATGGGTTCCGGATCTGTGGTTCAGGTCTATCTGAGATAGACAATCGGTCAACCATTCTTTCCATAGTTTGGAGTAATGAATCCATTTTTTCATCAGAAGTAGACATCTCCTCCTTGATGGTTACTCTCTTTTCAGATATCATCCTTTCCCTTTTGGCTAGCAAATTCACTTCCACACTTACAACATTATGCATTTCTGCTAAAGTTGTAGGATCACGTTCACGCAACTGATATTTCATATCATTATTAAATCCATCTGGAAATTTTACTAAATCCAAACCTTTCAGTGGTTTGATATGTGCATGAAGAGCATTGTACACTGCATTAAATCTCACACAATAATCTTGCACAGTCTCACCAACATTTCTCTTGATGTTCTCATATTTGGACAGAATTTGAAGGGGATTTTTCTTTTCTTCCCATCTTTCTACAAACTGACGATGCAAAACTTCTAAAGTATCAATAGTGGCTGCTAGTAGAGCTCTGAACCATTTTCTCACTTCCCCTCCCAGACTCTGTGCAAACAACCTCATCTTCACATCTTCAATATCAATTTCATGAAGATCAAAGAAGTCATTCATATTATCTACGTGCTTTTGTGATGTCATAGGCTAAGTATTATCAAACAAAGGGATTTTAGTTTGGTATTCTTGGGGCATAACACCCAGGTTTTGAGTGAGAACAAGGGGGGCATATCTTGCAGCCATGATGACTGGAGGTGGAGGATTTATAACAGGGATTTGGGTGCTAGATGTAATAAAGGGAGGATTGGTCACTGATTGAGTAGTGTGAACAGTGGATGAAGTGATGGTAGAAGAAGCTGAGATCTGAGGTCTGTTTATTACCCAATCATTTACTTCTGAAGAATAGTTCTGTAGATCTTTAAGAACTTGTAAAAGTTGTGACCTTGATTGTGAATGTGAAAAGAGATCTTCAACAAGACTGTGAAAGGAAATGGAGGAATCAACAACTTATTCTTCAATCCAACTCAAATATTTGCTCCAGAATGAACTTTGTTCAAAATTTATATCAAATTCAATATCTTGCAAGTTTTCTAACTTTCCAGGGAATGAATTAGCTATGGGAATGGAACTTCTCTCTTATTCATTTATGGATGAACTAGATGTCTCTACAACAGATTTAGCTTTTCTTCCAATTTTTTGAGGATCACTAACAATGGTGGGAGGATTCGGAGCGGGATTGAATCTAGTGTATATTTGGGAAGCCGGTATGTCCAATTTCAAAAACAAACTTGCACTTTACAATTTTTCAATTCAGCCTTTGAATAAACTCTAAACTTATCATCCACAAGTTTAATAATTTCAATGAAAACTTACTACTGGGGTTGATCTAAACTCACTTTTCTTCCCCAGTATGGTCGCCAAAATGTTATCACTTGAATTAAACCTTAGGCTGAGAAAGGCAATTCCTAGGTAACCTCAAACCACGCTTAGCCAAGTAGATGGCCCTACTAGGCAAGGAGAGGGCTCTCTCCGTATAGATCACAGCCAAAATGACTGAGGAAAGAAGATATTAGGCTAGGTATAGTAGCTTAGGGATTTTGATTTTGATTGTGTAGGGTTGTGCTAGATTAGGAGGAGCCAAGCAGTCAGGGTAAGGAAATTAGGTCAAGATTTGGAGGGTGTTCTATGGGGCAAGGTAGGTACAATGTTTATCAATTTGGGCTTTCTATGGTGGGATGATTAAGACAGGTGAGGAGCTAGAAAGAGCATGGTGAATTCATGGTTTCTTTCTAAACTGAAGAAATTACAAATTATGAATGTTTACCCAAAACAGAGAAAGAAATTATGGATTCTATTCATCTAACTTGAAAACATTCATTCAATGGCAATGAAATAATGGATGAAATACACAAAACATTCTAACATATGAGCACAAAAGAAGAAACTGAAACTAAACATAATACCACATGGATCCCATAAAAATAGCTGCAAATTTGATTAATGTCCAGGCCAAAACTGATACAAAAGTATGTCTCTTGAGATGTCAAACCTCCAAGTGAGTCCAACCATTACAATGACTAAGAAAATACATCATATAGACCTCAAAACCACTCTCCCTAGCCTCAGGGAGTCTAATCCATGAGATAGGAATCAATTTCACCTACTCCCAAACAAGAAATTGAAGACTAGGAAGACCCAACAATTTGCCTCTAAAAGAGAGGAAATTGATTCATTTAACCTCTAGAGGACTCAACTAATGTATCTACCTTAAATGAAAGTCAAAACATGACATTTACATTCATCATGACCATTTACATCAGTAATTTCTTCATTTTCCCAAGTAAAAAGTCAAACTGCAGTGAAACTTCAAAATTTGTTGAAGATGGTGAAAATACAATTTTCTTGGCAAACGCGCAGCGCCATAATAGGAAAATAACCTCTTTTGCAAGCAACTTTTGGAGGCCTTCCCGATGTCCAAATCAGCTCCATGATAGCTCATTGGAAATATCTCTAAGTCTAGTTTCCAAATATGCCTCCATTTTCCAAAATGATGCTCATTTTCCATGTCGAAAAGTGAATCTCCCAAGACTGGTAAATGTGTAGCGCCTAGGTCAAAAAGGAGGCAGAAAAATGAAAATTTGGTCGTTTTTTGCACTTTTGAGGGACTATTTCTCCTCCATTTTTTCTGAAAATTTATAGGGTTTATGTCTTCATCATTCTAAACATGATGGTGGTGGCCATTTTTCATTTGGATGCTCCAAAAAAGAGTGCAGCGCCCATGGCGATGCGCGTTTGGCAGAATTTTTGTGTGCCAAAACTACTCAAAAAACCAAAAATGCACTAAAGTGCCAAATGTGCCAAAAACTTGCCAAAATTGTAAGGTTACTTGCTGATAAAGTGCTTTATGCATGAAGAGGCACCTTAGCAAGTATGTTTAACCTCTCCTTCTCCTTTTTCTTGGTCAAAGCTTGAATTTTTGCATGGGCTCGTTTGAGCTTGGCCCTTGCAATTTTGTTCCTCATGGCGTAGTGCTTTGCCATTTTCCTCTAAATGTCATTATCCTTTTTGGCCCTCTCTAGCAAACTCTCCAGATGAAAATTGGCTCTATCAATCCATGACTCTCTATCCCTTCTAATCTCTAAGGCAGGCAACTCACTTGGAGTGAGTTGCTCTGCCAACTCAGCTTCTCTTTGTCTCTCAAGGGCTCGAGCTCTTTTCATCTCTCTAGTCCTTGGTCTCTATCTTGGAGGTTGGTCCTCCTCATCATCAATATCACCAAATTGTTCCAAGGTCTCCTCCAGCAAGGCCTTGGCCTTTTCTGCCTCTCTTTGTGATTTGATGGTCCTGACCTCATTGATAATATGCTTGGTCTTCAGCTGTTGATTTTCCTGCTCAAGAAAATCAATCACATATTGTGCTATGTCAAGATTAGCTTAAATTTCACTAATATTTGCTTCTTTTCCTTTGATTTATGCACTCATTATTCTTCCCTCATCCTCCTCATCTAGGTTAATCAGCTGAAATTCCTGCTATGTTTCATGTTTATCCTCTTGCTCATCAATGATTGGCTCTTTAGCCTTTTCCTTGCCCTTGTCCACCTGTTTTTTTGATGAAGAAGGCATGGACCCCTTTCACTCCAAGTGAAGTAAACACATGTTTCTGGCCTCTCTGATAGGTCTTGGGAAATGGCTCAACATCAGTCACATTAGCCCAAGTTGCCTCAATGTCCTTCTCACTGCTTGATGACTCAATATCATGATGTGATGATGGTGAAAGGTTATGGAAAGGTGAAGAAGTAGGAACAACATGAGGTGAATGCATTTGAATAGGTGATGATGTATGAGCAGCAGGTTGAGATGGAGGAGTGGATATGGGAGGATGAGATGATGAAGGGATACTCTGCTCATGCTGACTAGGTGGGGTAGTGAAGATTTCATTTGCTATGAATGTGTCCCATGAAATATTATTTTTCTCAAGCTAATGCATGACTATCATCTTAATGAGGGAATGGTGAAAAAGACTCTGCATTTGATCATTATAATCCCTGTTTTGTACAATGTATGCCATCTTGTCAATGCTGTGGGAGAGATAGTAGGGTATGTGAAGCATTCTGACTCTAGTGAAGTGCATGAGGAGTCGGATATGATATGAATAGAGTCGAGAAAACCTCCCCTCACAGGTGAAGTATTTCATGATTATCTTCATCATAGGGACATATCAATCAAGGAGATGAGAGAAAGGGAAAATGGTCTTCTTGTCATCCTTGTATCTAGGTTTGAGATATGGTTCATAATAGGTATGATCAAGGTTTCCTTGTTTAAACCATTTCTCTCCCACATTAGGGATCCCTGTAGCAGTTGAAATGGAATTAGTGGACAAGGTAAAAGTGACCGGAGCAAGAGTGACCTGCCTATCATGAAGATTTGTAATGAACAACCTTGTCAACATAGGGTGATACTGAATCTGCTACACTTTCTCACAAAAATCAAAACAACCAATATGTTTAAAACATGACACAGTGAGAGGAGAATCCATTAGCTCCTTTGTGGTTATTCGTTCATATATGATGATTTTCCCTCCTTTGTGGTTACTTCTCTTTGGTGTTTGTTCCTCACTGACACCTCTCTCCTCCTCTTCAGACATTTTGAATTTGAAGGCTTTGGAAACCCTAGGGTAAATGGAATTAAATGAAGGGAGTCAGAGATGAGATGACTAGCTTAGGAAAATGGACGAAGTGAATGTAAATGAAAACCTAGGTCTATGAAAACCCTAGGATTTAAAAATATTTATGACTGATATGTGTTTTAGGGACATGAATATGGATTTAGTGCATGAAAATGAGAAGGAAATGCAAACTAGGGTTTCATAGCAACAAGCACTTCAAATATTCTTATGGAACACTAAATATATTAGAGGAAAGGTGATTTACGATCCACTTACTGATTTAAAGCCTTTTGAACAAAATTGTGAGGAGATTTGAGATTGCTGGAGGTGGTGAAACTCCTCAAAACCCTCCATGTGCAAACGCGCACTGCTCTGGGAGAACGCGCAGCGCCCAGGAAAACATGCAACGCCTCTGTACAAACGCACAATGCCAGTGTATTTTGGTCTGGACTTATCGGGCAAACGCGCAGCGCCGCTAGGTAAACGTGCGGCGCCTCGGTGCAACCGCGCAGCCTTGAAATTTGACCCAAAATGCTTAGAAAACTTGAAATTTCTCCTTCGCTGGAAACTCCTGATGGCTGAATGGATGTAATGACTTGATTTGAGGTGTTTTGAAAGGCTTTGTAGCATAGTGGATTTGAAATTTTAATTTGAATCACCCACTTTTCAAATGTTCACTTTTCCCTTTGGACTTTGGCACTGATACTCTTTAACTTTCTGAATTTTTAGCATTGCAGGTTGATCAAAGTTGATCAAACATGGAGTTTGGCTTTCTTTGCTCCACTTAGGCCAGCCATAATTGCATTGACAGCTTGGGATTGAATTTATTACATATGATAACATAAAATTACATTTGAAAAAATATAAATAAATTACATATTGAATTTTATATCAAAATGACATTTGGATATAAAAGTCATTAAACTCAAAAATTACAACTCTGAAAATATGAAAATTACATCATGATGATCTTATTTAGTCCCTCTCATATATATGCTGACCTCATCTGAAATGAAGGAGTGACCTTGAGAAATTTAAAGACCTAATGACCTAATGGGACTTCTTTAGACCTGACTTTCATGAATGAGATTTTGACTTAAAAGAATTTCAAGTCAAAAAAGCATTTCCATAGGTGTTTTTATGCTCAAGGAGACATGAGAATGAGTGAGCCAACATTATCTTCTGAGGGATAATGAAGCTTATTGATAAGGACAACCACCAGTGGAACAATTTTATGTCATGAACTAATGGAATGATGGATAATTTCTTCAGAGTGGGACACCTAAGATGCACATGAAAAATGTGTTTTGATCCCTGGTGGAAGTATGCAAATACTGACACTAACAAATTCCACTAGATTTCTCCACCTACACCATGAGTAATTTTCCTATCTCCTAATCTCTAGGCTTTACCGTAATCCACATTCCAATCTAGGGATCACTAGGACATAATCGATACATGACCCTCGAGGTTTTACTGTATATCCTACCATTCACCGACCAAGGATTCTTATGCCTGATTAAGGGCAACCACCTCTATAATTTACCATATATCCTACCATTCACCGTTCTAGGATTCTTAGGCCCACCAAGGCACACAATACTTGGATTTACCGCAACCCACAATCTGGTTCAGGGGTTACTAGGCCAGCAGATTTACCGCAATCTGCAGTCTGGTTCAGGGATCACTAGGTCATGTTTTCTTTCATTCAAAGATCCACCTCACTTAGTTTCGAATCCATTCGAAAATCCATATCAACCAAAACATGAGAACCCCATCACACCATGGCTATCTGGAAATGGAAATTCAAGGCTGGAGAACACTATCACACCTAGAAAAACCCATGTCAATGACAACAAGAGAACCAATAACACACATGCATAACCATGCATGCCAAATCTAGCAATAAAATCACACATGTGAATCGACACCTGCAAGTAGACCCGTTGTAACTGCTTGATCTTTCTCTTCCTTGCTTGATATTTTCTTCCTCTTTTTCTTCTTTTCCTTTCTTGATCCAATGCTAAAGTGGTCCAAGAAAACTCTAAGTGTCCAAGAGTTTGAGAGAGAGAATATGGAGAGAGCTTTGAAACTGAACTGACAAAAGGTACCAATTGATCCTCATAAGCCTTTTTATTAATGGGGCATCTATTTTCTTAACTTTCCATTAGTTTCCTTCATTTTCCTCTTCACATGCAACATGTGACCTTTCACCTTCCTTTTCTCCTAATGTCCATTTTTTTCATAAATAAATTGCCCAAAATGTCTAGGATTATTAGGCCCACCAAGGCACACAATTCTTGGCTTTACCACAACCCAGAGTTTGGTTCAGGGATTACTAGGCTAGTGGATTTACCGCAATCTACAGTATGGTTCAGGGATCACTAGGTCATGTTTTATTTCATTCAGAGATCCACCTTACTTAGCTTTGAATCCATCCGACAATCCATCTCAACCAAAACATGAGAACCCCATCACACCATGGATATCCGAAAATGGAAAGGAAAGGTCGGAGAACACTATCACTAGAAAAAACCATGTCAATGACAACAAGAGAACTAATAACGCACATGCATAATCATGAATGCCAAATCTAGTAATAAAATCACACATGTGAATCAACACATGCAAGTAGACCCATTGTCGCTGCTTAATCTTGCTCTTCCTTGCTTGATATTTGCTTCCTTTTTTCCTTCTTTTCCTTTCTTGATCAAATGTTGAAGTGATCCAAGAAAACTCTAAGTGTCCAAGAGTGTGAAAGATAGAATATAGAGAGAGCTTTGAAACTAAGCTGAAAAAAGGTAGCAATCGATCCTCATAAGCCTTTTTATTAATGAGGCCTCTATTTTCTTGATTTTCCATCATTTTCCTCCTCACATGCAACATGTGACCTTTCACCTTCCTTTTCTCCTAATTTCCATTTTTTTCATAAATAAATTGCCAAAAATGTCATTTTTCCTTTCCAAAGACTTTTTCATTGCCTTTGCCAATTTCCTTAACCATAATAAACCAAATTAACACCCACACTAGGATGTTTTACCCAACACTAAGCTTTGATTAAGTGTGACATAACTGTGGTTATTATTTTTCCTTTATTAACTTTTATTAAATGGAATTTTCACCAGGGTTGTTACAGAACCCTCCCCCTTGGGGGAACACCATCCTCAGTTTTCAATGACACCTAAAACCAACAAGACTGTTGAAAGAAAAACATATTGCCCATGGAGTTTTATAACTTAGCTCATTTCAGTATTTACAATGGTCAACTTGCTGAGAAGCAATGACAACATAATAACATGACAACCATAATGACATGACACCCATACCGCATATTGAACCTTTATAACACAACTCATGGTGGTATTTACATCCATGTACATATACCAAAAATTCATATCAAAGCATATACCAAAACATATATCAATGACATTTCCTCAACTAGCGAATAGAGAAGGATATATAGCTCGCATCTGATCCTCCAGCCCCCATGTAGCTTCATTGGCCCCAAAGTGCTTCCAGTACACTTTAACCTGCTCGATTCCAGAGCATGAGCACCTTCTTCTGCAATATACACTGAGGTTCCAAATGGAATTCTCCATCCGGCTCCACCTGCAATATTGACCATTCAATCACGTGATCATCATTTTTAACATACTTCTTAAGTAATGATAAATGGAAAACATCATGAATTTTTATTGTTGGAGTAAATGCAATTCGATAGGCTACTGGTCCAATCCTTCCAAGAATCTTGAAAGGTCCACAAAATCAATGTGCCATCTTAGCACAAGATCCAATTTGCAAGGAGCTCTTCTTGGGCTTGACGCGCAAGTACACTTGTTCCCCAACTTGAAAAACCTTAAACAACATGTTCCGATCTGCATAAATTTTTTGTCTATCTTGTGTTGCCTTTATATTCTTCTTGATTACCTTCATTTCCTATTCCATTGATGCTAACAAACATGTATGATCCAATCAATACCTTATTCTTTGGATCACTCCAATTGATGGGAGTATTACAACTTCGCCTGTACAATGCCTCAAATGGACTATCCTCAATGACTCCTGGTAACCATTATTGTAATCAAACTCAACCAATGGAAGGTGCTCCTCCCATCTCCTATGTTGATGCATCACATACATCCTCAACATGTCCTCCAATATCATGTTGACCCTCTCTGCCTGTCTGTCTGTCTACTGATGATAAGTTGTACTAAAGGCCAACTCTATACCTAAACTTGCAAATAGCTCCTTCCAAAACCTGGAAGTGAAATTTACGTCTGACACAATTTTCAGAACACCATGCAATCTGACCACATATTTGATGAACACTTGTGCCACAACATTATTTGTATCCATAGTCTTCACTGGAATGAAGTGTGCTACCTTATTCAACTTATCCACCACAACCATGATGGAATCACGTTGTCAAGATGTCCAAAGAAAACCTGTGATGAAATCCATGGAAATGACTTCCCATTCCACTTTGGAATCGTAATCGACTATAGTAATCCACCTGGATTTTTACACTCTACCTTTACCTGGTGACAGTCCATACATCTAGCCACAAACGATGCCACATCCTTCTTCAAATTCGACCAATAGTAGTACTTCTTTATTGTTGTCAATGTATTTTGGTATCTTGGGTGACCTTAATACGGTTTCACATGAAACTCCCTCAAGATATATTCTTAAGCTCATTAATTTTGGAACATATATCCTATCCCTAAATTTGATCAAGCCATCTGTTGAGAGATGATAGTCCACATCCGGTGCACCTGTACCTCTATTTGTACCACTAAATGTACATGTACCTGTACCATTACCTATACTCTAATGTAACATGTGCCTGAGCTCCCTGTACATGTTATCTTGCTGACCTACTTGTAAGAATGATCATGTAATTCTATCCCATCAAAACTCATAGTTGTTATATGATTCACCTATATCCTTCAGCTAAGAGCATTTGCAACCTGGTTCTTTTTACCCTTGATGTACCTGATCTCAAAGTCAAACTCGCTAATCGTGGCCAACCATCTAGCTTTCCTAGAATTAAGATTCGATTGGTCAAAAAATATATCTCAACCAATTGTGATCACTCATAAATACAAACCTCCTACTAAGAATATAATTCCTCCACATCTTCAATGCATGAATGATCGCTGCCAAATCAAGATCATGTGTTAGATGGTTCTGCTCATGCTCATTCAATTTTCATGACTCATAGCATATTGCCTATCCCTCCTGCATAAGAAATCTACCAAGACCTCTCTTGCAAGCATCTGTACACACTACAAACTCTTTGTTTGGATCTGCAATATTTAACATTGGAGCATTTATCAACAACTGCTTCAATTGTTCAAAACTTGTTGAACATTCCTCTGTCCATTCAAATTTATTACATTTCCTCTGTAGTTACATAGTAGGATATGCAATCTGGGATAAGTTCCTAATGAACCTCCTCTAATAGTTTGCTAACCCCATAAATGATCTTACCTCATCCACATTTTTAGGATTTTCCCACTCCATGATAGCCCTTATCTTCTTTGGATCCACTGTTATGCCCTCCATTCAGACCACATTCCCCGAGTAATTTACCTTTGTCTAAAATAAAATGAATTTACTGATATTATCATACAATTGATGCTCTCTCAACAATATCAACATTGTCGCTAAATGCTCGGCATGCTCTTCCTCATTTGAATACAATAACAAAATTGTCCAAATACAAATGCAACACATTATTCATCAAGCACATAAAGGTAGTTGGAGCATTAGTCAAACCAAATTGAACTACAAAAAACTCATAATGCCCATACATGGTCCAAAAAAATTTCTTCTAGATGTCCTCTTCTTTAATGCGTACCTGATGATATTAGGATGTCAAATCAATCTTCGAGAACAATACTGCTCCCTTTAGTTGATTAAATAAGCCATCAATCCTCGGCAACAAATACTTGTTCTTGATGGTCACCTTGTTCAAATGCTTGTAATCAATGCATAACCTAAGAGTACCATCCTTCTTCTTAACAAACAATATCAGTGCACCCCATAGTGATACACTTGGCCTAATGTAGCCCTTTTCAAGCATTTCCTTCAACTGCGACTTTATTTCTACTAACTCTAGAGTTCTCATCATGTATGGCGCCTTTGATGTTGGTGTTGCCTCTGGTACAAACTCAATGGAGAAGTCCACTTCTCTGAGAGGAAAAAACTCTGAGATCTATGCTGGAAACACATCCTGAAACTATTATAAGATCGGGTACCTACTCAATATCTCTGCATCCTCATCCTCCTTACCTTTATCACTATAAATGTGCACTGCAAATAACACACACCCTTTTTTTTTATTGTGCTTTTCCTGCATAACTGTCATCATCCTAACTAATGTTGCTTTCTCCTTACCC
Organism: Pinus albicaulis; assembly: GCA_034641835.2. Taxonomy (NCBI): domain Eukaryota; kingdom Viridiplantae; phylum Streptophyta; class Pinopsida; order Pinales; family Pinaceae; genus Pinus; species Pinus albicaulis. The sequence continues at coordinate 171,608,866 of CM076573.1, forward strand.
TGTAAGATTCTATGCTCCCCATTGTCATCCAAGCACTCAATGGATTTATCATAACAATCCACTTTAGTCTTATGAATATATAACCAATAAATACCCAAAATCATACTATATGACCCCAATGGTAATACATTCAAATGTGTTGATGTAGGCATACCATTCAACTCGAATGCACAAGCTCTTACCCAGTGATATATTATCTTCTTTGTACCTGTATCCAACTGCACTAACCAAGATTCTTCATGCACTTTTTTATTCAAACCACACTTATCCACTAAGTCAGGGTTAACATAATTATAATTAAATCCATGGTCAATCAAAATAGAAACAAATTGATCATAAAGCTTACCATCCATCTCAATGATAGATGCCTCGTGATCTTCTTGCTTGTTATCCAGCGATGCATAGATACGAGGAATACTCTTCCAAACATCCTCAACAGTCTATGCTTCAAGTGCACTATAGATCAAAGGCCTACCACCCTGATTCGCGAGGAAATCCCTTTTAAGATGCTCCTTACCACATGTCAAACACTCCAACCTTCTTGTACCATCACCTCTATTCTATTGTTGTGACCCATGTCCCTATCTAATTGCATTGAACTTATTATGCAGTGCAACATTCTCTTTCTCTTCTACATTTATAAGCCTTGTTCTTTTCAGTTGTCATTTACCTTTACCTTTATCTTTCCCTTTCCATCCTTGCTGATATTCATTCTTATGCTTTAACTACTCATAACAGTGCTTCAGTTTCCCAGTAACTTCCTCAATTGATTGAGGCTCATCACACTCAATCAGATCTCTAAATGCTAATGGAAATTCACTCACAAATATTTGAACTTTAGCCTTTTCATCTTTAAGATAGGGTGCATACCTCAAAAGCTCCAAGAACTTGGTCATATTTTCCTCATCGATCATCGATCCCATGTTAAGCTCGTATAATTCCTTGGCTTTGTTGTCCTAGTACCTTTTTGACAAGTACTTATTTTTGAAGAGTCTATTGAATTCATACCAACTCAACTCCTCTATCATAATGTCTCTAACCGGTTTTACATCTTCCCACCAGATATCTGCTTTCCCTTTGAGGCTGAAGATAGCTATTTTTCCCTTCATATTCTATGTATACTCATGCAATTCAACAAACTTCTTCATGCCAAGTAACCAAGCCTCTGCATCCTTCGACTTCTTCAACTCTCCATCAAAAGTAGGTGACTTCGCTTTCTTAAACTCATCCAGAAAGTATCCCCTGTCACTCCTCCTATAACAGTGATAAAGATGACGATCATAGTGCCTATCAGAACCAAAACTAGAATAGTACATGTGTCCATCACCTCTCCTATCAAGAGTATCCAAGAATCTACTATCTTTGATCCTTTCATCTCTATATGACTTGTGATCACCATGAAACCTACTTCCATATGCCCCATTAGTCCCATCCTCCTGTCAATAGCTAATCCAGAGTGGTCCTTGTCTCTGAAATTCTGACAAACTCTGAAGAATTATCACATTGACTTCTACTTTTTTCTCCTGTGCCTATATGATTATGTCATTATTTGCTTTGCAACTCCTTATTTATTCCTTAAAACCCCTCAATGTGTCTGTTAAGTCAGAAGAGTGGCCAACACCACGCTGCTTATTTGATTCATAGGGAGAATATCTATAGTCCACCATCTTGCTAGACATCTTGATCTCTTCCTGTAAGGAATACTATGTCAGCTAAACCAAATCCTAAACAAACCTACGTACCTCAGTTTAATTTGGGGAGGGTATCTCGTCTACAAGACCGAACAAATTAGCACATTATATATATATATATAATCAAGTCAACATATAATCATCATTTCAAGCATTGTCCAGTTACCATGCATGATGCCATAACCATAACACCAACTAGACAAAATGCATGCATACACAATACATACAAACACTGACATGCATAACCAGTGTGTAGACCAAAAGCATAAGAACATATATGCAACTGACATGAATGCATGGCGAACACACTACCCATATAGTCCAAGGGGTGAAACATGCTCTAATACCACTTTGTAACACCCTCCTCTCACATCTACCCAAGTAACCGACCAACCAAGGTAAACATGTGACAAGAGGCTACTATGATGTGATTAAACTTCCCATGTACAGTTAAGGAAGTGGAAATGACACAACACAACCAATTTTTAGTCTACCATCTTGCTAGACATCTTTATCTCTTCCTGTAAGGCATACTATGTCAGTTAAACCAAATCGTAAACAAACCATCATACTTCAACATAATTTGGGGAGGATATCTCGTTTGCAAGACCGACCATATTAGCTACGATATATATATATATATAAAATAGAGTCAACAAATAATCACCATTTCAAGCATTGTCCAATTACCATGCATGATGTCATAACCATAACACCAACTAGACACAATGCATGCACAAAAACATATGTATGAAACAAATGCATACACAATACATACAAACACTAACATGCATAACCAGTGCATAGACCACAAGCATAAGAACATATATGAAACTGACATGAATGCATGAAAAACACACCACCCATCCAGTCCAAGGGGTGAAACATACTCTAATACCACTCTGTAACACCCTCCTCTCACATCTACCCAAGTAACTAACCAACGAGTGTAAACATGTGATGAGAACCTATTATGATCTTATTCAAATCCCATGTATATTTAAGGAATTGGAACCGACACAACACAACCAATCTGACCTTCTACACAGCCTACATAACCTCCAGGAGCTAACCCACCCTTCCAGGTGACCAACCCCTAAGAGAACTCAACCTTTCAATGAATTAAACCCCCAATTTCTCCCTTACCAAGGCCTCCATGTGATTGATAGCCCTAGTTGCTCCCATGAGCCTACCTGAGTGTGACTATAACCTTTTTCTACCAGTGTTATGCCAACGACTGCAATAGTTGAGGTTAATTTCCAAGGTTAAGACCTAGTCACTGCCTAGAACTTCATGAAACTTTCAGGAATGAAATTTAACATAGAAACATTATAAAAATTCAAACACTTGAATACAAACTTGACTAGGCCCCTACTGGCCATGACAGAAATTTCGTCAAACATATCATAAATATGCATTCTACAGGGCATAATAACATATATGAGCACATGGGTCTCATACTTATATGAGAATCACTAAGAATCATTGATGCCTTATCACATTAGCTGAATTATCATCTATTAGGTCATATGTTCATTATTCATTCATTTATAAATCAAAACATGTTGAGAGCCATACATCATCACTGTCATAAAACATACCCATAACCAACATATAAACAACATAATTAATAAGGATACAACATCCATAAATGTCACATGTGAACCAATATATTTGCACATAAAATACCAAGGAAATGAAATCTTATTAATGAATGCAAAATCCAACCAGGTTTAAGACTCCCACGTTCCACTTGACCATAGATTTCCTAAACCAAATATCTCTTCAAATAATCACCCCCATGCCATATTCCAAGCATGAATGTGGACTCAAAACCAAAAAAATCAAACAGGGCTTCCCGAGGCTAAGCCACATCACCCTCATCGATAGAACTATGCTTTAAAACAATCTTCACTGGATCACTAGGCCATAAAAAAGCATGGATTCCATCGGATTTCTCCACCTACACCATGAGGAATTTTCTTATCTTCTAGTCTCTAGGCTTTACCACAATCCACAATCTGATCCAGGGATCACTAGGCCATAATCGAGACACCACCCTCCAAGCTTTGTCGTATATCCCTCCATTCACCGGCCAAAGATTCCTAGGCCTGATAAAGGGAAACCAGCCCTAGGATTTATCGTATATCCCACCATTCATCGCTCAAGGATTCCTAGGCCCGCTGAGGCACCCAATACCTAGCTTTACCACAACCCACAATCCAGTTCAGGGGTTATAAGCCAGTTTCTTTACCACAATCCACAATCTAGTTCAGGGATCACTATTGAAATTGGCAACAAGAAACAGTGAAAATGGCATCATAGGGGGCTTCTAATTTGATTTTCCCTTAATTAAATTGGAAGAGAAATTGTATTTTCATCTCACGACAAATTGTATTTGTTAACAGAGTCAGGAAGACTTAGTTAGCTTATGAAATTCGATTTGAGGTTCATAGAGGAGGCATGTATAGTTCTCCCATGATTTTAGGGGGTCCAGTTAAGGTTATTTGTGAGTTGTAATTAGTTAACTCAATTAGTTGAGTTAAAATCAGTTTACCTAGTTCTAACTGACAGATGAGCTAGTGAGAGGTCTAGTGAATTAAATTAGATTTAATTCACAAGTAGTAATCAATCAGTTAACTAATATTTCACTATAAACAATTGTTGCATGTCATTTCTAAGTAAGGCCTATTTGAGACAGAGGTTAAAAGGAAGATAACTATCAGTTGTATAATTAGAAAATTGTACATATAATACATGGGGTCATCGGGAAGGATTGAAAGGATTGTGTAATCATTATTTTGGATTTTCCTAATTAATAGGGGCTCAATATCCCAGGGAATGCGTAAGCAAGGTAGGCTAGGAAGAGGAAAGAAAAAAGGTTAAATACTGGACTTTTTTTATTATATTGTATTCCAGATTCTAGCATCATCAGAGTGAGACAATTGGCAAAGTGCAAGAATTTATCTAAGAGATAAAAGCATTGTATTGTTTCATGATCTTGACTTTATGAAATATAAAAATAGTGGGGTTTTAGACAGTGTGCTTTCCCTAGATACATCTTGTGTTGTGCGATTGATAATTTATTTCTCTTACTTGTTATGTGATTGTGTGATCGTGTTTTGTTTCCGTAAATTGTAGGAAGGATTCAATATTTTGATTTAGTACATTACAAGATCAGATTTAATCATGTGGATATATTTTCTACATGGTATCAAAGTGTCAGGAATCAAAATAGAAGAGAAGAACATAGTTTGTTTTCAATAGGTTCAAATTTGCAGATTTATTCTTCAAGACCCAGTAGCAGATCCAGATCTCTTTCAATGGCTTTAGACTCGAATATTTCGTTGGGAGAAATTATAATTACATAGCATGGAAGGATAGGATGGAGGTAGTGCTCGAGGACAACATACTGAAGGCATTCATTGACTGTGATGTTCCTCAGCCCGCAAAAGCAGATGCTCAACAACTTCATGCATGGAAGAAGAATGTAGCAAAGGTGAGAAGGATCTGGTTAGAGGGAGTTCAAGATCATATTATCTCGAGTCTCCATGGGAAGGCGACTCCATGTGATATGTGTAAGATCTTGACATATATGTTTCAGAATAGCAGCGACCATGGGAAGTTGGCGGTGAAAGATAGGCTCAGAAAGATAAAGATGGAGGAGGGCGAGTGTTAGGTCCCTATATTACTAGTGTAGTCCCTTATTGTTGTTAGTGTAGCCTCCTTATTGTTATTTTTGTACCCCTGTAGTCCCCATATTGTTATTATTGTTCCCCATAAAACCCCACTATTGTTATAATTTTTGTGCCCTTACATTATTATTGTTAGGTCGGCTAGGATTATATTGTGACCCCATGGACTCCTATATATAGAAAGGAGGTTTTGTCATTTGAATCATTCAAGAATTTTTCATTTATGTAATGTAAAGGAGGTTTCCCCCTCTAAATGGTTGATTTATAAGGTGTTGATCTCTCTTTTCTTCTATTTTTGGAGCTGGTTTCATAACCTTTGGTATCAGAGCTTTGGACTCTAGGGTTTTGCTGCTTCAAATAGGTCATTGTGGCATTTTCGCTATAAATTTTTTTCTACAAAGGTTCAAAAGATTAAAAAAAACCCAATTGCGAATAAATCCTGAGGAACTGCATGTAAAAATTTTAGATCTTGGTTCACAATAGTTTCGGAGATATAATCTGTGGAATTTAGGGTTTTTGCAGGCTCCCAAATTTCATCTCAAAGAGGTGACCTTGGGAAAATCGTTATAACTCTCTCTCTGAGCATCGAAATTGGAATTATGTAAAAATTGGTCTAATGTACACCGACTTTAGTTTACTTTGTATCAATTTCAGAGCCGAAGGAGGAAACCGTGACACATGGCACGCTGTACAAATTCGCTCTACTGAACCAATCCATAATTAGGTCATTGCAGGAGATTGGGCATAACTTTGTCTTGAAGAATCCAAATCCGATCTGACCCATGGAATTGGAAAGAGGAATCAGAAGGATAATACAAGATAAAAATTCAAATCTTGAAGATCTGAAATAACAGAGATAAATCAAGTTCAATGTAGACCTCCTAAAAAGTAAGAAAAAGGTGTGTAATTTTTAAACAAGTTTGCGTAACATTTGTTTGAAAAATCAGTTTGAAATGATTCCAAGGGCGTATAGAAGCATAGATATCAGTATTGAGTTATATAATGCCTCCCAAAAATAATTCCGCACCCATTAAGCCCTCAGAAAGCTATATTATGACGCATGAAGAGGAATAATTGCAGTATGATATATCAAAATTACAGTACCAAGTGCAACAAATTTCAATCTTACAAAGAGCAATCAAAGATGACATAGATGGTTTAAAAGCATAAATTAAGGCTAAGTTGGATGGTTTTAAGGATCAAATGAAAGCTAATATGGATGATAAAGTAGTGGAAGATCACATCGAGCATCAACAACAAGTTCTCCAACTCTCAATGGATAACTTAACTTTGGTTCAGGATCGAATGGAACAACAAGAAGATCAACATCGCAGCGAAAGAAGTTCTGAAGCAGTCACAGAAACAAGAACTCAACAACTATGAAATCGATCAATTTCAGAGTATCTCAACAAGTGGAAGAAATTACCCATTGAATATTCCACACGGGAGGATGAGAATTTTATACAGAAGCATCAATAAATAAACAAGCATTGAGGACAACACTTGTTTGAAGGAAAGTGGCATGTTAGGTCCCTATATTACTAGTGTAGTCCCTTATTGTTGTTTGTGTAGCCCCCTTATTGTTATTATTGTACCCCATGTAGTCCCCATATTGTTATTATTGTGCTCCATAAAACCCCACTATTATTTTTGTGCTAAGAGAATAAGAAACTACAGTAGTATCATACTCACATGACATGGGGTCAAATCCCGCTGGCTACCCATATAAACCTAGGAGGAACTGCCACGCCCGCCATAATGACCCTCGGCCTATCCGAGACTTGAACTCGTGACCTGCACAGTGTCATGAACGCCTTAGCAAGTGTCCGCTGGCCATGAGCCCAAACCTCGACAGGCGAACCCCATTATTGTTATAATTTTTGTGCCCTTACATTATTCTTGTTAGGTCAACTAGGATTATATTGTGACCCCATGGTCTCCTATATATATAAAGGTGGTTTTTTCATTTGAATCATTCAATAATTGTTCATTTATGTAATGTAAAGGAGGTTGCCCCCTCGAAGTGGTTGATTTCTAAGGCGTTGATCTCTCTTTTCTTCTATTTTTGGAGATGGTTTCAAAACACCGAGATGATACCAAAATACTTGACGAAGTTCACTCAATGTCGAAATGAGCTTGGAAGTGTTGGTGTGATAGTAGCCCAAGATTATTTGGTGAGACTAGCTCTTATAGGCCTTCCCAAGAGCTAGCATAGCTACCAAGACTCTGTGAATGGGAGGGAGAAGCTACTAGGCTGGGAGTGTTTGTGGTCTGAATTGGTAATAGAAGAGATAAGACAGAGCACCAGAGATGGGACCTCTGACACTGACAAAGAAGAAGATTTCACATTGGTTGGAAAAGACAAGAAAACTAAGGGAAAGAAGCCCCAAGACAAAGAGGGAAAGAGAGACTTATCCAAGGTCAAGTTCTTTCACTATCAAGAGCACGGGAACTATGATTCAAAATGTCCACAAAAGGAAAACCAGAAGGAGCCTTTAGTTGCAGCACCAAGTGAAGCGCTAGCTTCATAGTTCAAGCTTGATTTACTCTCATTGCATGCATGGACAACACAGTAATGGGATGCATGTGGTATCTAGACAACGATGCCTCATTCCATATGATGGGGAAAAGATATCTCTTCAATGACTTGGAGGAGAAGGACCTCCAACAGAACATAGAGTTTGGAGATGATAGGAGGTATAGTGCAACCAAGATAGGTTCAATTACCTTTCAAAGGGAGTCTGACTCCCATCTTAGACTGACATATGTTTTTTATGTTCCAGGACTAAAGAAGAATCTTGTTTCTGTAGAATTATTAGAAGACCGTGGTTATGCGGTGATATTTAGAAAAGGAAAGGTGTCCCTTAGACACATCGCCACGGGAAGGGTGAAATAGACCAGTGTGCGATTCAAGAACCTGTATGCTCTCGAGGTCGAAGATGCATGTAAAGCTTTGAGGAGTAAACCAAAGATTAGTGACTTGGTGGTTGAGAGGGAGCTTAAACTACCTCTCAACTTGCAGCCTCAGAAGCAGTCTCAAAAGGTTGTGGAGTAGCCACAATTTGAGAAGAAAATAGGAGACCGATTGGAGGTGTCCACTCAAGTAGATACCTCCAGAAGGGGAAAATTTCAAGACAGATGGGAAGAGGGAGCACATGCAGCCATACCTCCAAGTAATAGGTGGGGCGATAAGAAGACATAATCCCAAGAGAAGAAATTTGGGTAGTGTCCATTGAGATGGAATGTCTCGTGTATCAAACTTGGCTACGGGGAGCCCACATTACACAGTAGCGGGAAGGATCAGTAGGATTGATGCAATCAGATGTCAGCAAGACAAAAATCAAAGTGACAGATGTCAAATACTGGAGTGCATATCAGAGTTGGCAGTAGTGCAGAAGGCACAGATGTAGAGTCAACAACAACAAAGAGTTTTTAGTAGACAGTACACTAACCAGTAGCAGTTAGAAACTATGATGACAAATGCATCATACTAATTCAATTTTGGAGGCTATTCTGTTTCAGGAGTTGTAGGAGAAAAAACACTAGAGAAGTGTTGCATGCAGAACATTCCAAATGTATTGGATCAGGATAGATTGAGCTCTTTCATGTTGATAGGGAGTGTTGAAATTGGAAACAATAAATAGTGAAAATGGCATCCAGAAATTGCACCCAAAATGGCACCGTAGGGGGCTTCTGATCTAATTTTCCCTTAATTAAATTGGAAGAGAAATTGTAATTTCATCTCATGATAACTTGTATTAGTTAACTAAGTCAGGAATACTTAATTATCTTGTGAAATTTGAGTTGAGGGTTAGAGAGGAGGCATGTAGAGTTCTCCCATGATTTTAGGGGGTCCAGTTACAAATATTTGTGAGTTGTAATTAGTTAACTCAATTAATTGAGTTAAAATCAGTTTAATTAGTTCTAACTGAGAGAGAGATAGTTCTAAGTAATGATCAATCAATTAACTGATAATTCACTATAAAAAGTTCTTGCATGTCATTTCTAAGGAAGAACCAGTTGAGACAGAGGTTAAAGGGAAGATAACTATCAGTTGTATAATTAGAAAATTGTACAGGTCATGCATGAAGTCAACGAGAAGGCTTGAAAGGATTGCACAATCATTATTTGGGATTTTCCTAATTAATAGGGCCTCAATTATCACAGGAATGTGTAAGCAAGGCAAGCCAGGCAGAGGAAAGGAAAAGGTTAAATATTGGACTGATTTTGCTTAGATTGTATGTCTGATTCGAGAAGGATCAGAGTGAGACAGTTGACAGAGTGCAAGAATTTATCTAGAGAGAAAAGCATTGTATTGTTTCATGATCTTGACTTTATGCAATATACAAATAGTGGGGTTTTAGGCAGTTTTCTTTCCCCAGATACATCTTGTGTTGTGTGATTGATAATTTCTTTCTCTTACTTGTTATGTGTTTGTGCAATCGTGTTTTTTTTCCGTAAATTGTAGGAAGTATACATTATTTTGTTTTAGTACATTACAAGATCAGATTGAATCCCGTGGATAGATTTTCTACAATAACTAGGCCATGTGTTCTTTCATTCAGAGATCGACCTCACTTAGTTTTGAATCCATCTAAAAATCCATCTCAATCTAAACATGAGAACCCCATCACATCATGGCTATCCATAAACAACAAGGCAAGGCTGAAGAACACTGTTGCATCTCGAAAAACCCATGCCAATTGCAGTAAGAGAACTAAAAACACACATGCATAACCATGCATGCCAAATCTAGCAAGGAAATCACACATGCAAATAGATACCTGCAAGTAGATCCATTGTAGTTGCTTGATCCTTCTTTTATTTTCTTGATCTTTGCTTCCTCTTTGCCTTCTTTTCCTTTATTCATCCAATGCTAAAGTGCTCCAAGAAAACTCTAAGTATCCAAGTATGTGTGAGAGAGAATAGAGAGATATCCAAATTGAAATAACAAAAGGTACCAACTGATCCTCAAAAGCCTTTTTATTAATGAGGCCTCTATTTTCTTGATTTTCCATTATTTTCTTTCATTTTACTCCTCACATGCAACTTGTGACCTTTCACCTTTCTTTTCTCCTAATTTCCATTATTATCATAAATAAATTTTTTTAAATGTCATTTTTCCTTTCCAAATTCTTTGCCATTGCCTTTGCTAATTTCCTTAGCCATAATAAACCAAATGAACACCCACACTAGGATGATTTGCCCAACATTCAACTTGGAATAAGTGTCCCCTAACCATGGTTATTATTTTTCCTTTATTAAATTTTATTACATGGAATTTTCACCACAATTATTACAGTTAAATTGTTAAAGTAAAAATGACATTCTCCTTTATATTTAATTTTGACCTTTATATAAGTTTTTAGCATTACCATTATTTGTTTCAAAATGTTTGAGAATGGTTCCAAACTCATTAGATTTCATATGGAGAGAGTACAATTTTATATCCCACTCTTAATAGTTTTTTACGATTTCAGGATTGGCAGAAGGGAATTACCATGTTTCCATTGGATTCTACCATGTAAGAGGGTATACAAATAACATTTAATCATGAGAAAAATTCCCTTTATGTACCATGATGTTAGTCGCATTAATTATTTAACTCCTTTGTCATGAGGCATGACCCTAGTAAAAATGTACTCATCACTTAAAAAAATGATTTGACATGTTAAGCTTTTTCTATCTTACGACGCTATTGATGACAATGATCCCATTGTAGGAAATGATTTTGATGATATATCATTTACCTACATATCATAAAAATCATTTCCTATAATTGGATCATTGTCACACGCACACAGATATATATATATATATATATATATATATATATATTCCACATTAAAGGTCTTCTAGAGCCTCTTTGTTGATGTATTTTTGGTTTAGAGATGGATTGAAGTTGGTGTTATTCTGTTTATATGTACACTTGCTATATATATGTAACTATGCATATTTGTGTATGATCATTTGAATTCACACGAATGCACATGAATATATATATATATATGTTTTTTTTTCAAAATTTGAATATTTATGTATTTTTTGGTCGATTGGTTTTGTGCTCTAGTTTTTTTCTAGTTCCAGTCTAGTTCCCAATTTTGGGGTGGACTAGTTCAATCATTGGTTTGGTTATGATAACATTGAGGCAAACTTTAGAGCATATCCAACTTGTGCAATTGGGAAGGAAAAAGGTAGGAAACCTTAGACCTATTGGGGATTCCTCGTCAATGCCTTCTAATTGACTAGAACCATAAATTAAGGGAATGTAAATGTTTCCAACCATCAAACCCATATTTGTTGAAATCACCTTCTCCCCAACATCAAGCATTCACCCATTCATCACTGCTTCACCCTTAACATGACCTAATGTCTCAATAGAAATGTGAGGAACTACTTTTAAAAAATAAACCAAATCCTCCCTCAACCAAAATTGTCCTCTTTTTTTACCAGATAATGTTGTGTAAAAGACTTGTCACAATTATGAAAAACATGGCCACATTGGTGGCTTCACTTAATGAAAAAGGAAATTCATGTAATTAAAGGTACGAGAGCATGATTTATCACTAACCACCAACTCCATTGATTCAACAAGCCTTAACTAACATCAAATTTAGGTAATAGATAGACCATTATATGAATTGGAGCTATCATTAAATAAAATGAACTCACCCAATGTGTCACCAATAGTCAATAATCATGCTTAGATAACATATTTAAAGGAAAATTAAATAATTTTACCTGGAAATGAGTAGTACTAGATAATTCCTCCTTTGCATTGAAAGAAGGATGTTAAGGTTCCATGGAGAGATAAGCCTTGTCTCGAAACCAATTCCCTATTAAAAAATTTAAGGCATCCTTGTTGACCCGAAATTAAAACCAAGCTTGCCTTTTGCGAGAAAATGAAATATTGGACCATACATCAGAATATGAACCCACTACAATTGAATCCATTCTTTTAAACATGCCATTTAAACTCTAAGATTGAGGAATTTTCCCCAACAAAATAATCACTGCCAATAACCCAATTTGCTGCACCCAAATATTTTTGTCAACAATTAGAGAAATACTACCTCCCAATGATTTAATCACATTTCACTTTTATTCCTTCCCTTTCCAATCTATAAATTATACAGCATGCATGTATATCTTGGATTCACCCGATCTAACAATGTACTAAAGTTAAATACTGAATCACTTCTACAAATATTTTGTGGAATTAAAAACACAATTGCTAATCACATGAACATGAAGAAAGAGGAATCACACATGACACAGATAATTTCCCGGGGAAAGCTTACAACTAAAAACCCCACTATCTTCTATTGCATATTAAGCATGGATCATGAAAAAATTACATATAAAATTCTTCTCACAAGAGCCCTCCTGTACTCAGCTAATTGTCTCACACTGTCATATGTAAAATTGACCAACAAATAGCCAATTCTCAGCCTCCAGACAACCTTCCTTGCTTGCACAATCCCTGATGGTAAAGATCCCTAAAAGATAGGAATTCTTACCTGCCTTGGTTGTGCAAGTATCATGGGCACTCCAATGGGTGTTTGTCTACATGTGTGCAAGCCAATATTGCTACAACTGATAGTCAACTTCCCTTTCACCTAGAACTCAACTGGGTCTCCACTGGATCTGACATGCATGTAGCTAATAATAGTAAATCCTCAGTTTCATGTGAGATCATTGATTGTGAATTAATTAATATTTAATTCACTTGATCTCTCACTAGTGTATCTTCAATTACAACTAGCACAACTGAGTTTAACTCACTTGACTGAGTTAAAATGATTTACAACTTGCACCAACTCATTCACCACTACACTTCGAATTCTGTTACAACTAGAATTACTCTGCATGCCTCACCAACAACCTCTAACTCGAAATCCACTAGCTAATTGAATTTATCACTTTCAGTTAACTCATTCAAGTCCACATTGAGAAAAGATTACAATTTAATGTCCATCTTAATTAAGGGATAATAAAAATATACATGCACCAAAAAATAGCACTGTGGTCCCCACCCTAGTCTGGGTGCTTAATGCACTAGGCGTGGGTGCTGAATCTTTCTATTTAATATCAACAACCAATCCACATATCTCAACACTTTGTGAAAATTGACTATATTATTATTAGAAAAAATACCTTTCTATTCCATATAAATAATATATATGTTTCGTTTCTCAAGGGACTCTCGCATAATAAAGCTCTAAGCCATACAGAGATATATTCATTATGACCTCAACATGTCACATGTGGAATTGAATCGATAAGGAGAAATAGCAATATTTTTCTCAATCAACAAAGTTACATCCAATTGCCAACAAAGTATATCTCTTTACACTACATGGAAAAGACCCTTTAGCAAATGTTTTTGAGGAACCCCTTATAAAAATACCCCAGACATTTGTTTGTAGCAGAGCTTACTAGAGGAGGTTGGCGAGTGGAGGTTTTTGCGGATGTTTTTTTCTTCCGGTGCACCTATCATCCTAAACTGCACCAGTACGTTCAACAAGAGAAAGCACCAGTGCGCACAAAACATTGGCACATCGGGACACCGTGCACTCTGTACAAACCTGCCCGGTGCATCTTATTACTGTAGCGCACCAATGCTTTACAAATATTCTGCATCGCTGCATCCAAAAACCCCGCGCCAAAACTGAAATAACCCGGTGCGATCTTAAGATACCGCACCAGTGCACCTATAAAACCCGTGCACCGAAACAAGGTTAAATAAAAAAAAAAAATACAACCAAAAATCCACATTTTTCACTTTTTAGTGATCCAGAGCTCTCAAGCACATGTGAAACTTTACCTTGTGTGAGGCGCCCTGCCATCGATGCTCCCATTGCACGCACTGCTGCTGTCCATTTCCCACCATCTCCATTTTTAATTTTGAAAAACGGTGAGAAAATTTAGTTTTGAAAATTCTACAGCTACTATGCCTCCTCTACGGCTAAATATACATGTATTTTCCTTGTTTTTCCATAATTAAACCTTTTAGCGAATTAGTTTTGTAAATTAGCTTAAAATTCACCTTCTAAAAAAAAATAAAAAAATATTTCGAGGCGTATAGTTTGTTCAGCGTACCGCCCTCCCGACATTGGTCCATGGTCAACGGTGTGATCTGTTATACCACCGCACCATTGAATTTGGAACAATGCAAGGAGAGCGTGCTAAAAATTCTCAGGTGCATCGTTTTCGATGCTCTGCAAATTTTCAGGTGTACCGCCTCCGGTGCACGACAAAAAAAAGACGCACTGTTACCGGTGCATGCCTGTTTTTTGTGGAGCATCGTCTGGTTTTTTTTTTTAATTATATATGTATATTCCTAAATACATGTCTCATTTAATAAAAAAAATGTATTTAATATGTCAATCATTCAACAATGTGAAGGGAGAGAAGAGAGGGAACAACAACAACAACAGGCGGACCAATATAACATGGTTCGCTTGTGGGAGGCATGAGAGAGGGGGAGAGATGTGCACCCTCACCTATTACAGCAGCTACCCAGGGGCTCCTAAGGAAGGTAGGCCTCCTCAAGTTCCATGAGGAAGCTACATCCCTAAAGGGCCATGGCGTGTTTTTGCGACATCTTATCCGTAGGTGGAATTCCCACCTACATGCTTTCTGGGTTGGTCCTAACTAGTGGTACGTGCCCACGGAGGAGGACATATATTTCATTACTGGCCCATCGAGGAGAGGGGTGGATTTTCCCTCGTTCCCAGAGGTTCTAGTTGGCTATGTAGCAGGGAGTCAGTTGGTGTACTCCCAGAGATACATTAGCGCGGATATACTGTCTCCTTCAGTTTTTCAGGTCTCTAGAGGTCAGTTACGTATTTCTTCATTTGGTAGTGAGGAGGTAAGGTGCCTTTGATTTCTGATTTCAACCATTTCACACAACACCAACGATGGGCAACGCATTATTTGCCCGCTTCTATATTATGTTAATTCTTTAGTACAAGAACCACGACTTGTCAGGTCTGCATTTTTTTGCGGCAGTTTTGTATAGCTTTAGATAGATGTCGTGCTCATGCACAAGGGAGGGTCAACTTCCCTTTTGCTTCAGAGCTAGTTTGTTTATTTTTTGAGAGGTTTCCGGAGATGATGCCTACTTTTGTTCGACAACCTTGTAGGCTGATGCTACATGTACAGATGCACATATGGGGATAGATGATGCCCAAGAGGGGCGAGATTGATTTTTCCACAAGGATATCTCATGATGCACTGGAGTTTCTAGCCAATGTTGATGACCATCCCTTTGTTATGGTCCCCTATCCTTATGTTAGTTTGGATTGGCAAGGGTGTGCCAACATCCTCTTCACAAATGATGAGTCGTCGGATGATAGAGGTAATATTACTATTTTATTTAAATTTATTCTAATATGTTATTTAAATTGTTTTATTTAAAATGTTTAATGAAATTGTCTAATTATTGTTGTGTACTTATATATATTTTGCAGACATTGGGTATTTTGATGGTGATGAGATGCCAACGCCACCAAATGATCCAGGTGTGGATCCTGATGACGATTAGGATATGGCAGATGTTGAGGATCATGACGCCGGTGCAGATAGACCTGCTCTTGCTGGTGCGTCGATACCGCCTTTTTCTAGGCGTAGGCTTGACAGTAGATTGAGGATGGAGTTGGGCGACCAAATTTGTGCATTATTTGTTGAGGCGGGAGTCAGGCCCGCCACTATGAGAGATATACAGGCCGATGATAGGTTGTTACATATGTGGAGAGGCATGCTGCGTGACATGTACAGCCGATGCGGCATGTCATAGGAGTTATGACCTTAGTTACGTGGTTAAGGAGGGCCCTTCGACGTTATAGGCGTGATCGAGACGCAGCACATCGACGGGCCGCGAGCAGCGACACATCATCTGATGATCACGATCAGGGGAGTGAGGGAGTGGGCCATCATTCCCGGAGTCATTAAGTACAGAAACACTGGCCTATGTTGTTGTGAAGTGGGAGAGCAAGAGTGGACCATCGGCCACGTGGTCGGCTGACTGCTGACATCAGTAGTACCTCAGTCATGAGGGCAGGCCCAGGACCATCAACCATGTCGAGTCATCACGATGAGCAGGCCAAACAGTGAGTCAGTCAACACGCAGGGGCACTAGTACCCAGGTCCTTAAACATGCTGATGGTCAGCCTTCTTGACATTTACATGAAGGCACTTTCTTCAGCCCAGTAGGCCTGAGCTAGTATTGTTATAGTCAATCTTCACCTTGTTGATATTTGACATTTATATTATGGTACTATTATATTTTATTATATATATATATATATAGATCTGTCTCTTTTATATTCATATTTATGGGTGTATAGTACATGTCAATGATATATATATATATATATATATATGGTCCATGTATTTTATGTGCATTTGCAGTTGTACTTAATTTACATGGTGATCATCATGATGTGTATATTGTTAGGTCATGTTAGATATGTTCATTTAATGTGCAGCTTGTAGATAGATGTGTATGTGATAGCAGTTATTTCACATGAGATGTATATTTGATGTTTGTGTTGTGATGATGTTATATAATGCTAATTGTGTTTTGTTAGATGATCATGATCACGATGATGTTAGCGAATTTGAATGTGTTTTTTAGTCAAATATGATGTTTGTACGATGGTTATCATGATCGTGATGTTTATTAATTAATTTAATATTAAATGACCATGATATTTATTAAATATTATGTTGTGATTGTAATTGAAATTGAAATTTTAATTGTATGTAAAATTGTATTTATAGTGTAATTGTATGTAAAATATTTGTAAGAATTTTGTTTATAATTACTAATATTTAATTTATTATGAAATGATTGTAGTGTAATTTATATGAATAAATTGTGAAAATTTTAATTTCAATTTTATTGTATGTAAATTTATAAATTCACCATTGTATGTAAAATTTTTAGCAAATTTCAATTATAGTCTTAATATTTTAATTTATTGTGAAATTATTATGATTACAATTTAATATATATAAACCAAATTGTAAAATTGTAATTGTATGTAAAATTCTAAAATTGTAATTGTAATTCTATGTAAAATTCTAAAATTGTAATTGTAATTGTACGTGAAATTGTAAAATTGTAATTGTAATTCTAATTGTATGTAAAATATTGTAAAATTTTAATTGTATTAATGTGAAATGATTGTAATTGTAATTGTAATTATATGTAAAATTCTAAAATTGTGATTGTAACTTTAATTGTAATTGTATGTGAAATTGTAATTGTAATTCAATTGTAATTGTATGTAAAATATTTGTAAAATTTTAATTGTATTAATGTGAAATTTTTAATTGTATTAATGTGAAATGATTTTATTAAAAATTTTAAATTTTAAATTTGTAAATTTGTAAAAATTTAAATAATTGTAAAATAATAAACCTAGAATAATATGAATTTTTGTAGCATAATAAAGTTTAGAAAATAATGCAAATAAATTCATGTACTTCAGAATTATCATTATTTTATTATGATCTTACATACAAAAAAAATAACTTTATACAATACGCATTGTTTTTGAAATAATCTTCTTTATAAAAACCCATCTTAAAAAGGATAAATATTAATGAAATAACACATGTACCATATCACTCTTGGTTCTCATGATCACCCTCATTATCTTCCAGCTCGCATGGTATGATAACCCTATTGTTCTCAAAAATATGTTTTGATCTAGGGTCATGTCTCAATATGAACCACCAATCCCTATCTAATAGATCTTGGTAAAAAAACACCGTGTTGCAGTGTTTTGGGAAAACATGGGGCTCCTTAGCTTCATCCCACATCTTTCTAGAATTGATACATATCAACCTATTATCACGATCTTCCTTTACATTATTTCAATCAAAGGTGTCCCACCACTTGCACCTAAAAATAACACATTGGAAAGAAGAGAAATCCATTTCAATGATCTCTTGTATCTTTCTGACGTAGCCTAACGTCCCTCATACTAGGTTTATATCACAGTGGCTAGATCGACTAGATTGATCGAACTTGACTTCCACTCCACAATCTTGTGTGATGTGTCCATCATCAGCATTTTTTGTGTGAAAATGGTGTCCATATGCCCACATAGATGGGAACAAATGCACCTATAAAAAAGTTAAAAAAATCATAGTGTCATGTGTCTTATAATAACCCAACAGTTAAAATATGAAAATTAGATGTAATTATATTTGAAAGGTGCATTATTAAGTTTAAAAATGTACATATAAATTAAATAGATTATTATCAAGTTGCTACACCCAATCCCTACGTTTAGCGCATCCTCTTCAGCACGCAGGTAATGACCAGTTCCATTGTATTTCTCTCTGACTTGGTCAGCAACCCAACTGTTGGGGCATATTTTTGGCATATTTTCTTTTAAATGATTGGGATAAGGCATAGTTCTACCATTCAACCATCTGAATTCTTTCTTGTCACTATCCTATTTCATCCTCTTTTGTTCGTAGAATGCGACCCACTGTTGTGTTGCTTTGGAATTGTAAAGAACGAATTTATTGATTGCTTCAATTTCTGCATTCGTTGATGAAATCAAACTGACATTATATAGTACATAGAGATCAAAATATACATTATATCGAGTTCAAATTGAATATTTACTTTGTGTAAATTTGAAAAATTATAAGTCGCTTACTCTTTATCAAGTGATTTTTTCCATTCGTTTGGAGCAACTCCCCTCCTCTTTTGTCTTCATCCCATTCATCGTCCCAAATCACCGCACCTGGTCTGTTGTTGATATTCTTGATGTACTCACTGGCATAATAGAAAGACTCATACGATATGTACCCCTCTGCCATAGACCCCTCGAGTTTTGCCCTTTGTCGAACAAAACCTTTCAATTTCTTCATGTACCTCTCTAAGAGCATCGGCGACAAGCTCCACCCAACTAAATCAACTATCATCTTTCGTTTAATTAGAATGTTTCCTGCAGAGTCTGAAACTCGTCGGTAGTTCCTTCTCAAACATACAAACAATCTCAACTCTCTCTTGATGCCACCGTGGAATGCAAGCCATGTCAATCTCCTTTGAGGTGATCCAACAGACAAATGCAGCTAATTTAGATGTGGCACATCCTAGGTCTTGGGAGAAGTCATGTTTCACACACCCATGCACGAACAAAGGATAATGACATGGAAAAGTTATAAACACATGCAATAATATACAAAATTAGTTATGCTTTAGTATCCCTACATGGGATAAAATTTATTAATATAAAAAATAATAAAATCTTGCTTTTGACATTATACGTACTCTGAAAGTTCAAATGAATCTATACTGATTTCAGCAGAAAAATAATTCTGTCCACCCGGTGGCCTGCTTATTAGTAGTGAAGACCCACGTGTAGATGGCACCCTCACATTATAACTTCCTTTGCCAAAGAAATATCATATTTTTAAAAAATACATGGGACATCACCTTCTTTGAAATACCATGAATTAGATGGACCAGTGCCTCCCTCCGATCTCATACTTTGTAATCATCATGGCCAATGTTTCTTTTTAGTTTTTGAAGTAATAACATCTTTCCTAATAGCCAATGTGTCACTATGTTTCAATGATATGTGCCTCCATAAAGAAGATGAAACATTTTTAAATATATGCATGGGATCTAATAAGTGGGTAATCTTAAGATGCTCCCAATATGGGAGGTTATAAAAGATAGATTTCCTTCTCATCCCAATGGGAAATTTCTCAACATAGGTGTCGAAGAATTCTGGATCATTGAACATAGGCTCCCCATTTGAATCGAACATTTCTATGAACTCCTGCTCCTTCTCTCTCTCATATGCTCTAAGCCATTCAACTGGTGTCATTATTGGAGGCCTTTGGGTTCTCTCTCATTTACCATTGAAAGCAAATGCTGCTCTTCTGTAAGGGTGTTCTTCTAGGAGGAATAACCTAGAGCATTCACACTAGCTTTTGTAGGTCCTTGGACCATCTAGCTTTCAGAGAAGGTCCACAACATTTACATCCAAAATACCCTTTTGTTACAAGAACTGCAAGATTATTGTATACAATTTATATGCATGGCACGTTAAATAATATCATGAATATCGGAACAATTACAACAAATTAAATAACTAATATGCGAAAGAATATTTTTACATATATAAACAAATCAATGAACATGTAATTTACCAGAGCAAACTCCTAAGTCAGGATAATCATGTGCCGTGTAAGCACATATGCTATACAACGTAAAACTCCTCTCTGCTGCGATGGGTCTTGATACATCGTATAAATATATCCCATCCCATAATTCCTTCAATTCATCTACCAGTGGTTGTAAGTAGACATCCATATTCTTCACTTGTCTTCTACCAAGGACTATGAGAGCCATTATAAGATGTTCATTCTTCACAGACAACCATGGGGGATATTTTTATTGATCGCTATTATAGGCCAAATAGAATAGTTGGTGTTCTGGAGGGAATATGGGTTGACACCATCCATGGATATGCTGAGTCATAGACTTTGTACTTCATCCTTGAATTTTTTAGGCCATGTATCCTCCATATGCTTCATGGATACTGAATCAATTGGGATTCGCATAACTCCCAGCTCACTTCTGTGTGAGGCATGCCATCCCTGCAACATAGCTAATTCTTTGCAACGAAAGAGCCTTTGAACCCTTGGGATTATAGACATGTGCCTCAATATCTTAAAAGGAGGACCACGTGATTTACCCTTCTTCTTTGATTTATCATACCTGTCATGCTCACATTTAGGACATATCTCTTTGTCTGCATATTCTCATTTATATAGAATGCAATCATTTGGACATGCATGATATGATATGTACTCAATACCCAACATTTTCAATAATTTATTTGCCTCTTCGTAGCTACCGGGCAAGACATTATCACTCAGAAGAACCTTATCTTTGAATAACCTGTAGTTGGTGATCATCATGGAAAATAATAAATGTACATTAATGCCGATATAATTATTAACATTCATAAAATTGACCATTTGTAATGTTCATTGTGTGATTATATTTCTCAAATTTATATAAGGGAGGACTTTATGGTAACTTACCTCAAAATTTCCGAGAAACATGGATTCGACAAGCCAAACTTTGCTTTCAAGTTGTACAGTAACATTGTTGTCCCCAACTAGGTAGACTTTGACTGACTGCCAGGTCCAAAGAGAGGGGTGGTGGAAGAAAATTTAGGGCTTTCGAAAAAGGTGTCAACGATATGAGCATCATCCCCTATCTGATCATCGTTTTGGAATGCATCTAACAACATTGTCTCCATGACAGTCATATCCCTTAAGTAATCATCCATACAAACCTCTATTTGATTGCCTCCATTGCCAGCTTTTGAAGAAATACTATTGCTGTAGTCATTCCTAATTGGTGAATCTGGACGTAGCGGGAATTGAATCAGTGGTTTATTCAACCATTCTTGGTATCGTTCCTCTCCAATTTTTTCTCTTAATTCAGCCTTCTCTCTATTTTACATTGTCATGGGGTGCAACGGAAGACGGTAGGTAGGTCGCTCAACATCACTAGAATCCTAATAATTTCAAAAAATATATTTGAACATGATTAGTACAAAATCTATGATATCAATTAGTAAGAACATTGATAATGCATGATTAATTTGTTTGACGTTGAAATTAATAATTACATTAATATACCAAACACTTATTATTACCATCACTGTCCCGGGATTGTGGCTAGAATATGCAATATTGTTACAATTGGCAGGGTGAAGCGACTGTCCATTTTCATCTACCAAATGTGCCTTGCGGTATGCTGCTCCTGATAAGAGCTTCCGACATTTTGGAGTTGTTTGATTATTTTGTGCATCTGAACTCGATCCTGAATCTGCATGAATCTGCAAATTTGTATACATTATAAATTTTATTAAGTTGATTGACATGGATAAAAAACATAAATTCAATTAGATAATGAAAATATAAATAAAATATGAAGTAAATATTACATCTCGAGATGGATAGGGAGAACTCTCCGATGGACTTTGAAAAATATTATGGAATGAGCTGGATTTGAAGAATTGTCCATTCGATATAATGATGATATTTTCTCCCTACATTTGAGCAAAATCAATAATAAATTTTAGCGCACACACCTAAAATTAATTTCGGTGCCTTAAAAATGGACTTATTGGTATTGGTGCTTATGCATAGATAACCGCACCGGTGTCATCTTAGTTACTATGCATCGGTGTCGTGTTATTAATGGATGCACTGACACAGTGTTATTTATTGACGCGTCGGTGACGAAAAGCCCCCAAAAAACACACACACACACACACACATTTATTTTTTTAAGTGAAAAAAAAGGGCGGTAAATTGAAAAATGGGCAGCAAAATATTTTTGAAAATCTAATTTCATAAAACAATTCTTTAATTACCAAACACTTTTCATTATTTCACTATTTTTGCAAAAAAATTCAGCCAGAGATTTGCAGGAGACATACCTGGAGCAAGAGAGCACGAGAGCACTGTGGAGCAGCAAAATACTTTCAAACAGAAGTATTCAGACAATCAGAATTCCAAACCTCTAGTAATTCAAACCCTGTAGCATAGAATTTGAAACAATATCATGATTAAATTTTATTGTTTTTTTTACATTTTCTGCAGTATTTTTTACGCAGTAAGTAAAAATTTCAATTTGTTGTTCATTTTCAAAAAAAAACAAAAAAAAACGCACACACACAACTTCTTTTTTTTAAGTGAAAAAAAAAACGGTAAATTGAAAAATGGGCGGTAAAATATTTTTGAAAATCTAATTTCATAAAACAATTCTTTAATTACCAAACACTTTTTATTATTTCACTATTTTTGCAAAAAAAATTCAGCCAGAGATTTGCAGGAGACATACTTGGAGCAAGATAGCACGAGAGCACTGTGGAGCAGCGAAATACTTTCAAACAGAAGTATTCAGACAATCAGAATTCCCAACCTCTAGTAATTCAAACCCTGTAGCATAGAATTTGAAACAATATTGTGACTAAATTTTATTGTTTTTTTTACATTTTTTGCAGTATTTTTTACGCAGTAAGTAAAAATTTCAAGTTGTTGTTCATTTTCAAAAAAAAAAATTAAAAAAAAAAAACAAAAAACAAGACAAAACAAAACAAAAACAAAAAACAAATAACATTTTTTACCCTAAACCCTTAATTCTTTTTGTTTCTGCCCTTGCTTCTTCCTATTTATGTGATTTCAGAATTAGGGCTTTTCATTTTATATTTATAGGGTTTGTATTTCTATATACAAAGGCTTATGAAATCCAACCCACAGGACGACTTGCATAGTCAGATCCCAATCCATGTTGGCCCTTGCATGAATTTAAAAAAAATAGAATTTTTTTAATTAGTGCGCCCTATGTAACATGGCGCACCGGTGCGCTGGCTCATCCCAGCACACCGCGCATGTACTGCTTGATAAAAAATTTAAAAACAATTTTATTTATTTATTTATTTAGTTAGTTATTATTATTGTTATTATTTTATTTTGTGCACCATATGTAAAATAGGGCACCGGTGTGCTATTTCATTATAGCGCACTGCTCATGTACTGTTTGGCAAAAACAATTGTTTATTTTGTGTTAATCAGTGCACCATGTAACATATAACGCACCCGGTCTCCTAGTCGACAGAAAGCACCGTACGGTGGTCCCTTGTTTGCGCGGGGTGTTTATAAGAATAGGCCGCACCGCCCCCTCCACGACACCATATGCTACAAAAACTAACACTAGACGATTTTTATTATTTTGTCTGTGTTAATCGATGTGGTGGTTAACATATAACACACTGGTGCTCCTTTTTGACATAGAGCATTGTACGATGTTTTATACTGTTTGGGCAGTGCATTTATAAGACCACCTCACACCGACGTCTGTGCATAGACCATGAAAAGCGCATCAGTTTCTTGATAATTTTTTTTACTTGAAAAGTTGACAATTTACTTACAAAATATATTAATGAATGATATGGTACAGGTTTCATATTGATAAAGAAATGGCTGACAAGAGATCAAATAACAAAAATAATGATAACACATCAAGAAAAGCAAAAAAGGAAGTTCTTTATAAATTCTTTACAAAAAACATTATTTTTGAGCCATATGTAATTTTAACTAATATGTATTGTTTACTGTGTATGATGTAGAGCCACAAAATGATGAAGCTTGATAAGATTATTTATGATCTAGGATCAGAAAAGCGTAAAAGCTTGATGGAAAAATTGCAAAACGATGAATCAGGTGAATGAAAAAATACTATTGATCCAATATGTGTTTCTTTTTTAATTTTCATTAATAATATACTTAAAAATGATTAAATAACATGTTTCACATTCTATTAATTCACATTTGTTTAATGTTCTACAGGGACCAATAACTCAGAAAAGGAATATTGTTCTAAGAAAAGAAAAGAAAAATAGAACATGCAAATGAAAATGAATTTCTCCTTAGCTCATCTGGAGTGGTGTTGGAGGTTAATGAAAGGGGGAAAAACTTTTACAACAGTTTGAGGGATATAGTGGAACAAATGTATAGACGTTCTTTCCACTTACAATACAAAAATCAATCCAATGATTCCAAGAACCAAATTTTATCTAAACTACAGGAAGAGTTTCCAGAGAATTGGTCAATGAGACATTTCAGCCTTTTAATGGAAAAAACATACAACAACAAAAATGAAGGAATGAAAAAGTAATATTCCTTTAAATATTTTCTAGAATTATTTATAAATATCACTTTTGTTATATTTACTTTTCATATATCAATATAAAAATTAAATAGTTTATTGTCATGTTACATTTTCAGGAAAATTATGAAAATATCAAAAGATAAACGAGCTGATATCATAAATATGCCAGTAGGAATGTCGAAAAGGGTGTACAAGGAGATGGTCAAAGAAATGGACAAAATTGCATCGCATGAGGAGTCATCTCAACAACAACGTACTTCAAATGTAATATGTAATCATTGAATTTTTCGATCATTATGTACAATAAATAAACAATTTAGCATGAAATATTAATTTTCAAGTATTTTATTGCAGAAAATAAAAGAAAATGGAACCCATTCAACACATAAAACAGGACGACAAGGAAGAAAAGCGTTGATATCTAAGTTTGTGAGTAATTGTTACTTCCTTATAACAACTTAACTAGATTTCATTTTTGTATATTTTAAGTTGTTTTACAAAAATCATCATTGAATGTCTTCAAACAGGTGCTAACATACAAAGAAGAACCATCAAATGAATTGATTGACATTGGGTTAAATATGGGTTGTGAGTATATGTTTGCATATCAGAAATTAATTGTGGAATTTGTAAGCATCTATCGATCTTGTTTTACTTAGCTCCATCTATAATTGATAGAACAAAAAAAAACTTTTATATTAAATATATGGTTTGTTATGGGGTATAAAACTTGCAGGAAACAAAGTATGGAACTATGCCAACAAATAAAATCTTGAAAGATGACATACTACATGGTTTTGAAAGAATGTGTATAGTTCATGAGTCAATTGTTGCTATGGTACGTCATTTCTTTTCGATTTACATTGATGTATATTATTTAATATTGAAATTTTCATTATTCTCACAAATGTATATACACTCATTACAATCTATTTTTATGTTTGTAGATGGAAGGTGAAGAAGAAGAAAGCAATCAACACCATGAACAAAACATTACTGAAAATAACCCAAGTCATGGAAGTAGCTCGAGTAGTGACAACAGTTCAAGCGAAGAATGATGATCATTGTGTTTGGATATCAAAGCAAGGCATTGTATATTTTAAAATATTTGTCAGTGAAATCAGACATTTTGTTTAATGTAATGGACATAGTGTCCCAATTGAAAGACAAAGGGATACCAATAATTGTCTCATTTTGTATGACAAAGATTGTCTTATATATATATTTGTTTTAATTTATCTATTGCGTTCTCCATTATCACTGTGAAAATGTAACACCATGTCTAATTAAATTTATGGGTGATTAAATGTTATAATGAAGAGATGTGAAATATGATGATATGATATAAAAAATTAGTCCAAACATCGCATTCAAATGCACTAATAAAAATTTAAATGATATGAATACTGTTATAAGATATGTGTCGTCTTTTGATGAATAATGAATTTAAACAAATCACAATAATTATGATATGATATAACAAATTAATCCAAACATCATATTCAAATGCATTAATAAAAATTAATTAATATGAATATTGTTATAAGATGTGTCGACTTTTGATGAATAATGAATTTTAAAAAATCACAATAATTTCACTGTCACAGGTCGATGTTTCTAAAAAAGTACAAAATGAACACCGGTGCGTGTCAGTCACTGTACAGTTGTGTGTTTGTATGATACAATGCATCGGTGTGTTTCTACGACCTATGGGCACCGCACAAATACCAATACCAATTATAAATCTCAGTGCGTTTGTGCAATACTGCATACCAGTGTGTTTGTGTGAGACTACGCACCGGTGCATTTGTACGACCTATGGGCACCACACAAATACCAATACGAATTAGAACAATCAGTGCATTTTTCTGATACTGTACACCGATGCGCTTCAATAAGACTACGTACCGGTGCGTTGATATGACATATGGGCACCACACAAATCCCAATACGAATTAGAACAGCCCCGTGCTTTGTATCACTTACAGTGCACCCGGTGTAGTTGTATACCTTTACGGCCCGGTGCATGCACCTTTGACTGCCCCGGGCCGATCGTCTATATGACACGCACCAGTGCATTCACATCTTATTAGTGCACCGATGAAAAAAACATCCGTAATAACCTCCAGCCACCCAGGTTTTTAGTTGTGTTAAAATCTCTGCCAAAACCTCCATTACCAAAAACGGATGTTGTAGCAAATGTTTTTTTGACAATTTTGGCCAATTTTATAACACTAAAAACCTCCTTTATAACCTCCGCTAGAGGGTCTTTTCCTTGTATTGCTATATATAAATACAATAGATATAATCCAGTTGAAGGCAAGAACTATAGTAAACATTGTTGACTTTGTATTAGTTATGCTTTGATTATAAATATTTACTTATTCACTATTGTAAAACAGTATATATATATATATATATATAAAATCCAATTTTAAGGTCACAACCAAGCGAGACACCAAATTGGTGTATAAGATCTCCTTGTTTGTGGGACAAGGGATCCACCTCCGTGCAATGATTTGACTCCTAAGTCTACGAAGGCATACATACTATACCCCCCTCTGGTTTTGAACCTGTGACTTCTTAGGAGGAAACACATGCTCTTAACTATTAGGCCCACTCAAGTTGTATGAACATAAAAAAATGGAAAAGAACTATTATTAATTATTAATATTTATCTCCTTGTATAGTATGCTAGAATAATAAGTTTTGAATAAAAAACAAATCCTAATCATGTGATTAATCAGAAAAGACATTTATCTAATTAAAACAATTTTGAGTTTTTTCCATTAATCATAAGTTTTGAACTTAACATTGTATATATATGTATATAATATTATTGCGAAAAAATAAATGAAAAAACTATTATTAATATTTATCTTTACCATATAGTGCATTCTGCTAGAATAATAAATTTTAATAAAAAACAATTATAAAAACCAAATCCTAATAATATAATTAATAAAAAGACATTTATCTAATTTCAAAAAAATTTTGAGTTTTTTCTCCATTAAATATAATTTTGAACAACATACTCATATGAAAAAAAACTATATTAATATTTATCTCTTTATATAGTATGCTAGAGTAATAAGTTTGGAATAAAAAAACAATTAAAACAATTTTACAGGTTTTCCATTAACCGTAAGTTTTTCTTGTTTTTCAATTTAATGTCTTTGATTTTGGCTTTTTCTTCCCGGTTTAAATTATTTATTTTCAATCCGGATTTTATAATAAGACTTTAATTATTTTCATCAATAGAAGCAATTAAAAAATAAAATGTTAAGATATATATAGTCTTTACTTATTAAATATATACTATAAATATATTACTATTTTTTATTTATACATAATACTCAATACTTCTTTCTAATATTCCTTAAAAAATAAAATGTTAACATACATAATCCTTACTTTCCATTAATATATATATATATATATATATATTTCTAAATCTATCGTTTGTTTTATATATAAATATAAATGCCTTTATTTTATATAAAACTTTCTGTCATTCTTTTGAAATTTTGGTATAAAACGCCACTATCTTATATTTAAAAAGGTGTGTGAATATGTGTTTATATATTTATTAATATACTTATTCTTTTTTATATAATACATAATTATTTTTTCATATATATATATATATATATATATTTAATTTGGTAATATATATGAATATATATATATATTTTTATTTTTGTTTATGCCGTATTGGATAGATGGTGATTGGGGGATCTTTTAAGGCACTCTTTGATGTGAAGTCATCGGTTTAATTCCCGGCCGATTGAAGTGATATGTTGGACATGTTAGATGGTGATTGGGTGATCTTTTAAGGCACTATTTGATGTGGAGTCATCGATTTAATTTCCGGCCCGATTGAAGTGATATGTTGGACATGTTGAAGATGTAGTCCTACCAAACTTGCAAAAAAAATACTTATTTTTAATATTATAGTTGTGTTTTTTTACTTTTCATAATTTCTTCTATCTTGTTTTGTCTTTTTTTTTGTATTTAATTTAGTTGTGGTCTTTTCCTTCCTTATTCTTTATTAATTTTTGTTTTTTTAATATTGTTTCTTAATTAAAACTCTTTATTTTTTTATAAAATAATTTATTAATTTATTAATAATTAATAAATTTACATTTAAATGTTGGTAATTATTTTTCTTTACATCTTTACATTAAACTCTTTATTTTTTTATAAAATAATTTAATAATTTATTAATAATTAATAAATTTACATTTAAATGTTGGTAATTATTTTTCTTTACATCTTTACATTATTTAATTGCATTTTTAGATCAAACTCTCCATCTTAATCCTCATAATGAACCATATTGGGTAGTTCAAAACTAGTCAACCAAATTTCATATTGGGTGGTTTGAATGGTTTGAAACTAGTCAACCAAATATTTGTGAGTGCTCATGATGAACCATATTGGGTGGTTCATCAACCAAACATTTGTAAATGTAATTTTATGAGAAAAAAAATCATATATATATATATATATATATATATATATATATATATTAATGGTTGCACAATATTAATAACTAATTTATATGAGATGATGTCAATACTTAATTTATATATATTAATGGTTGCACAATATTAATAACTAATTTATATGAGATGATGTCAATACTTAATTTACAATTGATAATAATTCATATAAACTTGCTTTTCATAAAATTTAAATATTTTACTTTTGGAATACATAAAACCTCACTTAAGTATTTTAGAAATAACTAATATTTTTTTTATTTGTATTTTAGAAATAACTAATATTTTTCTTATTTTAATTATCCTATAACAAAGAATACTCTTTATTTGTATATTTAACCATATAACAAAGAACACTCTTTATTTGTATATTTAACCATATTAAATTCAATGATATGTTATTTATTTTGTAACTTTTCAAAAAAAAAACCTAAATTGCTATACACTATTAATCTAATTTTTAAATTATATTTTATTAAAGACTAAAATAGTGAATAAGATTTGATAAATTGCTATACAATATTAATCTAATTTTAAAATTATATTTTATTAAAAACTAAATTAATGAATAAGAAATGATTGATTGCAATGTAATTTTAAAATTATATTTTATTAAAAACTAAATTTGTGAATAAGATTTGATTGATTGGAAAAACTTTTTATTAATCTTATTTTAAAATTGTATTTTATTCAAAAATTAAATTAGTGAATAAAATTTGATTGATTGGAAAGATTGTGTATATTTTATTTTTATTGAAATTTAAGATTAGTAATTATAAAAAAACATTAATTGTGAATTGTTTAATTATTAGAAGTTTTGGAGTTTTTAGTTGGAATTGAGTGAATATATTTTAGTCAAATCTTGATGCTTAAACTTGTTTTTGAGTGCATATATGGATTCAACAATTGAAAAACACTTAAAATTTATGGAGAATTCACAAGTCAAACTTGTGATTCCAAGAAATTCCTAGACACATTAAACTAAATAAATTGAAAAAACTAGACTATATTTATTAAATATAGAAAGAAAGAAATAAATTATTTTTAACATCCACTAAGCCAAAGATAGCGTATGGGGTAGATTGCTTTGCCATCTCATTCCTATATCCATCCCTTTTCTTGTGTTGCCTCACAATGAATGCTCCTAGCTTCTTGACAATCCCATCACTGAATAAATTATCCCAAGAGCTAGTTGTCAGAATATCTACATAATTGTCCCCGTTGTCTTTGAACGCATCACGTTCTAAAATGAAATGCTTTTTCGTTTCCACTTTTCCGGAAGTGCAAAAAATACCCACTCTTTCTTCTCAAACTTCTTTCGATATTTTCTAACGCCATGTTTCACAACAAAGTTGATGAAAATTAGTCCATGACTGAGCAATAGTAATTTTGGCTCTCTAAGAAATATTGGCCCCTATGTACGCTTTTTGATGATGATTATAAGTGGGTTTAAACTCTTCAATATAGTAATTTCTCTTTCTCCCTAGCTTTTATCACATGTACGCTTGTGGAACTTATCCACAACAAACACCTTTATCTCAATTTTTTTAGAATATCTTATGAGTCACACCATAACGATTGCTTCAATAGGAGCAACCCCCATTTCACTTAACACAATATCATAATGAACTAACCTTTTAATTTTGAACATGTTTGTAATTAAGCGCTTTTGAATTTTCTCAATTTGTTTCCACCGTATGTCAGATGTACTGCTGGCCCACAATTCACATCCACGAGAATCACTAGAATCACTAAAAGCCCAAAAGGAATTTGAGTGGTCTTCCAATCCCATAACTTTGCCTCTTTACACTTATTTTGAAAAGCATAAAATACTTTCCAACCCCCCAAAGTTATTTTCTTTCTGTAACCTTCCCAACTTAGATTTTTGAAGTCAATTCGGGGGTATTTGCAATCCGTAACTTCTTCAAGAGTGTTGCCTTCAAAGTAGAAATCATGTTGGTTATGTTTTCTTTTGTTAGAGAAAACCACCACTTTCATCTTGCTAATATTGACTTGCATCCCCACCCTTCTACAAAAATGCTTAAGGGAAAGTAAGTGCTCTTGCAAAACAAGAGCATATTTAACAAAAATGCTTAAGGGAAAGTAAGTGTTCTTGCAAAACAAGAGCATATTTAACAAAAATGCTTAAGGGAAAGTAAGTGTTCTTGCAAAACAAGAGCATATTTAACAATAACAATAAGGTCATCCGCATACAAAAAAATCCTTATAACAAACTCGCACAAATGGACACCATCACGCCCTTGCGAATTCAACCACTCTTTAAGTTTGTCATAATATAAACCAAAAAGGGTAGGAGACAATGGACACCCTTGCTTGACCTCGATATCACTTCTAAAACTTTCGATGATGATTGCTGAAGTTCTACTTTTGACTTTCGCCTCTTCATACAACCCATGCACAACTTCTCTAATATGCCTAGGAACCCCAAGTTCCTCCATTATGTGCCAAAGCTTATCCCTAGGGACTGTGTCAAATACTTTTTTGAAATCAGCAAAGCAACAAAATACTTCTTTCTTTTTCTCCCAATTTTTTCAATGATGTGCCATAAAGTTATACTGTGATCAACTATGGAATGTTTAAGTCTGAATCTCGCTTGCCCTTTAGCATATTTATCTATTTCTTCCATCCAGTTGTTGATTTTATTTTTTAGCATGCTTATAAATAGATTTGCAAACAAGGGGTTTATCATTGTGGTCCTATAATCAAAGGGATTATTGATGTCATCACTCTTGAAAAGAGGTATTGCTATACTAATTTTCCAATCTATGGGGAACCCTTGTTGCATGATGATGTTGAATTTTTTTGTAATGTGAGGTGAAAGAATTTTAAAGTCTTACTCTAGACACTCTGCTTGGAGTTCAACTATGTCTTTTTTTTTCCAACACCCAACTTCTTGATACTTATTGACGTCACCATTCTTGAAAAGACGTATTGCTAGACTAGTTGTCCAATCTGTGGGGAACCCCTACTGCATGATGTTGTTGATAATTTTTGTAATGTGAGGTGCAAAATTTTTAAATCCCCACTTTAGATGCTCTGTTTGGAGTTCAGCTAAGTCTTTTTCTTTTCCAACACCCAAATTCTTGATACTTATTAGCATCACCACTCTTGAAAAGAGGTGTTGCTAGATTAGTTGTCCGACCTGTGGGGAACCCTTGTTGCATGATGTTGTGGAATTTTTTTGTAATGTGAGGTGCAAGAATTTTTAAGCCCCACTTTAGATACTTTACTTGGAGTTCAACTAAGTCTTTTGCTTACCCATCTCTACCTCTTACACAATGAAGAGCTAAGTGGCAATGTTGACCAAGGGAGGAGGGTCAACGTTGGGATCCTGCTCACAAAGCTGTCTTGCATAGTCAAACCATTGAGAAATTGTAATACTATTTTCATTTTGCTTCTTTCTTGGTTGGAGCTCCTTCCAAAATAATCTGGAGTTATTTTTCTCTAGGAAGATTAATTCTTCCTTCCTTGAAACCATGAAATAATTTTTTTTCTTTCTTAAGATCTACGTGCAAGCTTTGAGGTTTATGTTATCCTTGTTTGACTCTTTCAACTTTCTCTTTACTTTTTTGAGTTTCTCATTACCAAATATTAACCGGAAAATAATTTGTTTTTGTAGTATGCAAGTGCATTTTGAATTAAATGTGTTAATTTGTGAATTTTGATAATAAGCATTTGATAATGGATATCATTATAAGGCTTCTTTTGTACGCAAATGACCTTATATTGATTGCTAAATCGGCTCTTGGTTTGCAAGAGCACTTACGTTCCCTTGAGCATTTTTGTATAAGAGTGGGGATGCAAGTCAATATTAGCAAAATGAAAGTAGTGGTTTTCTCTAACAAAAGAAAGCATAACCAACATAAATTATACTTTGAAGGCAACAATCTGGAAGAAGTTGCAGACTACAAATACCTAGGAATTGACTTCAACAGAAATTTAAGTTGGGATGGTTGTAGAAAGAGAAGAACTATGCGTGGTTGGAAAACATTTTATGCTCTTCAAAATAGGTGTAGAGAGGCAAAGTTATGGGACAGGAAAACCACTCTAACTCTTTTTGGGCTTCTAGTTATTCTATATGGTAGTGAATTGTGAGCCAGCAGCACAACCGAGATGCAGTGGAAACAAATTGAGCAATTCAGAAGCATTTGATTACAAGCAAATTCAAAATTAATTGTGCAGTTCCTTATGCTATCTTGTTAAGTGAAACATGGACTACTACTATTGAAGCAATTGCTATGGTGCGAGTCATAAGGTATTTGAAAAAAATTGAGCAAATGGAAGAGGGTAGATGGCCTAAGGTTGTGTTAATGACAAATTGTGCAAAAAAAGGAAGACATGGATGCGGAAAAATAACAAATGGTTTAGTAAATGGGGTATTTTCTTAAGCATGTGCCCTACAAACAATAAAGAGATAAAAAACTTTTGTTATGGATAAGTTTCACAAAAGTACTTGGGAGAAAGAGTTAGGGAGAAAGAAGAAGTACTACATTGAAGAGTTTAACCCCACTCATAATCATTAGCAAAAAGCGTACATAGGGGCCAATATTTTTTGGAGATGTGAAATTCTTATTGCTCAATTAAGGACTAATTCTCATCAACTTTGTTGTAAACAAGGGCTGGAAAAGGCCAAAAGAAATGTGGGAGGAAAGAGCATGTATTTTTTGCTCTTCCAGAAAAGTGGAAACAAAGAAACATTTCATTTTAGAATGCAAGGCCTTCAAAGACAGCAGAAAAAATTATGCAGATACTCTGGCAACTAGCTCTTAGGATAATCTATTCAACGAAGAGTTTGTCGAGACGCTGAAAACATTTATTGTAAAACTCCACAAGAAGAAGACCAAATACAAGAGCTCTTATAAAAAAAAATCAAATTTTTGAAATAAAGCGGAAAAAGAGTGACAAATGTCCGCTGAAAATTCGAATCTGGCCCTATTCGACACGTACTTTCCTAGTTGAACCATTATCCCACGGTATTTCCACCGTTTACTTTGCGTCGACTCTAAAATGATGTGATTGGAAGTTGAAAGAGACTCATCAAGACTTTAGCAGGTTCGTGGGACCCAATCTCACATTATAAATTTGACTGAAAATTTGAAGGAGCTATTCCTTTTTCATTTGCCAAAAAGCTGGAGTTCACTATCTTTACCCAGTTCCAGTTTAGTTTAGCTAACCAGGGGCTTAAGAGAAGGCTTAAGCCCTTTTTCTTCTGAGGTTTTCAACAGGAATCCCTCTATTACTCCACGAAACACCCGGTCCTGCCTAAATAATAGAGTGGTCAAAACAGCAGTTATCCTCCCATGGTCTTATAAATAAATTCACAGATTCATTTTTTGATTGAATCCAAAATCATCATCTACAGAAGTTGAAGAAGATACAAAATGGCGAAGAAGCAGGCAGGGAAGAGCAAAGATAGCACTCTGAATGGCAGTGGAAGTGGAAATGAGACGAAGAAACACGCCGGTTCGAAGGAGGATGGGAGTATTCATTCTCCTCTGGTCGCATACGCCTCCATTGTCAGCCTTCTCTCATGTTGTCCTCCATTCGTCATATTCCTGTAAGTCAGCTATCTGTCCTGGATCTCTTCATCTGATCGCATTCCATCTTTAATCTTTGTGTTCTGCCGATTGTTTTAGAGACATTAATCTTTTGGTTCTGGTACCCTGCATTTTCGGCCTCAATAATGAGACGTTTAAGCAAATTTTGATTTTGATTTTGCATGAAGTATGCCCGCACACTGAATAACCTGTTGCATTACAGATATGTGAATAGAGTTAGAAATATCTATAGGCTATCGGATTAAGCTTGCAACTTAAGCCAAATCAAGAAGGATTCGAAGCTTGAAGCTTGAAACTGATGCCAAATCGAGAAGTACTCGAAGCTTCAAGCTTGAAGCTTACGGCAAATGAAGAAGTATTCGAAGCTTCTCCAATGCAAGAAGAATCCGAACTTTACGCTTGAAGCTTACGCCAAATCTAGAAAGATTCGAAGCCTTATTCTTGAAGCTCACGGTAAATCTAGAAGTATCCGAAGCTCTAGTTCAGGGTATTTGTTGTTGATCTTGTTTCACTTAAAGGAGCTTCACATAGGCCCGTGATTTTCCAGTAAGGTAAGGGCTACTCTACATTGTAGATCAAATAGGCTAAATTTAGATTACCGACTAATCCATAAATTTGGATTTTTCACGATGCAATCCGTCGAGGAATTTTGGGAAGGTCAAGGTCAACTGAATTGAAATTACTTTAAGTGAAGTTTTGGAATTCACTTAATTTTATATGGGCAGGAAAGACCTAAACGAAGTTTTCTGTGAAAAGCGACCATTGCGTGATGGCAATAATTTCATCTTGAAAGAAGGTCATCAGCTAAATGCGAGTCGCAATGAAATTACGTAACGATCCCTCGCGAACCAGTGTGAAAGAAAAAAGATCCATCCACACCAGTTGATGATCTACCGGTGTGAATAAGCACCAAGACTGGGATCACCAATCCTTCTTGCTTGTAAGATCTTTAAGGATCCTTTTTATAGTGAACGAATCGGATTTTATCTGACTTATCGCACCAAAATTTCTGGACAGATTTATTTTATTTAATTGTTAACAAAAACTGAGTAAATATATTAAACTAAAACTACAGCAGGAGCTGCAGCAGGTGTTACTGTATGTTCCAAAATTTTTAAACTAACAGCATTAAAATCCATATCCAGTCCTACCACAACCCTGTAGCATAAATAGGTTTGGTCCTCGTACAAAATTGCCCAGATTTCCTTAATACTATATAACTCATAATAGATGCCTAGTAGTTTAACTGTTTGAAAATAGTAAATACATAAAAAAAGCTAACAAAGTGCACAACAGCTAGCAGCATCCTCCAGACCTGTGCCTACGGGTTCAATTTCTTGCCCAGCAGTTGCCACCTCCGCATCAAATTGATTCACAGTTTCTTCTCCCTTGAATTCTCCTCTGGACGACCACACTGCCATCCTCTGTGAAGAAGCTATTGACTGATCAACCTAACACATTCAGAGCTACATTCCAAAATAGACTACAGTCTGCTTCCACCACTGTTAATTGCTCCTTCAATTCCAGCAAAGACCCCATAATTTCATGAACCTGTGTAGAATTCTTACTTTTCAATTCATGAAATTCAGAAACCAAATTGAATATTGATGACCTGTTGCAATGCATATGTTCCTCTAAGAGCACGACAAATCACTTGGAGCTCTTGAGAATCCATTTGATACCCAAAGAGACTAATTTCTTCAGCAAAATAGAACTGGACTCTGTTTGCAATGACCGCCCCTCTGTTCAAATCTCAATCACAGTAATCTATTAAATTAATAATCTAAATAAAATAAATAATTAAATAAAATTTATTGTATATTTTTAAAAAATAATTTAATTATATCATCCTAATTTTAATTAAAATAAATAATTAAATAAAATTAAATAAAGTTTATTATATATTTAAAAAAAATATTTTAATTTAATCATCCTAATTTTAATGTGCTGGTCGGCTCTTCTCCTCCCCTCTCTTTTCCATCCTGTATTAATATCCCTTGATTGGCTCTCTTCTTAGCAGGATTTGTCTTGATGATGAGTCTTGTTCTAGACTCGAAACGTTGACTTAAAAATGGAAACTGTGGATATTCCGAGCCCTACATCCAATCACAAAATTGTCGAGGCGAATAACCATGTATGTCTCTCTCTCTCTTCGATTTTACAACCAGTGTTGGTTTAGGAGCCTTGAAGGCTGTACACTTTGAGGTCCCATCAGGCAGGAGGTTCCCCTGGAAGATCTCTGGCACTAAACAAACTTCAAAATAGTAAACAAATGGCAATAGCACAAATTACCTCGTTGACAGATTTCCAACTGAACCTACCAAAAGAAGTAACCATTATCCCACAATGAGTCGGGGAGACTAACGCCAATGGATGATAAGCGTGCAGGGTTAATGCTTGAAGCATGCAACTGATACACTCCCATCTCTTCATATTATTGTTAATATGGTTGGTGACGTTTCTGTTGTGTGCCATGTGACAACTTATGAAGTCAATGAAGCTTGCCATGTGAAAATTTAACACCATGAGATGTGACATTGTACTTAAAAAGATTTAGGGCATGGGTTGTTGTTGTAAAGTGCCATTAACCACTAGTTCCCCAACTTTTAGATTTGGTCCACAGTTGGGCCAATGATCTGCTTCGTTATTGAGTTCACGTAAGACACGATGGAAGATAATGGAGGAAAATGAACTTGTTTCTTGCCTACTTCAATCTATAATTGAAACTAAGGTCTATAATTGAAACTAAGGGGTAGTCTTGCGGCTTCGAGTTATGCACCATATGGTTAATAATTATTTTTGAGTCTACTACTATGATAAATTCATTTCATTATCATAATAGATTGCATGCCCATTCTTTTGGCCACTTTGAGCCCTTGCCACAAAGCATAAGCTTTTGCCTTGTTGTTGAGAACAGTGTTAAGACACCAAGCATAATAGGTTTCTCAGAATGCTGAGCTATTTTCCATTTTTCAAAATTAGAAAGGATCAGCTGAAGCTGCCAGCATAGTTTGAAAAGATGTTTGAGCTGTTTATTGTTTGAAATATCAAATATGAGAGGAAATCTGAAGCTGCTTGAACCATTATTCTTTCTCTGCAATTAGTTTTTGACACAAATGAAGATGTATATAAAGCCTTTCGGTAATAATCACATGTAAGAATATTTTGCCGACGCATTTCGAACCAGCCAGAATATTTTCTGCCACTAAACTTGATGCAGGAGCATCAACCCTTAGGAAATTCATTTTTGCCTAGACCCAAAAGGGGTCATGAAATTTCCAAAGGGAAAAAAAATCGCTCAATTGTAATTTGTACAAATTAGAAATAGTGAGTTTCTCATGTCAATACAAGTTTCCTAGTTCTACAAAGAATCTAGGTTGTTAGGATATTTGATGAGCTAGCATTTTGGCCATATGGCACATAACAAGAGGGACAAATAATAGGCCGAGGTTTTAGGTAGTTTTCTAGGAGTTGGGATAGATATCCAAAGTATTTCTTTTGTTAGGGGATAATCTAGCACATCAAAAGATATATATGTATGTATAGTTTGAGGAAAAAAGGTAGTCTAGCAGATAGAGGTTGAGGAGCAGAGCTCGGGCAGAGAGCCCATGTAAAACCTCTATAAATACTTCTTGTTTGAAGTAATAGAATGTGCTAATTTTGTGAATGTGTTTGTATATGCGTGTGTGCACTCTTATTCCATATCCAGTCTGCGTTAGCCTTAGCGTGAGGGAGGCGTACAAGTCTAGTGTTGGTACATCAAGTACGATATTGTAGCAGTTAAACGTATGAGGTCTCGGAACCCTGTCAATTCATGTTGGATTAGGTTATAGAGCGAGTCCAAAGTAATTTGCTGAGAGAACCAGAGTAAAGACCTGAGGCTATGAAGTAGAGGAGGAAAGAGGAGGGTTAAGAGTGGCCTAGCCTCCCAAATGGTGAGTGGAAGCCGTTTGAAATCTGGATTGAGTCGTGACGCTCGTCGAGCTTGTACTTAAATCTCGGCATTGAGACACAATGATGTTGGTCTTGTAAGAGAGTGTGAGCACATAATTCAATGCTAGATTCCAGTAGTGGAGTTTCGGGAACTCGAGAGTCGTTGACTGCGATTGACAATGGAGGACGATTATGGACACCCCCCCTTTTTCTTAGATTAGAGGGGGAGCCCCCCGCATAATTCATAGGAGCCTTGGGATTTTGCTAGGGAATCCCCGTCGTTTGATTGGAAAAGTGGAACCTCCACCCGACACCGCGAGTGTGGACCCCCCTCCTTGTTGGTGTCATAGGGGGAGCCCCCCCGCAATTCACCGTGGCCGTTGATCTGTCGGCTAAATCAGGACCGTTGATCGGAGGGCTCATTTCGAGTGGAAGCCTAGGTTATATACCACGGTCGCTTGGGTGGTTGCGTAAAACACAAGCACCACAGGCTATAAGTCTATAGACCAGAAGTTAAGCGTGGGGGTAGTAAGCGCTATTGCGCATAAAA
This sequence comes from Pinus albicaulis, assembly GCA_034641835.2. Taxonomy (NCBI): domain Eukaryota; kingdom Viridiplantae; phylum Streptophyta; class Pinopsida; order Pinales; family Pinaceae; genus Pinus; species Pinus albicaulis. The sequence goes on from CM076573.1 coordinate 171,648,554, forward strand.
CAACGTGTTGGGGTATTTACCCCTGTAGAGTGAAGCCAAATAATAAGGCAATCACAGACTAATGATGTAGAGCAACCAGGTGGGTTGCATTAAGCAATTTGATAAGCGTGGGTGTATTGCAGGCAATAGGAGTTTGGAGATTTCCTCCTACAAAGTATAGAAGTGAAGGCCAAGGGGCTGAGCACTACGACTGTAGAGAGAGACTCGGGCATAAGTGGGAATCTGAGCTGTTGGCTATGTCAAGTGGTATCAAAGCGCAACAACGCTCTTTGGGCATTAAGAGATAAAGAAGGTGACTAGAGAGAAACTGCAGCCAACTAAGAGATTTGAATAGATTGCTCGTGGAGGAGAGAGTGAGCCAAGGAGTAGAGATTAAAGAGACTGCTCGTGGGGAAGAGAGTGAGTCCAAAAACACACCTAACTCATGGTTAAAATTGGGAAAAGGATAAAATCATTTCACTCAGATCTTGAGATGGCTGACAAAATAAGGAATTAGAACTAGAACAAAGATTGGAGAAATAATCTAGAGGAATTGGAATAGAGTAGATTGAGGAGATTCCCAACCAAGCAATAAGAAAATTTGGAAAAATTGCAGTCCAAGCACATTGGAGTAATGAGTGAAGAAGAAATGGTGGAAATGATTACAACCAAGAGGGAACCAGTGGCGTTCTAGAGTGATAGAAGATCTCAGTGTTTAGGAGACTTGGAAGGTAATATGATCTTTAGGATTTTATTGTAAAGGAGTTGACAATTGTAGGTAGAAACAAGATAAAAAAGAACTGCGGCAGAGATGTTGCATCAAAGGAGTTCCAACTGAGGTTGGAAAGGAGAAGAGGACAAAGGAAGTCCTCAAAGAGAAGTCATGAGAACAAGAGATTTCTTGAGAGAGGTGAGTAGTAGGTGCAGAAGCCCAAAAGAGCAAGGGGTGCTCACTTGCTGAGGAGGTTCTAGAGGAGAGAGCCATAGCAATACCAAAAGGTTAAGCACGAAAGCTTGGTGAGGTATTAGGGTAACATGTTAATGGAGAAGACTCGTTACTAGGGCTCAACTACAACTCATGGTGATGAGGAATATTCACGTGCACCTAGTGAAGAAGTGCCCATAGTATCTAGTGGTACTGAAATAGTCTTTGATTGTCAAGCTCGTCACGTGCTTGCAGATATAGATGGAGATGGTAAACATGAAGTTGTGATTAAGGAGATAGAATCTATTGCATTTCCTAGAAATGGAGGTGAACCTCAAGGACAACATTAAGAGGAAGTGATCAGAGATCTTGAGGAAGAGACGAGGCTCTTATAGGAATGTCTGACAAGGGATGAACCTTGCATGGAGTCTGCAAATCTAGTTCAAGTTAATTTTGTTGATTTGGATGAAGAGTTAAGCTTCTTGGAAGAAAGGATAATAGATTTAAAGGTGCGTATTCAACATGCAAAATTGGAATTGGAAGAAGATGAAACATATGAACCAACATTGAATAAGGGTTTTGTAACCCTTAGACAAGAGGAAGATAGTGAGAAGAGATTGAACGAGAGTCTCATGTACCGCGAGGAGAGTTCATATCCGCTTGGAGATTTGAGAGTAGAAGTCTCAATTGAGGCTAGAGATACTTGCATTTTTAAATCTAACAAGTTGTGTATGGATGTAGGAGGACAATCACCTAGAACTATCATATGATAGGAGAGGATGAAGGAATACCTCCTCAAAGCATTGGGGGAGTATAGAATTTAAAACTTGTCAAAATGGAAGATGAGACAACATTGTCTCATGAAGGGAACCAAGGAGAGAAATCCATCCATAGACAACCAATGCAGTCATTGGAGTATGATTGTGTTATGAATAAAATATATATAAATATTGTAAATAAACAATAAGTGTAATAATAGTTAATTAAATAACTATTTACTGAAGAGGCATGTCTCTAAGGGCATGACCTCTCGGGAAGGGTACTTGCCTACATATATAAGCGGACCCTCATTTTTAACAATCATATCTCATATCTTTTGTACATTTCTTATATAATATATTTGTCCTATCATGGGTATTTACATATTGAAGATCTTCTGAGTATTTTGCTGCGTTTATGAACTTTGTTCATAATAGAGTTTGACTAGATTTGTCTGGTATTTTGACTTGGGTATTGGCACAAATTTCTAGACAAATTATTGATTTGTAAATCTCGCTGAAGAATAATTTCACTTAAGAAAAGTTGTTGGGTTTTCTTCCAAGTTTGGGTTTCCCAAGGTAAAAAAACTGCCCCTATTGTGGATCGCTGTCTCTATATGATCTTTAGTGTTTCTGTTGCATTTACTGTTGAGATTTTATGTGTATAATTGCTTAATGATATCAATGTCATGAGTTAAATTGTTTGAAGATCATTAGGCAGTAATTCTCAGATCAGAAGATTGGTTTCTACTGTGCATCTTGTAGAAAATTCAACATTCATGTCGACCATGGACATTTTGAGGTTTTCAGAGATCAACACGTGAGTGGTTTTGTTGCATTAGCTATGGGTTTGTCCAGTTGGAATGAAACATGTTTGTAATGAGCTGAGCCAAAGAACAACTATGAATAATCTTGTGAATGATGGTAGCCAGCTAAGTCACAGGGTTCCCCGAATCTAAATCTTCGGGTTCAAAATTCAACTAAATTCAACCTACAAATTGAATTCATTGATGTTTGAGCCATGTAATTCGTCAACCACATAGCTGGGTGGACTGCGATGACTTGATGCCCAATTACTGCGATGCTAACTCCATGAACATGACGACTGTATGAGTATTTATTTCGCCCTTAGACAATATGAAGGTTCTTTTTACTCGACAACTACAGGCTGTGGTAACCATATTACCCAACAATGTTAGGGTATGGTGGATATATTCCTTGAGCTCGTCGTGGCAGGTGATATGGCGCCCATATTTCTTGACCAGATGGTGTGTGGTGACTCAACGATAATTTTTTCCATATAGTCGGAGGCATGTGGCGACTCTTTTAACCCCAACGACACTGTTATGGTCTATATACATGCTATATATTTGTTAATGTTAGATTATATTTATTAATGTTAGAATGTATATGATTTACATTGTGTGGTATTTCATAAAGTAAAACATGTGCACTATGTATATTATGAAATTATTTTATATATTATAATATTTAATAAATTATTAAATATGTTTTAATTATGATCAAAGATATATTATAATATTTTTAATATATTATAAAATATAATTAAAATTGTGACAATATGTTTAAGGATGAACCCAATGGTGAACCTCATCTGAACTTTATCAAAGAATTTGACTTCGAATCAAATTTTATTGTTGTCAAACTTGAACTTGAACCAGAACCATGTGACATTGGTAGCCTATTGAAAGCACTGAAGTGCTAATACTAAAGACCTGGGAGTATGCAGATAGGACTTCTGCATTTGTGGCTATGATTTACTTCCTACACTCACTACACCATCCAAGTGGCCTGCACTAGAATCTAGGAATGTCGATGAAGTTAGAAACCACAAATTCTTTGACCTTGCTGATTAAATGTCTCATCAAGTTGATAAAGGTGTTCTTAAAAATACTATTTTGAGGTTAATTTGTATCAGTTACTTAAAAGCATATGTTAGGATCTAGAATTGGGCTATAGATATGAAAATATATAAGGAACAAAGTGACAATCTAACAGATCCTTCAGAGTGCCAGATCCTAGGAAATCTAATGGATGTTTGTGTTTTTTTGAGTTAACAAGTTCTCCTACGAAAATATCTGGTGTACATTATGCATAAGGTGTAATTGTATTCAGGAGTTGTTCTTATGCTGATAAGAATGGTACTTAGATAATCTAAGTGTGCATGGGAGGAGTACGTATATGGCCCTTTAGACAACTTCAGATGGTGGCCAACAGTGGAACATATGGAGAACACAAAGAAGACTTGAATTGCTTGTCTTTGGTGCAAATCCTTCTAATGGATAAATGTGTTGACATGTCATTCAACTCAGAATCTTTTTCATGACAGGTGTTGCAAGTCTTTGTTGATTCTTGTAGCATCGGATGTGCTCTAGCCTCGAGAATTTGCAGAGAGGCTAAGACACATGTATTCTCCCAAACCCAGAAATTTTTTGGAGAAATTCCACCTAGAAATGGCTTAATTAAAATACTTAATCAGTTTTTAATATTTTCCTAAGTCTAAACTTAGGAAATATGATTAATTAAGTCAGGTGCGAATCTTCTAGAAAAAGCCGCGGATCGAGTCTTAGTTAATCTTTAGCCATCGATTAAGTTTTAATTGTGGCCATTGATGTCTCAACGAGAGATTATAAGAAGAACTCGATGGGCACTTGGAGAACACACTTGAGCAGACCTAATTCACTAGCAGATCGATTTCCTGAGTAGTAGCACTGAGTTGCCGGAGAGAGAGCTAGTGAGCTCGTTGCAGTGAGAGAGGGGCAGGGATAGTAAGGTCGAAGGAAGATTTTCAAAATCCGGTGAGTGCAAAGCAGAGAGGCAGCAAGTGCCACAGAGAGGCAGCGTAGAGGGCACGTGGAGGCAGCGCAGAGCTTCAGGGGGAGATTCTATTTTTGCTAGGAGATAAAGTTGATTCAGTGCCAAAGACCAGAGTGAGAGCCCGAAGGCCAGGAGGGTCAAGTTTCGAGACAACAACTGATCATATAACAAAGGTGACGTAGTTCCTAGCTGTGTGACATAGTACTGCGTAGGTTGACACAGTGATTGCGCAGAGGCAGCACAAAGCAACTCATCTTGAGCCTAGATCAATGTTGGATCGCCAATGGCAAAGTGAGAATTTTCTCACTAACTTTTTGTCAGATTTTTTCTCTATATGGTTTGTCAGTTTGGGCAACCATAGACTTGTACTCAGAATTTACTACTGCATAATATACAAATCCTCAGCTGCTACACCGGTTTTCCCGCATTAGGTTTTTCCAGGAACTTAGTCCAAAAATAACATTGTTATTGTGTGTGTGTGCATCTATCTTTCTTGCGTTGTATTGATTTTGTGAAGGCTATAACGTATTGATTTCGATATTTACCGTAGCAAACAATAAATAATTTGTTCAGTAAATTAACAAATAGAAGAAATCTAATCAGTCGTTGCAGTAGGATTTTAAGTTGTGGAATTTTCACGTGGTATCAGAGCGCAAGAGAAGCAGGAAGAGCTTAGTTGCAGAAGGAAAGAGGGAGCTTCGAGGCACTGCGTAGGCAGCTGCTCGAAATCCCAGGAGGTTGCGCAGTCCATTAGTGAGCAGGGCAGATTTTTGAGGAAAATTTGTTTTTTTGAGTGAGTCGACAGAGAACAAAATTTCTAGATCAAAGATTGTCAGAGGCAAAGGAAGCAACAACGTTTTTCTTGAAAGCCAGATCTTCAGCTTTGACGCATTTATTTTGCAGCAGTTGCTGGTAGAATAACGTCAGAAGGGAAGAAGAGCACACAGTGAAGGAATTCTTTCCTCAGGGAACTTCTAGCCAAGAATTTCAAATTTTCCACGCAAAGTAACAGTAGCTGTGAGCTATGTCACAGGGTTCGGCGAACCTGAAGCTTGAAATTCGAAATTCGGCGAACCTAATAAAAAATTTCGAATTCGATCAGGTTCGGCGAACCTAATGCCGAACCTCAAGCCGAACCTCAAGTCGAACCTGAAGACGAACATTATGCCGAACCTGAAGCCGAACCTAATCGAACCTGAAGGCAAATTTTATGATTTATTTTTTCTTGAGCGGTTTTTGTGAGCAGTTTTTGTTAGCGGTTTTTATAAACAATGGGCTATTCCCACCAATTATTTTCCCAGTTTCCATTATTTAGAAGACTGGCCGTTAATTCCACCTTTGCTAAGACAATGTGTAAACATGGTTTATGACTTGTTTTCCTGTAAAATATCATTTTTGTGATGGTTGGAACTTGCTGTAATAAAAATTTACTGTTGATTTTCATGAAGCATTGTAAGACGCTGCAATGTATGTTTATCTCTCTCTTGCTAGGCCATTAAAATTGCGCTTATTCAAATTTTCTATCATTCTTTTCATCAACTGTTGTTCTGTAAACTGTATTATTTAGGCTAAGAACTATTGAAACCATATTCTTAATACATCAAAGCTAGTCCTGAAAGCTCAACATGTCAGTAGAAATGGGGTTTGGGAATAGATAAGAAATCTGCGTTTTTCCTTTGGTCTTCAAGGCAAGAGAGTTGGTTCTAGGCTTGAAGCCATTAAAGCTGAAGCTTATGATGCATTAAAGCTAAAACTAGTCTCAAAGCTTAAGACATTAGTTTGGGGATTTGAGCTTGTCTTGGGGATTTGACATGTGTTTTACTAATCAAAATTCCTACTCATAGTTTTATAATTTATTAATTGATTTTGATTTTTTTTTATGCCATTTATATATTTATTGAAAAATATGTATAGTCGAACCTAATGTCGAACCTCATTACGGACCTCATCGGAAAATTCGAACCCAAATCGAACTTAATCGTTGCCGAACTCGAATTCGAACCCGAACCGTGTGACATAGGCTGTGAGCAGATTTTCCCACTCCAGCAGGGAGTGCGTAGAGCCAGTCGGCAACTGCGTAGAGGAGAAGAGGTAGAGTTCGACATTATTGGCGAGATGGCATCAACAGGGTTGAGAGATCAAGAGCAGTTGGACGGTTCATCCAACTATGTTATTTGGAAGGCTAGGATTTCCTATCTTCTAGATGAATATGATCTCAAGACTTATATCAGTTCAATGGTAGTTGTACCCATGGACCCATATCAACATAAGACCTACAAAAGGAGATGGCGAAAGCAAGGAGGTTGATCCTCGATGGTGTTCGAGATCACGTAGTATCTCACATAGCTGGCAAAGATAGCGCCAAGCAGATGTGGGATGCCCTTGCTACGCTATACCAGGGATCTTCCGAGCAGTGAAAGATGTATTTGGTGGAGAAGATGAGGTGTACCAGGGTGCAGAAAGGGGAGCGTATACACCCCTTTTTTACTAAACTTCAGGAAGTCAGGGATCAACTGGGTCAGCGCCCCAACCCACAGTGTTTGTACGATTTGCCCTAAACAACGTGTCCGAGGAGTGGCAAGTGTTCGCCCAAAGTATCCTGGGAAAGAAAACTTGCCAGATTGGGACAAAATGTGGGCAGATCTGCAACAGGAGGAGATGAGGCAAGACTTGGTGAAGAGCACCATCAGTGGCAGCAACAACAGTGGGACGAAGGAAGTAAAGGAGGAGGAGAATGCAACCCTCACATCAAAGGGGCAGTAGGAGTAGCGCAGAAGAAACAACGACATTTCAAAAGTCAAGTGCTTTAGATGTGGTGAACTTGGTCATTACAACACCCAATGTCTGCTCAGGAAGAGGGACAAAGAGGAGAAGCAGGAGCAGCATGCTGCATCCGTTGAGATAGATAGGTTGTCCTCCAGATTGGAGGCAAAGTTTGCCATGATCACTGACATACCTCTAGGAGTGAGGTGGGGTGATTTGGTTTTGTAACCCCAGAGAGCTACCGATGGGTAGGATCCTTGAGGAGTCCACCTTTTGGATCAATACCTTGCTACCAGAACCCATAGAAGCAGTAGCAGGATGGACCAGTGGCAGTTGGTGCAGTCAAGCGCCAGAGTGATAGATGCAGTAGCCAGTAGTAGTAAGAGACAAAGCAGAGCAGAGTAGAGCTAGCAACAATGTAGCAACATAGTGTAGAGTCAGTAGCAGCGCAAAGGCTTCAGTGACAACACAGAGACTAGCAGCAGTTAGGACTTGGGTGACAGATGCATTAGACTGAACATAGTTGGTTCAGTATGATGGACATCTCTCAGTTGTAGCAGTAGCAGACGAGAGACAGTTGCAGATGTTGCAATGGTAACAACAACAGAGTTGCAGTGGTAGCAACAACAGAGTTGCAGTGTAGATGCAGTAGTTGGCAACAATATTCAGGGTCAGCAACAACACGGATGCAACGTAGAATCAGAGTTGCGCATTTGTTTGTGGGCAGTGAGGCCAGATATTAGCAGTGCAACAAGAGATGGTGCAAAGTCAGAGGATAGCAATACTAGGGCACATTCCTCGCTAAGAGGGAGTGTTGATTTTTGTAGCATCAGATGTGCTCTAGCCTCGAGAATTTGTAGAGAGGCTAAGACACATGTATTCTCCAAGACCCATAAATCGTTTGGAGAAATTCCACGTAGAAATGGCTTAATTAAAATAATTAATCAGTTTTTAATATTTCCTAAGTCTAAACTTAGGAAATATGATTAATTAATTTAGGTGCGAATTTTCTAGAAAAAGGCGTGGATCGAGTCTTAGTTATTCTTAGCCATTGATTAAGTTTTAATCGTGCCTGTTGATGTCTCAATGAGATATTATAAGAAGAACTCGATGGTCACTTGGAGAACACACTTGAGCAAATCGAATTCACTGGCAGGTCGATTTCTTGAGTAGTAGCACTGAGTTGCCGTAGAGAGAGCCAATGAGCTCGTTGCGGTGAGAGAGGGGTAGGGATAGTAAGGTCGAAAGAAGTTTTTCCAGATTTGGTGAGTGCAAAGCAGAGAGGTAGCGGAGAGCTTCAGGAGTAGATTTTGTTTTTGTTGGGAGACAACGCTGATTCAGTGCCAGAGACCAGAGTGAGAGCCCGGAGGCTAGGAAGGTCAAGTTTCCAGACAACAGTTGATCAAATAACAAAGGTGACGCAGTGATTGCGCAGAGGCAACGCGAAGTAACTCATCTTGAGCCCAGATCAGTGTCAGATCGCCAGTGGCAGAGTGAGAATTTTCTCACTAACTTTTTGTCAGATTTTTTCTCTGTATGGTTTGTTAGTTTCGGCAACCATAGACTTGTACTTAGAATTTACTATTGCATAATATACAAACCCTCAGTTGCTGCACCGGTTTTCCTGCATTGTGTTTTTTCGGGGACTTGGTCCAAAAATAACGTTGTTATTGTGTGTGTGTGCATCTATCTTTCCTGCGTTGTATTTATTTTGTGAAGAATGCAACGTATTGATTTCGATATTTACCGTAGCAAACAATAAATAATTTGTTCAGTAAATTAACAAATAGAAGAAATCTAATCATTTGTTGCAGTAGGATTCCAAGTTGTGGAATTTTCACAGACTCTATAAGGGATCATTCAAAAAAAGGGAAAGAACAAGGTTATAGAGACTCGAGAGGCATTGTAACTTACACACCCGAGGCATTTAAATATGATGAGGGCATTTAATTATGATTTCTGCATGCACACGTGCACACACATTTTGTGTGATGATACAAAATGAGTTAAATTTGGGCCGAACTGTGTGTCTATAAAACATGTTTTGGAGCTGACCTGTTAATATAAATTGAGGGCTGACCTGTAGTTATTTTGAAGGTAGTTTGTGAATTGAATTCATAACCTGAAACCTAGGTATTACTTGGGCCGACCTTTGCATGCCTAAAAAAAATTGAGGCAATCTTAAAGGGTCAATCCCTATTTGTAGTCTTGAACTTCATCATTGAAATCCCTACAACCAGTATTGATGCTGAGGAGTGGGTTATCTAATTTGAAGATCATTGAACCATTTTTTGGAAGTTTTGGGGATGAACAAACCCACATAGAGAAGCCCTTGAAGGATCAGGGAGGGCAATGGGTCGCTTCTTCAGGGTTTGTGCACCCACATGAATAAGAATCCTAGAAGATTTGATGGCAGGTTCGAAGGTTCCTTGAAGAAGTTACATTGTTGAAGGGCCTTTGGAGGTTTGATGCTACACCAAAGACTCCTTTTGCCTCTCATTTATTGGAGATGGGTCACTTTTGTTTCTTTATGCCCCTTAATTTTTGTACCTGGCTTAAATAGCCCCATTTTGTTGCATTTTCGATTAATTGGTTATAGAAGAGAGCCTTTTGCCCCTCCATAGGCTAGAATAGGGGATTTTAGCTTAAAAATTAATATTTTTATTGTAAAGGAAATTGAGCACCTCTTCTACAGATAGAGATGCACTTCCTCTCATTTTCTCATGGTTATCTTTGGGGAGAAATCCCTTAGCAAGTCTCAAATTTCAGCAGAGAGAGTACAAATCACTCTACTTCATTGCATCATTAGGTGCAAGTAGATATTTCTTCATTCCGTCATTCTTGTAGAGTTTGGAGCTTGCCCCTTCTAACTTGAGATAGTGTTTGGTCTAATCTCTCGTCTACATTGCGTTCAAAGATTTATTGATGTAGCGAAGTGGCATGAGTGGTATTCATATTTGGCCTATTTTTCATTAGAGTTCATCATAGTAGCTAGTCCTTCGACTCGATCTTGGTGTTGCTACACTGGATTCTTTGATCTCCTCATGTTGGTTGGTATTATGACAGACCAAATTACTCCACTTAGAATTCCTTGTGTGCACTCGACCATCTCTTACCAACCTAGGAGATAAATTTAATCATTCGAGAGGATATCAAAAGGAAATATGTACGGGTGACTTGGATCCAGACCCTCTCTAGTTCAATACTCAAACCAGAGATGTATAGCCATTTACATGCAGGAAGCCCTCAAACTTTGCTCCCACATTCTCTTGGATCTTCCTAGATTAGATCCTATTTAGTGGATTACATCCTCCTTTTCAATGCTCTTGTTAGCTAATGACACCAAGAGACAAATTGACAACAACATTTCCTTGGATTCCAAATTGGTGCGGATTTTGAGGGACCATTCAACTTCCGGAGAGACCTTAGAGACATTGCTAGACCAAATCTCTTACTAGCAGGTAGTCGAGGTCACCTAGACACTAGCGATGCGTCACTTCTTTCCGGTAGAAACACAATAGAGGGTCTAGAGCTTCCCCTAACTCTCCTTTTGGGTACCATTCTATTTTTAGTTTTCTTCATTTGAACTAGAGTGTTAGGAGGGATATATCTGGTTGATCATGACCTAGTCATAGGCTTCTTTCTGTTGTAGCTCGCACTCAGAGTCGAGGGTTTTCTATGTTTTAACATATAGACATTATGTTTCTACTTTACATCATGTTCTTTATATAGGAGATGTTTTGGTACTCCTGCTTGTATCAACATCATTGTACTTGGCAGTTTCATTGTCCTACTTTTTTGGTTAGTTGTTGGACATTAATATAGTTTTCTTGTCTTGATTCTAAATTTTGGTTGTGGAGGAATAAATAGAGTGACCTCTTGGAGGATTTTGTTGATGTGGATGGTTCTCTTTTCTTGATGTAGATTGTGATGAGAGGGCCTTGTTTATGTGGATAAACTTTTTTTTCATGGATGATTATTGGTGAACTTTGATGATATGCACGATTTCCAATCTTGTTTATTGTTGATCGATAAGGGTTGTTAAGTATTCACCATGGTGTTTGCCAGTATTTTATCTTTTTATTCTTCTTGAACGAGTTCCCTTGAAGTGACCTAAGTTAATCTCCCTTGTTTATCCTTGAAATTGGTAAGGTGCTTGTGAAAATTCCGCTACTCAAAATCCTACTGAAACAACTGATTAAATTTCTTCTATTGCCTAACTGAAACAAATTATTTAACATATGTTGTGATAAATATTGAAATGAAATACACTCCAGTCTTCACAATAAACAAGTACAAGAAAAAATACTAGCACAAGCATACATACATGGACACAATTATTTTTGGACAATTGTCCTCGGAAAAACCCAATGTGGGAAAATTGGTGCAACAACAGAGGGTTTTAATATTATGCAGTAATTTTTCTGAGTGCAAATTTATGATTGTTGATCCTGAAAAATCATATAGATAAATATGACAAGTAATGTCTTGGGAGACAAACCTCACTCTTCCACGTGATTCCGGCACTAACCTGCACCTGACTCAAGCTGCTCTATGTGGCCTCTGCGCAGTGACTACGTCACCCATGCAGTCTCTGTGTCACAATTGTAGCTGCTCTTTGTCTTTGCATTGGTACTCACTGCTGGCTGTATACTGGAATTTTCTGCCCTCCGAAAATGTCCTTTGGGAACTGGCACTGATCCTTTGCTGTCTCCTCCACAGAAAACGAAACTCTCTGTAGCGCTACGCAGTCCTAGCGTAATCTCTGTGTCACTGGCTCTGTGCAGCTGCCTGTGGCTCCTGATGTCTTCTCTCTGTGCACTCTTTAGATATGGAATTCTTCCTTTTGAAAATTATCTTTGCCCCTCTTTGTGAGAATCTTCTCGATTGATCTTCTCCCTAAGCAACTGCTCACTAAATAATTTCGATCTTTGGTTTCTTTCTCCGTCTCGATGTATTTTCCAAATGACCTTTCAAGCCTTTCTTATAGTCTTCTCGTTGAAACGTCAACGACCCAAATTATATCTCTAATCAATTGCTAAGATTAACTTTTGACTTGATCCGCCTTTTCTAGAACATTCACATCCATATTCTATTAATTCTCTTTAATTATTTTATTTTCCTAAGTTTAGACTTATGGTCCCATTAAAAATAATTAATTATTTTAATAGAATACAATCCGTGTGGAATTTCACTAAACAATTTCTGGGTTATCTGGAATACATGTGTCTAAACCTCTCCACAAAATTTGAGACTTAGAGCACATCCGATGCTACCCCAAATCAACACTCTTAGCGAGGAATGTGCTCCAACAATATGCCTTGCTGCACACTGCTCTGACCGTGAAGCATCTCCCTCTACGCTACTGATGTCTGACCCTGCTGCCCATCAACTCTGTGCAAATGCCGCATCTTTACTGCAGCTGACAGTGCATACTACTGCCAACTGCTACTGTACTGCAACTCCCTTTAAACTGCTGCTTCTGACAACCCATCTGCTACTGAAACGGGTTTTCAACCATACCCATCTGCTCCCTGAACTGAATGAACTTCGCTCTTCCTAGAGCCTTTGTGAATATATCTACTACTTGATCTCCTGTGGGAATGTACAGCAGCTGTACTGCCCCACGCTAAACACAATCTTTGATAAAATGGCATCTGATGTCTATGTGTTTGGACTGACCATGAAATACTAGATTTTCAGAGAGCTTGATACAACTTTGATTGTCACAGTAAACACTAGTCAGCTCCATCCTTTCTAAGTGATATGGCTTCGCACATTGCTGTGCTGGTTGCCATATATTTTGCTTTGGTTGAGCCCAATGCTACTGACTTCTGTTTCCTGCTGCACCAGGAGATCATTCCTGATCCAACGCTGAAACAATACCCAGAGGTACTTTTTCGATTAGCTGAACTTCCTGCCCAATCTGCATTTGTGAACCCGCTTAATCTGACATCATCCCCTTAGGTGTATTTCAACCCATATCCGACTGTTCCCCGCACATATCTGAGAATGTGCCTTGCTGCTGCCCAATGTACCCTTTTCGGTTCCACCATGAACTGACTAAGGGTGTTGACAACAAAACATATGTCTAGCCTGGTATTGACCAGATACATGAGCGACCCAATGAACTGTCTGTACAAGGTGGGGTCTACTTCCTTGTCTCCTGATGCATCTATCTTCTTCCAGTTGGTGATCATAGGCATTGCCATGGATTGACAATCCTGCATCCTGAACCTCTTTAGAATTTCCATGGCATATCTCCCTTGGCTTAGGAAGATTTCTCCATTCTTCTGCCATACCTCCAATCCTAGAAAATAATGCATCAACCCCAAGTCCTTCATGTCGAATTCTGCTTCCAGATTCCTCTTGCAGTCCTTTATGAGCCTAGATGATCCTATAAGGAACATGTCATCTACATACAGTACTAGAACTAGAGGCTCATTCTCTACCAATATATAGTAGAGATTGGGATCTGCATCACTCTTGACAAATCCCAATTGCTGCAAGTAGCCATATATCTGACTATACCACGCTCTAGGTCCCTGCTTGAGCCCATATAGCGCTTTCTTCAGTTTGCATACATGAGATTTCTTCTCATGAGTTTCGAAGCCCTTAGACTGTTCTATGTACACCTCCTCTTCTATCACCCCATTCAAGAACGCTGTCTTGACATCCATTTGGTGAATCACCCATCCCATCTGTGCTGCTAGGGATACAATAGATCTGGTGGAGGTGTATCTGGCAACTGGGGCAAAGGTCTCTTCATAGTCAATTCCTTCTCTCTGTGCATACCCCTTTGCCACGAGCCTTGCCTTGTACTTCTCCACGCTACCATTTGCAGCGTACTTGCTCTTGTAGATCCATATTGATCCTACAACCGATCTATTCTCTGGCCTAGGTACAACTTCCCAGACATCATTCGTCATGATAGAAATGTACTCTTCTACCATGGCCTCCACCCATACTTGGTGCTGAACGACTTCTTGAAAACTGGAGGGTTCCTCTACCTGTGCAACCAATGCCTAGTACCTGTCAGGTTGCCTACGCTGCCTCTTCTTAGTTCTGGGAGCTCCAATGAACTCCTTTGTGTCCCTCAGTATCTGTTGTGCCTCTCTACTGGTTCGACCACTGGTGGTAGGAGGCTCTCTCAATTCCTCCTCTTGTTCTCGCTGTTCCATCTGCTAAGAACCACCAAAGTCTTCCTTTCCCGTGGAAATGGTAGTACTGGTTATTGTACTATATCTTGGTGTTTGTCCTCCTGCCTTTCCTTCCTGCTGCCCTTGCTGTTGTTGGACTAAAGGAACCTCTGCTAACATCTCACAAGATTTTCAAAAGGCTCTATCTTCCATAAATTTAACATCTTGCGTCACTACAACTTTCCTGCTGCTAGGAATGTAGATTCTGTATGCCTTTGAGGTCTCGCTATATCCTACGAGATACCCCTTTTCTACAGTCTGATCAAGTTTACTTCTCTTGTCATCTGGCACGTGGCAATATGCCAGACTTCCAAATACTCAGAGGTGTCCTACTTCCTGGTTTCTTCCCTGTGAGAACTCCTTCAGGCGTTTTCTTCCCCAATGCTCTGTGAGGAGTTCTATTCTGGATGTATACAGTTGTGTTACAAGCCTCTGCCCATAAGAATCTAGGTAGTGCTAGGTCATATAACATGGCTTTTGCTGCCCCTACAATAGTCCTGTTCTTCCGCTTCGCTACACTTTTCTGTTGTGGATCGTATGGAGCTTTCCACTCTCTCTTGGTGCCCTCCTTTACGCATAATTATGTAAAGTCTCCGTTTGTGTATTCTCCACCGTTATCTGAGTGAAATATCTTTATTTTCTTCCCTGTCATGTTCTCTACGTGAGCTTTAAACTCTCTGAACCGATTAAAGACCTTATCTTTGGTCTTTAGGAAGTAAATCCAAGTCTTCTTGGAGTTATCATCAATGAAGGTGACAAAATATTTGCCACCGCTGAGAGCATTAGTGGACATCGGGCCACAAATGTCTGAGTGTATCAATCCGAATGCGCCTGTTGCTTGGTTCTCACTTATGGGAAAGGCTGTGTTAGAGTACTTCCCTAGTAAGCACCCCCTGCATATGTCATCATGCTCCGTACTGAGGATTGGTACACCAGTAACAGTCTCTCTGAGCATCCTCAATGCTCCATGGTGCAGATGTCCCATTCTCCCGTGCCATAGTTCGTTCAAGTCTCTCTTGCCATAAAGATTGCTGCCTATCAGTGCCATTGGAGACTCGAGCTGCAATCTGTATAATCTATTGCCTCAAGTTCCAATTTGCTTCTTCTTCTTCCAACTTGGATGCTTGACGTATGCCTTCTTCCCAATGAAGTATACATCATATCCCTTGTCCTGTAACTGGGACACTGAAATTAGATTCATCCCAAGCCCTGGCACATGCAACACATTTGTGGCTCTGATGCTGGTCCCTGCTTCCGTCTTAAACATTATGGTGCCTCTCCCTACTGGAGTGCATTTTGTTCTATTCCCCATAGTGATCTGGAAGTCCATCTGCTCTTCTTGATAACTCGAGAAATATTCTCGTACTCCAGTCATATGAGCTGAAGCCCTGCTATCAATGTACCAAATACCTGCAGATGTTGAACTCGACAAACATGCACAAGCTTCTTCTATTGTAGAAGATAATATATCTAAGCCTTCCATACTTATCTGTGCTCTTTTCCTTCTGCAAAAAAACAAACTGCGTCCCTTTTGAAGCTTAACGCTGAGCCTGCTGCGCAGTCCCTTGAGGAACCTGGTTCACTGTCTACGCAGTCCCCTCCCTCTTCTGCTCAGTACTGCCTCTTCTGGATCTGTCAGCTCTGATACCATGTGAAAATTCCGCTACTCGAAATCCTATTGCAGCAACTGATTAAATTTCTTCTATTGCCTAACTAAAGCAAATTATTGCGTCAAGAGGCGCTCTGCAACCTAGTATAGGGGTAATGTGTAGATGTAATGTAAGAAAGTTTGTAAACATTTTTACATGTGGGCTTAATATGTTGAATTTATATTAATATGTCCAATTTATAATAGGTAAATTGGTTAACATTTACATGTCTGTTAAAATTAATATAGAGCCTAAGGAAGTTGTAGTGTCCGTAACAAGTTAAAAATAATAAAATTCAAATGTGTTACACTGTAATTTTGTTTT
Source organism: Pinus albicaulis (assembly GCA_034641835.2). NCBI lineage: Eukaryota > Viridiplantae > Streptophyta > Pinopsida > Pinales > Pinaceae > Pinus > Pinus albicaulis. The sequence goes on from CM076573.1 coordinate 171,664,989, forward strand.
TATTAATAAAATTCTTAATAACTTTTTTGATTAAAAAAAATCATAATATATATATATATATATATATATATATATATTAGTAATTACATAAGTAGAAAGAATAAGTTAAGATCCATTTTACCTTATAAAATAGAATAATGATTATGTAACCATATTTAAATTTAATTGATAAGCACACAAACTTACAATATAACAATATGTTTAACCATGGATATTCATGTCCACTGTGCCATAGATATTCTTAACATGTAAATAGGCTTTGTTACAATACCATGGGCTAATACCATGGCTTATCAATACAATATGCCCAAAAACTATCTCTCATTTCACACTCAAAAATATTTTATAAATATTTTATTTCATTTTAATTTTATAACATTTGTTTATTAAATTTAAAAGAAAAAATATTATAATTACTCAAAATGCAAGCTTCTATGATTTATGATTAATATCAAGTATTTTCCTCACTAAACCACATAGAATTTTTTGAGTGAACGTGTTTCCCACCACTTACTATGGTTCATATTATAATTATTTTTGAGATATATATACCTCTATCACATGAAAATATATAAGATATAAATAGTAGCTATAAATTAAGATCCATTTCACCATATAAATTAAAATAATAATTTTGTAACCATATTTAAATTTCAATAATAAGCACAAAAACAAATTAGTACTTACAATATAAAAATATTTTTAACCATGGATATTCAACACTACTTTACCATTGATATTATTAACCATACCATACCATGGGCCAATACTATAGTTCATCAATACCACATGCCCAAAAACCATACCTCATTTCACAATCAAAATAATACTTACAATTAACAAGCCTTTTAACCATGGATACTCAACCCACTTTACCATGGATATTATTAATCATACCATACCATGGGCCAATAGCATGGCATTTTTGGGCCAAGAGACACTCTCCACTCTCCATCCCAGTATGGAAGAGTTGTAATGCGTAATTATATTATTTTATCTAAACATTTTGACCCGTTCAAATTACATAAAAATAAAAAATAAAATTATTAATTAAAACATTTTGAATCGATGAAATGATGTAAAAATAAACATTAAACTAAAAAAATAAAATCAATAATTAAACCGGCCTAGATCCATCTCCACTCTGGATCTTTCAAGCTCCCAAATGGATCAAATTTCTAGAGGTGCAAACCTTTCTTCAAGTTTTGCACTTAGAAAAGAGGTTTGCACCTTAAGAGATTTGATTCCTCTCGGCGCTTGATAGATCCAGAGTTAAGATGGATCTAGGCTGGTTTAACATATGCCGCGATAAATATCGAAATGAAATACACCGCAGTCTTCACAATAAACTAGTACAAGAAAAAGTACTAGCACAAGTATACACACATGGACACCATTATTTTTGGACAATTGTCCTCGGAAAAATCCAATGTGGGAAAACAGGTGCATCAGCTGAGGGTTTTAATATTATGTAGTAATTTTTCTGGGTACAAATTTATGATTGTCGATCCTGACAAATCATATAGAGAAATCTGAAAAATAAAGTCTTATGAGGCAAATTTCACTCTTCCACGGGATTTCGGCACTGACCTGCACTTGACTCAAGTTGCTCTACGCAGTGACTGTGTCACCCACGCGGTCTCTGCATCACAACTGTAGCTTCTCTCTGTCTTTGCACTGTTACTTAGTGCTAGTTGGAAACTGGAATCTTCTGCCCTCCGAAAATGTCCTTCGGGAACTGGCACTGACCCTCTGCTGTCTCCTCCATAGAAAACGAAACTCTCTCTGCAGCGTTGCGCAGTCCCAACGTAATCTTTGTGTCACTGGCTCTGCGCAACTTCCTGTGGCTCTTGATGTCTTCTCTCTGTGTGCTCTTCAGATCTAGAATTCTTCCTTTTGAAAATTATCTCCGCCCCTCTCTGTGAGAATCCTCTTGATTGATCATCTCCCTGAGCACTGCTCACTAAAGAATTTTGATCTCTAGATTCTTTCTCCGTCTCGATGTATTTTCCAAATGACCCTTCAAGCCTTTCTTATAGTCTTCTCGTTGAGACTTCAACGACCCAGATTAGATCTTTAATCAATGGCTAAGATTAACTTTTGACTGAATCCGCCTTTTCTAGAACATTCACAACCATATTCTATTAATTTCCTTTAATTATTTTATTTTCCTAAGTTTAGACATAGGGCCCCATTAAAAATAATTAATTATTTTAATAGAATACAATCTGGGTGGAATTTCACTAAACGATTTATGGGTTATCTGGAATACATGTGTCTAAGCTCTCCATAAAATTTGAGACTTAGAGCACATCCGATGCTACTCCAAATCAACTGTGCTTAGCCCAAGTCTCTAAGGTACATGAGTTTGTTTTCCCTAGTCCTTGAGGCTAAACATGTTGTAAGCCTCTTTGAACCTCTCATCATATTGTTTTGAGATGACCTAAGCTAAACTCATTCCCTTATCCTATCTTTGAAGATTGAAGGATGCCAGGGTTGGAGGCTTAAGGGACACAAGTTAGCTTCCGTTAGTTCTTTGAACCCACATGCATCTCCTTTCTCTCAAATTATGTTGCTCCTTGACTCCATATTCTCCCAAAATATATTGCAAGCTAAGGCACTGATCTTCTATCCTCCATAATCCCTGTAAATCATTCAAATTTTTTTGTTAGGGTTTTACTCTTTTGGTGATTCGTTGGTTGTGTGCATTTGGGATCTTTCCCTTTGAACTCATGCCTTGAAATCACCTGAAGAAACCTAGCAATCCTGTTCACCTTAAACACTAGATGGTGAAATCCTTTGATTGGTGGTATTTGAAGTAGGATCCTTGAGGGGCTCTTGACTTGGTTTGACCAAACCATTAGATCCCTAAGAACTACTAGGGAGATTTCATGTTGAGTTGGGGGAGAGTTGGCCAGGAGTAATAGGAGGGTTGGTGAGGTGACAATGCCCCCCTCTTGAGTACAATGGGTTTCTCGCTTGAGCTTTTGGACTTTATCTCAAGAAGTGCGAGATTTTGCTATAACACCCAACCCTGAAAGACTTTTTAACATATTGTAGCATATGCTTGAGATCAACTTTTATGATATTCCAACATACTCTGAAGAAATTAATTGTAAAATTGTTTGGCCTCGAGGATTTGTCTAGTTCAAGTCTGATAGATTTTACACGAACCGAGCACTCGATGTTTAGTTCCAAGTAACAAAATTTTGAATAAACACACAACTAGATTCCCAATAAAATTATTTAGCAGAAGCAGATTATGATCTGAATCACAAACATATTTTTGCGCAACAAATCAATACATCATTACTAAAAACTCAAAACTTACTTGGGCTCTTGTCTTGGGATAATGGCCAACTAAGAAAATAAAGATCACAATACTATGGATCTGATACAATAGATCTGCTCTCACTTGTAGATGTGGATCTCCAACCCCTCTTCCCTCTCTTGGACCCAACACACATACACTAAGATGCCGCTCTCAACCTTGTGCTATCATTGTGTCTTTACCTCAACCCTTAGGTTCAATTCATAAATTTTCTAATTTTAGATTAACGACCAAAATTAGCTCATCAAGTTAATTGAAGATGCATTTCTTTACTTTAGTTACTTTCTTATATTTAGCTTTCTTTACTTTAACTCAAGTACAAATCATAAATTTAGTGTACATTACATTCATATCTCATGCATGTCACATGCAACACAACTGCATGCATGCAACTCACTTGCACACTCTGCATGTCGCATGTAGTCAACATGCAAATTCCACATGTTGCATGCAACTGACATGCATGCCTTGCATGTCTCATGCAAGCTCCTAAAGAGGCAAAACAAAGGTCCCTCTTGTCAAGACAAAAGGCTAGAAGTACCTTCTCGAGCTACAAAAATCAACACTCCCTCTTAGCGAGGGAGGTAATTCTGGAAGAACCTCCACTTGGATCTATTGCCAATCCCATCATGTTATCCATTATTGTAGCTGCACTCTCTGAACTAAAAGACTTCCCTGCTACCTGCTTTGGAATCTGATCTGAAGACCCGTTTCTTCCAACCATGCTCCTAGGATCTTGCTCCTCAACATCCATCAATGTTAGCTCATACCAACTGGTCTTGATAGATCTGGAAGAGGCCTCCTGCCCATCTACCAGATTAGGATGTTGAGTCCTTGGTATCAACTTAGAATTCAGAGCTTTTTGCTCAATCTCTGTCACTAGCAACGATCCACGATCCAAAATCCTCTTGGATCTGCTTATAGGCTGGCCCTACATGTTGTACAACTTGCCCTTGCTTACACCAAGTCTAACTGCAGTGTCTTGGGTAGCTCCCTTTGAACGTATGAATACTTGTCCCTTCTGGAACTTAACATCATACGTCGCGCCCTCCAGAGCTGACATTGAGAGCAAGTTCGTCTTCAACCTTGGGACAAATAACACCTCTTCCACCTCCATAGATCCTTTTGATTTCAGTTGGAATAACACTTACAACCCCTTTCACTGCACACAACTCTTACTTGCATGTTTGAATCTGTCTCTGAAACACTAAGGAACACATCCCTCATTCCTGTCATATGGTGAGATGCGCCTCTATCTACGAACCATGCAACGTTGTCCACAAACCGGACACTTTTAACACTAGTACCGGAAAGACAAGCAACCACTAATGAGAACTCTTCCTCAAACCTTGCTGCAAAATTTGTAATCTTAGTTGATGCTGCAACCTGTGCTTTCCATTTGTCTTTCTTTTTGTTTGGACATTGGCTGACACAATGTCCTGTCTTGTGACATGCAAAGCACTTGACTTTGCTCATGTCCTTCTTGTTCCAATCTCGAGCGGATCCTCCCTCTCTTTTATTCATCTTGGCAGCTCCCTTGCCCTTTCTTGCAAGACCTAAAAGAGCTAAGTTCTCCTCATCCCTTTCACCTTTTACCTAGTTTCCACGAAGAGCCTCCTCATGAGTCTCCTCCTGGGTGAAGTCATCCCATAACCTACCCTATGTTGGGAGATTCTCCTATGCCATGACTCCTTTAACGAAGGCACCCCGCTGCTCTATGAATCCATTCAGCGTTGTCCTTTCTAGTTTCGAGTCAAACACTTTCTCCCCTACTGCAACAAGCTCATCTCGTACTTGAGATATTCCAGTGAGATAAGAAGAAACTGTTTCATTCTTGGATATCTTGGTGCCATTGAGTTTCTCTTTTAGCACCATCTTCTGGTTCTTGTTGTCACTTTGGTATAACTTGGTCAATGCCTCCCACATTTCTTTGGCTGTTTTCTTCCTGGATATATGAGGCATATGGTCCTTCACTCTGTCCAGGATAATCCTCCTAGATTTCACATCCTTCTTATTATTGGCAGCCAAAAGTGTTGTATCGATAGGAGGGATTTGAGTTTGTGCTACAAACTCCCAGATCTCATTCTCCTCTAACACCAATGCGATCCCCTCCTTCTAGATTACGTAGTTGGACAACCCATCCAACGATCCTTAAATTTGAGGGTGTTCACCATCCCGTCTAGTTGATCAAACCCTGCCAACAATAAATTGACCTGATGAAAAAGTTTCCCGCGCTTCCTTGTGTTGTCTGCAACTGCTCAAAACTTTGTAGCCTCTTTGCACCTCAGCTATAGTGGTGGCTTGTCAAGCCTTTGCCTCTGCCTACTGGTAGCTGCAACATCCACACTCACCTCACACTCAGAAACCATGTCCTATGAATCCCTATGATCCCTATTGCCGTACTTGCCCTTGATCTTCGTGGATAGTCCCTGTTGTCACAAAATCCAACAGGCCTTGGCGAGGGTACCCTACAAGGCTATCATTGGACTAAGTGACAATAATGGGGTGATGTCCCATTGTAACCACAACCAAAACCCTATGCTCTTTATGGATTTTCACCAATGGGAGGAGTCTCGATATGTATATTGGTCACCTAATAGGTACTCTAAGCTTGAAGGTGCAAGGTGGCAAAGAGGCCTCCAAGGAAAAGACTCAATTTAGGCAAGCTCCAAGTGGATGCAATTAGATTTCCTTGAAGAGTGGATTGATTGATAGTTTGAGAATTGGAATGACCAAAGATCTAGGTGCAAAGAAAGGGTTTTCCACAATGTATTCCAACATGGTTATGACACATGAAACCCTCAAGAAGCCCCCAAGTTGAAGCTATAAACAAACTATGGTTTATCCTAGGGAAAATGACTAGTGCAAGAGAAATCATGAATGAAATTGGAATGAATTCCCACCAAAGCAAAATGATTTTGTGGCAACCACTTAACCCTCGATATTTAGAGTCTAGAATTTCCAAGACCCAAAATTCCTCCTCCTCGTCAATTCGCACTAGGCCCTAGCAGGCCGCTTGGCTTTAAGAGGGTAGAATTAGGTAAGAGAGAAAAGGGTAAAATTTATTGATAAAAATTGACTTGATCACCAACAAAGGATGGCCAGTGCCTAGTCCTTGGGTGGATGGAGTCTATGGATGTTTAAGTTATCCTTGCAAAGGAGTAAGGATATTTTGATGCCCTAGTCTCAAAACCCTAACTATTATCTATGTGAGGGATCCACATGTGATACAATGCATAATGCAAGCAATAATGACATCTAGTTTCTATGCAATTGATTTTCAACAAAATTAGGGCACAATAGAAAAGTCCTAGATCATCAATATATTCCATCCATTAGACATAAAAACAAAGATTTATCAAGTACAAGGCTCACTTACAAGATAACACACATGAAATAATCCATTATTAATCCAAGATAACTTCTTTACTTGTGGGTGAGAAGGTGAGGCCATCCTCATCTGGGACCTGAATTAGCTGCCACCCTTCAAAAGGTGCTAAGGCCGACCTAGGGGCATGCTGGTCCAAGTTTATCACCTTGAAGAATCATCAAATGTAGTGCAAAGTGGCAGAATGTCCTAGGTGCAGGAGGTGCCCAAGGTGTTGAGAAATCCATTAGAGCAACATTTATTCTTGATTTCTCTTCCTTGACATATACTTGTGATGTTATATCTATTTTATGTTGATTATGTTAGTGTTCTCATCATCAAATAAATGTCAAAACATGAAGATCATACACAATGAACACCATATGTAGGCACTTAGCCAGGGCAAAACCCCTATGAAGGGGAAAACCCAGTCAAACTCTTCCACTAGTAGATTTAAATCAGATTGAGACAACTAGGACCTTTTTGACCAAGACAAAATTCTCCTCCATCCGTCAAGTCAGTCTTCAAAACTTCAATCAAAATCTTCAAGCTCCTTCTGCAATCTCGATTTCTAACTTCGGCTCTGCAGTCATAACAAGCTCCTTTTGTAATCTCGGCTTCTAACTTCGGCTCTGCAATCATAAGAAGCTCCTTCTGTAATCTCGACTTCTAACTTCAGTTTTGTATTCATAATCATCCTCGCATACGTGCAGAGTAACATAGAATTTCTTCGACATCCTTTCTTTATTCGTTATGATCATTTCTTCATAGTGATAGCAAAAGATACCTTCTCACTTTCTTCTATGTATATAAGTTGCATATCCCTTGTATGTTTTTCACAATAGCTTGAATGGCACTTACACACACACACACACACACACTTGTTGTGAGGACGTGACTCTTCAAATAGGTTGACTTGGCAGTTGCTTGAAGCTGACTTGATGGTGGAGGAGTTTACATAACTAAATTATATAGAATAAGTTTCTTTATTCCAAATGATAGTGATAATGACAAAAGACATAAACCTAGAAGCCTATAATGGAGACTTGACCTATTGACCTTTGAACCAAGCATGGAATCCATGCTTTAATAAGTAAATTTCTTTTAACAAAAAAAAATTCTTTTTCTTTCTTTTGGCAAATACAATTATGAAGATCAACACTAGTTACATCCTTCAACACAAGGGTAGGTGTGATGTTTTGCTACTGCTTGGAGATCGAAGGCTCTCAATGCTTCATGTGTGGGTGCCAATGTACTTCTCTAGGACATGGGTACCTGTGGGTAAGGTGCCCAAGTCATGGGCTGCTGAACTACCTGATGATCACAACATAAATTCCAGTGAAAGCAACTAGTCATTAGGGACAATAATCATTTTTGAATCTAAGTGAACTAAGCTTGAATGTAAAGGGCTATTTAATACTTCAAATAAGGCTTCCCTTTCAAAATTGCGGTCTTGAACTCGAAATGGTGTTTGCTCCCTAGGTAGGAGGGACTAAAGGACAATCCTATATTAGGTGTTTCTAGCCTTTAAGGGGAAGTAACATTTCTCTAGTCCACCCTTCAATTGATAGGTGTTAGTGAATAATGATGGTATGGAGGGGAGAAGACTTCATGGCCAAGTGCCATGGTTAAAGGGACCAACATGATGGGGATTCACATCCTGAGTGTATAGATGTTAGGGAGCAATTGTGGATGCATGAGTTACCAACTTGACCTTTGTTTTTCTACCCCTCTTGTGCACCTTTTACATTTGCTGGAGTTTCCTTATATTACTGCTTGTAGCTCAAAGTGTTAGAGCTTGCTTTGAATGATGTATAACAAAGGGTTTTTTTTTATGATGTAAAGGAGCAGCATGTGCTCAGGAACCAGGTGATGGCCATAAAGAGTGAGGTAGAGCTCATGCTAGGCTTTTGCCCACGTTCTAATGTGTATGTCTAGAGAATCTTTTGCATTTAAATATTCTTTTATTTTATTTTATGGCCATAATAAAATAAATCATTAATCTCTCAGGGCAAGGTTTTAGGCCTTACCTAGGTATGTGGATGTATGGGTGCCAAATCCTTGGAGAACCAATGGTCAATTGAACTTGAGGAATGGAGGTGGAATATGGGTTTGTAATGTAAGATGGAAAGTGGAAAGTATGGAATAGGGATAGATGGAACACACTCTATGAGTTTGTAATGTAAGATGGAAAGTGGTAAGTATGGAATAGGGATAGATGGAACACATTGTATGGGTTTGTAATAAGATGGAAAGTGGTAAGTATGGAATAGGGATAGATGGAACACACTATCTCAATCAAGGCTTCCCGAGAAGTGCCCCTTCTATACCCACTTGGATATTAGGGGAGTTCCCAGTGGTCTAGGATCGAAGATTACCCCCCCATTTAACAAGGTCATTGTGAAAAACCCTCCTTCCAGGTCACCCCATAATCCATATCAAATGCCCAAATACAAACAAGCATAAGCACCGATTGCAAAATTAATAAAGTACCTTTTGATTGGAAGTCCAAATTTGTCCATGTGCTCTTGTCGCATGGGTGAGAAAGTATAGGACTGATGCAGGTGACGGGAATATAATGGCACGTCATCAGCTAATGGTGGTTGTTAGGGGCTGCATGGCTGACCGACTGGATGTGAAGAATGGGAGAATTTTTTCTCCTATATGGTTATCCATCTTGGTGGGTAACATTTGTCTCTAACTCGGGGACATGAGCTCATTGTAGAGCGTATGATCCATATGCTCGAACAGGGAGATCATGAAAACTCCAGCTATCCCTAGGTTCGTAGACTTGTAACCTGCACATTGTAATAAACTTTTTTGGGCGTATGTGCACTGGGCATAGGGTATCACCCGTGTTTTATATGAAGATATAATTCCGTACAAAAAATAAAATCTACTCTAAATGCAACCTAATCTAGCATGAAACTAGATATGGATTATATTAAAATGCTCACACAATATGGAATTTTTCAATTGAAGAATCTATAAGAAGAGAAAAGATTTGTGGGTTTTCCTCTCAATTGGAGAGGTTTTGGCCTTGCCTTGCAACCTATATCCTGTGTTCCTATGTACTGTTGATCTTCTTGTTTTGGTAGCTGTTTGATGATAATAATAATATAATAATAAGAGAAGAAACTAATAAGTAAGAAAAAGTAAAAAGATATCACAAGCAGTTATCAAGTTTAAGAGAAAACATCCTAACTACAACCCTATAGATTTTTCAACATATATGAGGAGGATAAGGTCTACATTTTAGTCTAAAGCCCCTACTAACAAGTAAAATTACAATGAAACCCTTAAGTTAGAAGCCAACCCTAGCATTGTCATAAATGCAATGAGAAGCCCACACATGTGACGTGTGAGCATGCTAAGGCTAACATCATGCAAGAAAGGAGCTACAAATGCCAAGCATTGAGGCTTTTGAGTGCCAAATGTGGAGTAGAAGCCTTTAGAAATCAAAATTTGAGGGTTGGACCTCAAATATCCATCAATATCCTTCTGTGGTCCCCAAAATCCACTTGCGGTGCCAAAAGGTGTTCTCTTGGGTCTCCATTTGCTCAAAATGCCCATCTCTGCTGCAAGATTGAGGGCTTTCCAAGTGCTACTAGCCCTCCCATGTCTCAGAAGGTGAGGCCATCCTCATCTTGGCCCTAATTCAGTTACCACCCTTCAAAGGTGCTAAGGTTGGCCTAGGGACATGCTAGTCCTGGTTTATCATCCTAACGAATCGTCAAATGTAGTGCAAAGTGGTAGAATGTCCTGGGTGTAGGAGGTGCCCATGTAATGTTCCTGATTTTTGTAAGACGGAAGTTACTAAGGAGTTCGCCCAATTTTGGTGATATTAATAAAAAAAGTGGGCAAATATTATTCTATAGAGAATGGCGGAAATTGTTATTTTATTGGAAAAGGGAGGCAAATATTAATTTATTAGAAATGGCGGCAAAATATTATTTTATTAGAAAAGGTGGTAAAGTCAGTGGAAAATGGCCCCCACCAATAAAATAATATTAAATTGGAGAATCTAGAAGCTTGGAGAGACTCAATGAGAAATTGTAAAAAGGAGGGTAGACTTGTGGCTAATCATTCTATTCCTATCATATCTGATTGACATTGAAAAGAAATTCAAGCAAGTTTTAGACTTGAGGATCTCAAGTGAAATCCTCACAATAGCTTCAGTGGATCCTTTGCCACCCTAGTTAGAGTTTCCCCTTCTTTGGTGGACATTATTTGCCACCCTAGTTGGATCTCTTCCCGATGATTATTTTCTGAAGATCTAATCAATTGGTTGCAGGGATTCTTCAACTTCTTTGAGTTTGCAGGGGATGCGGATCACATTACTCCAAGGGAGTCATTTCCAGAATTTTGTTATTAAGGAGGAGACCCATTTCTTCATTATTGTGACCAGGGTTCCTCGGTGATCAAAGCTGAACTAATTCAGAGAAGGGGTCAAATTAAGTTTCCAAGAGTTTAAATTCTCCATATACAAAGAAGTTCAAGCTGTCTTTTTGATACAAAGGAGGGCAAAATTGTTTATTTACCCAAATTTGTGAGGGTTGAGTTTCTCTTGTTTTATGGGGTCAAATCTAGGAGGTTTCTGAAGTCAAGTTTGAGGCCATAGGGATGAGTACCTCAGGGCTATGATGAGTCGATGTTATTAGTAAAGAGAAGCTGAGTTTATCTTTAGTCACGGGCTATACTAGTTCACATTTGGTGGGGGGCTGAGTTTTTTATAAAGTGCACAGTGGTATGCCTGCTGATTGGCTGTGAGTTCTTGGTCTGTTGGCTGAGAATATTTACGACCAACTGTGGGAGATACTATTGAAGAAGGGGTCAAATATCGAAATAAAATCTACTACAGCCTTCACAGCGTATAAAATTGCGGAAAAAAATACTGAGCAAGCAGGAAATAAACACACACAATGAACACCGTTGTTTTTGGACAATGTCCTCTGAAAAACCCAATGCGGGAAAAATGGTGCAACAGTTGAGGGTTTTAATTATTATGTAGTAGTTTCTGAATACAAGTCTTTGGATGCACAGACTGGAAATCCGATACAAAGAATAAACTGACAAAAATATAATGAGAAATTATCTCACTGTCACTGAGGATTCGACATTGATCCAACCTCTGAATGGCTAGCCCCACGTTGCCTCTGCGCAGTGATTGCGCTGGCTCTGCGTCACAACTCCTAGGGACTGCGTTACTCCTCTAGCTGATCGATCTGCCGACTAGATTCTTAGATCTCTAACCCTCCGGTTTCACACCCCAACTCCTGACACTAGATCTGGATTGATCCTTAGCAAAACTGCGGATCTCCTCAGAGGCTCTGCGCTGCCCAGCATGGCACTGCGCAACCTCTTCTGGATCTCTCTCTGCCTTCTCTGCAATGTATTCACCAGATCAAGAATACTTCCTTCGACCAACTATCCCTACCCCTCACTGTAAGAAATCACTTCGATCTTCCTCTGGCAATTGCTGCGCTGCTCTCTTGAGAATTTGGTCTCTAGATCTCTCACTCGATATATCTTCCAAATGCCCATCAAGCTCCTTCTTATAATCTCTCGTTAACATATCAACGACCAAGATTAAAACGTAATCAAGGGCTAGGATTAACTTGGAGTTGATCCGTGTCTTTATCTAGAAAATTCACACTTGATCTAATTAATACACTTTAATTAATTACATTTCCTAAGTTTAAACTTAAGAATACATTAAAAATGATTAATTATTTTAATTAATTCCTCTCCAGTGGAATTTCCCAAAACACTTTATGGGTATTGTGGAAAGCATGTGTCTTAGTTGAGGCTAGAGAACATCTGATGCTACAAAAATCAACATTTCTATCTTTCGTGCATTGTATTTTCTGCAATATTTTATGTTGTGTAGGCTGCAATGAATTTAATTCGATATTTGCCATAGGAAACAACAAGTAAATTGTTTTTTTCAATTAAACAATTAGAAGAATTAACACAGTTGTTGCAGTAGGATTTGGGTATCCAAATTTCACTTGGTTTCAGAGCTGGCATCAGCGGGGTTGGGAGATCAAAATCGGTTAGAGGGAACATCAAACTATGTAATTTGGAAGGCAAGGATCTCCTTCCTTCTAAATGAATATGATCTCAAGACCTACATCGATAATGTGGTAGCTATCCCCACAGGTCCAGATCAGAACAAGATGTACAAGAAAGAGATGGCTAAGGCGAAGAGGATGATCCTTGATGGCGTTAGGGATCATGTTGTATCTCACATAGTGGGCCTGGTGTTGATTTTTGGTAGCGTCATAAGTGCTCTAAGTCTCAAAATTTGTGGAGAGGCTTAGGCACATGTATTCTAAAGAAACTAGAAATCGTTTGTGAAAATTCCGCTTAGAATGTGTTTTATTAAAAAATTAATTATTTTAATGTGACCCTAAGTTTAAACTTAGGAAAATTAAATAATTAAGGTGTATTAATAAAACAGAGTGTGAATCTTCTAGAGAACATGTATCAAGTGAAGTTATAATCTTCGCTGTTGATTGGTGATTTAATCTCGACTGTTGAAGTCTCAACGAGAAGGCTATAAAGGAAGGCTTGAGGGTCATTTAGAAAGATACACTAAGTGAATCTAGAGATCGAAATTTCTGAAGTGAGCAGTGCTGAAGACGAGAAATCGATCTAAGTGATTCTAGCATAGAGAGGGGCAAAGATAGATTCCGGAGAGAGAGTGATTTTCTCAGCTGGAGAATCATTAGCAAAGAGAGATCCAACAAAGCCAACGCAGAGCCAGAGAGGCTGATGCAGAGCCAGCGTAGAGCCACGTAGGGCTACACAGAGGCCAAGAGGGTTTCCGAGATTTTGCTGTTGGATCAATTTCATAAGTCGGGAGCTAGGGTGTGAGACTGGGAGGCTGAGATCTGAGATTCCGGGAGGTAGATCGATCCATTGCTTGGGTGACGTAGTGCCTATGTAGTCACTGCACAGAGGCAGCGCAAGGATCTCCAGGGGCATCTAATCCAGTGCCCATATCAACTGAATTTTCCAGTGATTGAGTGAGGTAAAACTAACAATCTTTCTGCCAATATTTCTCTCTCTGCAGTTGAATTACCTTTGTGGTATTCAGAATTTGCTACTACTTAATAAAAACAAACCCTCAGATTTGCTGCACCAATTTTCCCGCATTGGGTTTTTCCGGGGACTTTTGTCCAAAAATAACGGTGTCCTATGTGTATATTTTTCTTTGCTCAGTTTCCTTGTTTCAGAATCATAAGTAATTAAGTGTAGGCTGCTTCAGTAATATGCTTCAATATTTCATGAAGAATTCTGGAATAATTTTGTAATGTAATTTACAAATAGGAGAAGTAAATTCAGCTAGTTGTAGTAGGATTCTAGAGATCATTTAGATCTAAGAATTTTCACATCTAGCACTGATGCGAACGCCGAATTGCTGCAGCAACAGCAAATCGAATCCCCAGAGGGATTGCACAGTACTAGCTAGAAGGGCTGAATTTTCGAGGTGGTCTCTCTCTGAGTGAGTCAACAAAGAGGTAAGACTTCCGGATCGAGATCTTGCCAAGGCAGAGGGAGCAGCGCAAAGCCTTCACACAGAGACAGAGGGACACAGTTTTTCTGCAAGAAATTGCTGGGCAGAGAAGTGTCAGATGAAGAAGAAGAGCACATAGTGAGGGAATTCTTCCTCAGTGAGTTCCTTGCCGAGGAATTCATTTTTTCTCATTTTCTAGGCAACAGAGGAGACACAGACTTACCAGCTCCATCAGGGAGTGCATAAGCCAGCCTAGAAGCTACGCAGTAGGGAGAAAAAGGGAGCAGTTCGACAATTTTTGACTGAGATGGCATCTCACAGACTTAGAGATTAGGATCGGTTGGAGGGATCCTCCAACTACGTGATCTGGAAGGAAAGAATCGGATTCCTTCTGGACGAGTATGATCTCAAGGTGTCTGTAGACAACATGGTTGCTGTACCTACAGATTCGGATCAGAATAAAAGGTACATGTCCGATATGGCAAAGGCCAAGAGGTTAATCCTTGATGGTGTCAAGGATCATATAGTCTCTCATATAGCTGGCAAGGACACAACCAGGCAGATATGGGAGGCCTTGTCCGTGCCATACGAAGGGACTTCTGAGCAGCGAAAGATGTACTTGGAGTAGAAGCTCCAGATGATCCAGATGCAGAAGGGGGAGCACGTTGTTCCATTCCCAATGAGACTTCAGGATATCCATGATCAGTTGGCGGCCGTGGGATCTACCCCAACTGCTACAACTATGGTGAGACTGGCCCTTCACGCAGTCACTAAGGAGTGGCAAGTTTTTGTCCAAAGTATCTTGGGCAGGGCAAGATTACCAAGTTGCGAGGCGATGTGGGCAGCTCTTCAGGAGGAGTTGAGAAGAGATCTGGTCAAGTGTAAACTCGATGGTAGCAGCGGGAGCGGATCGAAAAATCCGGAGGAGGAGGAGAATGCAACCCTCACATCGAAGGGGCAACAAGGGCAACTGAGACGCAAGAAGGATGTCTCCAAGGTGAAGTGTTTCAGATGTGGCGAGATGGGCCACTATGCATCACAATGTCCTTTGAAGAAAAATGACAAGGATGAGAAGCATGATCTAAAGGTTGTAGCCACGAAGATCAAGGAGGATGAGTATGCCATTAGTGCCCATGCATCTCTAGGAGGGAGATTGGGTGACATGGAACTGTAGTTCACCTTGAACGTCAGTTGGGCAGGGTCCTTGAGGAACCCACCTCATGGATCATCACCTTGCTACGAGAACCCATGATCAGTAGTAGTGGGATGAAGGAGTTTTCAGTGGGAGCCAAGGAGTGATGGAGCGACAAATGCAATGGTTAGCAGCGCAGAGCAGAGAGGCAGTAGGGCGTAGAGGCACAATGCAGTAGCTTCAACAACACTGTGGCTTCAGAGGGCAGCGTGGGACTAGCAACAGTGAGATCTTTAGCAGCGAGGTGCACCACTGAACGCTTGTTCAATTTTTGGGTGGTTTCATTTGCTTCTCTTAGCAACTGAGTTGCAGTGCAGATGTAGTGTTAGCAGTGGTAGTGCTAGCAGCATAGTAGATGCAAAACTTGAAAGGGAGCTGTAGTACGAATGTAGCATTGGTAGTGGCAGTGTCAAGGGCAACAATATAGTTACAACAACAACACAGTGGTTGGTGGACAACTTGTCAGACATCAGCAGTGCAGAGGATGCTTCAGGGTCAGAGCAATATGCAGCAAACATGTTGTTAGAGAACTTTCCTCACTAAGAGGGAGTGTTGATTTTTGGTAGCATCGGAAGTGCTCCAAGTCTCAAAATCGTGGAGAGGCTTAGGCACATGTATTCCAAAGAACCCATAAATCGTTTGTGAAAATTCCACTCGAAATGTGTTTTATAAAAATAATTAATTATTTTAATGTGACCCTAAGTTTAAACTTAGGAAAATTAAATAATTAAAGGGTATTGATAAAACGAAGTGTGAATCTTCTAGAGAACATGGATCAAGTCAAGTTATAATCTTAGCCGTTGATTGGAGATCTAATCTCGGCCGTTGAAGTCTCGACGAGAAGGCTATAAAGGAAGGCTTGAGGGTCATTTGGAAAGATACACCGAGTGAATCTAGAGATGGAAATTTTTGAAGTGAGCAGTGCTTAAGACAAGAGATCGATCTAAGTGATTCCAGTGCAAAGAGGGGTAGAGATAGCTTCCGGAGAGAGAGTGATTTTCTTAGCTGGAGAATCATCAGCAAAGAGAGATCCAACAGAGCCAAACGCAGAGCTAGAGAGGCTGATGCAGAGCCAACGCAAAGCCACGCAAAGGGTTTCGAGATTTTGTTGTCGGATCAGTTTCAAAAGCCAGGAGTTGGTGTGTGAGACCCAGAGGCTGAAATCTGAGATTCCGTGAGGCAAATTGATCCATTGCTTGGGTAACGCAGTGCCAAGAGGAGGTGACGCAGTGCCTACGCATTCACTGGGTAGAGGTAGCCCAGGGACCTCTAGGGGCATCTCATCCAGTGTCCGGATCAGCCTTATTTTTTAGTGATTGAGTGAGGTAAAACTCACAATCTTTCTGCCAATATTTCTCTCTCTGCAGCTGAATTTCCTTTGTGGTATTCAGAGATGTATTCAGAATTGTCTACTGCTTAATAAAAGCAAACCCTTAGATTTGTTGCACTGGTTTCCCACATTGGTTTTTTTTCGGGGGCTTTCGTCCAAAAATAACGGTGTTCTATGTGTATATTTTTCTTTGCTCAGTTTCCTTGTTTCAGAATCATAAGTAATTAAGTGTAGGCGGCTTCACTAATTTTCTTCAATATTTCATGAAGAAATCTGAAATAATTCTGTAATGTGATTTACAAATAGGAGAAGTAAATTCAGCTGGTTGTAGTAGGATTCTGGAGATCATTTAGATTTAGAAATTTTCACACCTGGGAACGACCAAAGAGATGTGGGACTCCCTTGCCACACTGTACGAGGGATCTTCCGAGCAGTGGAAGATGTTTCTAGAAGAAAAATTGAGGAGCACATATATGCAGAAGGGAGAACGCATTGAACACTTTCTCACCAGATGTCAAGATCTCTGAGATCAGTTGGCAACTGTAGGGTCAGCGCCTCAGGCTACAATGATGGTGTAGATAACTCTAAATTCAGTCTCAGAAGAATGGAAAATGTTTGTGCAAAGTATTTTGTGCAGAGAAAAACTGCTAAAGTGGGATAGGATGTGGGTAGATCTGCAGTAGAAAGCGCTGAGGCAAGACTTGGTGAAGAGCACCACGGAAGGCAGCAGGAGCAGTGGGACGAGGAGAATGCAACCCTTGCATCAAAGGGGCAATAGGAGTAGCGCAGAAGAAAGGACGTTTTGAAGATCAAATGCTTCAGGTGTTGTGAACATGGTCACTATGCTACCCATTGTTTGCTCAGAAAGAGGGACAAACAGAAGAGGCAGGATCAGCAGGTTGCATCTGCAGAGATCAACAGGCTATCCTCCAGACCGGAGGAAGAGTTTGCCATGATCATCGAGATACCTCCGATGGTGAGGTGGGGTGATTTGGTTTCGTAGCCCCAAAGAGTTACAGGATGGGCAGGATCCCTGAGGATTCCACCTCTTGGATCAATACCTTGCTATGGGAGCCCATAACAGCAGTAGCAGGATGGACCAGTGACAATTGGTGCAGTTATGTGCTAGAGTGACAGATGCAGTGGTTAGTAGCATTAGAAACTGAGCAGCGTAGAGCAGAGTTGGTAGCAGTACAGTTGGCACAATGCAAAGTTAGCAGTAGCGCGGAGGTTTCAGTGATAACGCAGAGACTAGCAACAATCATGACTCTGGTGGCAAATGCATCAGTCTGAACATAGTTGGTTCAGTATGTTGGACATCTCTCAGTTGCAGTAGCAACAAATGAGAGACAGTTGTAGATGTTGCAGTGGCAGCAGCAACAAAGTTGCAGTGTAGATGCAGTAGTTGGCAACAGTATGCAGAGTCAGCAACAACACAGATGCAGCGCAGAGCTTCACAGTAGTTGGTGGGCAGAAAGGCCAAACATCAGCAGCGCAGCAGGAGGTGTTACAAAGTTAGAGTCTTCAGTGGGTTGCAGCATTAGATCACATTCCTCACTAAGAGGGAGTTGATTTTTGTAGCATCGAATGTGCTCTAGCCTCGACCCAGAAATCGTTTGGGAAAATTCCACTCGGAGATGATTTAATTAAAATAATTAATCATTTTTAATGTATCCCTAGGTCTAAACTTAGGAAATGTGATTAATTAAATGGTATTAATTAAATCTGGTGTGAATCTTCTAGATAAAGGCGTGGATCGAGTCTAAGTTAATTTGAGCCATCGATTAAGATCTAATCTTGACCATTGATATGTCAACGAAAGATTGTAAGAAGGAGCTCGATGGGCACTTGGGGAACACACTTGAGATTTGTAGAAATCGATTTTGCTAGAGGATTGAATTATCAGAGAGGCAACGCTGAATTGCTAAAGAGAGATCCGGTGAGATAATTGCAGTGAGCGACATAGATAGTAGACCGGAGGAATATTTCCAGATTCAGAGAATGCAAGGCAGAGAAGACATTGAGAGCCATGCAGAGGCAGCACAAAGCTTCAGAGGGAGTCCGCTATTTTGCTGGGAGACAATCGAGATCTAGTGCCGGAAGCCAGGGTGTGAGTCCGAAGGGCCAGAGGGTCGAGTTTCCAGTTAGCAGGAGATCAGAAGGAGGAGTGACGTAGTCCCAGGAGTTGTGACTGCGTAGGTAGACACAGTTACTAAGTAGAGACAACGCAGGGCAGCTCTTCTCCTGTCTAGATCAGTGTCGGATTTCCTGTGACAGTGTGAGATTTTCTCACTAACACTTTCGTCAATTTTTTGTTGTTGTTGTTGTTGTTGTTGTATCGGATAGCCAGCTTTAGCATCCAACGAATTGTACTCAGATTACTACTGCATAATATTAAAACCCTTAGCTGCTGCACTAGTTTTCCCAAGTTGGGTTTTTCCAGGGACAATTGGCCAAAAATAATGGTGTACTTCTGTGTGTGTGTTTCTATCTTTCCTGCATTGTATTTTACACAATATTTTATGTTGTGTAGGCTACAGTGAATTTAATTCGATATTTGCCGTAGGAAACAAGTAAATTGTTCGTTTAATTAAACAATTAGAAGAATTAACATCAGTTTCACCAGTAGGATTTGGGTATCGAAATTTTCACATAGAGCTAATGCTTGACCTTTTCCCACGTGCTAATTATGTCTTGACCATCTTTTGCATTTTAACTTTTCTTTTTCTTTTTTTATGACCATCTTATGCTTTTATCTTTCTTGTAGCTGCATCGACCTCCAAGGCAAAGTTTTCCGGCCTTAACTCAAGGATGTTAACCCGAAGGATAGATGTGACATATTCCAATGAACCAGTGATAGTTAACCTGAAGGATGGATGTGACATCAAGGGAATGATGAAAGGTGTTAAGTATGGAAAAGTTGTGGACATGCTTCTTAAATCCAAATGTCCTAACTAGTGCCCCTCCTATATCCCTAAGGCTTTAGAGGAAGTCTCACTAGATGAGGGCTAGAGACTAACGCCCTTGGTAAGGTGAGAAAATAAGCTTACAGTCAAGATTGGTCAATCCAAATCACTCCTTTATCCATGTTAGAATGCCCAAAACATTAAGTAAAAGCACTTGATTGCAAAATGGTTGAAAAACCTGCCGAGTGGTAGCCCACCTTCATTCAAGACGAATGCTGGATGGTGTGAGGTGTAATGACTAATGCAAATGGTGGAGGAATGTGGCATATCATCATCACTGAGCAATATGTAGGGATGCTGGCTGGCTGGTTGTCCAAGACAGGAGAAATTTTTTCTCCTATATGGTTACCCAATTTTGGTGGGTAGCAGGGGGCACCCTCTAAGACTTTATTGCCTCTTTTGAATGTGTTTGTTGGGTGTTTTGTTTGTTTTTAGTTGTTGATGATGAAAATATTTTGTCCCGAGCAATGCTCTTTTCTTCACTTACCACACCTTATGTCCACGTTTTCTGATAGTCATTTGGAGTTGCCATTCTCTTAACTTTCTATAAACCTCCTCGTTGGAATTTAGTTTTCTATATTTTATCATATTCTTATTGTATTCCAGACGATAATTTGATTATTGCAATATTAAAATTTGTTATGGCATTGGAATGGTTTTCTTTCATATGGACTTGGTCCTTTCTCACACAAGAAAATTATCAACAGATGTGAATGCAAGATTCAAACTCCTTGGCTTTTGGAACAGGTTGTACACAATTTTTCTTTACAATATTTGTGATCATTATTTACCTTATCTTGGAGCTTTTAAGGCAACCTGTTAAACTTAATCACCATTGGAGCTCTGACTGATGACCTTCTCATTAAATTTGAAAAAATGAGTCCATGTTCAAAGCATCAACCCTCTGTACCTAGTGATGAAGGTCTTAATTCCCAATTTTCAAAATTCTTAATTGGTGATACTAACTTGAAGATACAGAGACATGAAAACCATTGCAAGTGGGGAAATTGTGACTTCTCCTTTAATACCCGTAATATATCTTAGGGATATTCTTTCTGATACACTAAACTTCCCAATAAGACCTGTTTATCTTGTGTTAATACAATTTTACTCGACTAGAGTTTTACAAATTCACTGCCCCAAGAGAGTTCGAGGGGAAATGACAACCTAAAAATATATGTGCATGCCTCAAGTAGCGTGACTTTTGATAAATGAATTGGGAAACAAATATTTTTCCAAATACTTGTTTTTGTTATGGCATTCTGTCCATTCATCAAAAAATTATTTATGTAAGTCATTGAAAGGTTGCTGGAGGACATGAAATGGATTTGTATCAGTGGCAACAAGTTACGATAATAATAATTGTGACCTCTCCTTTAATCTCCCTAATGTATATTAGGGATATTCTTTCTGATCCACTAAATTTCCCAATGGGACCTGCTTATCTTGTGTTAATACAATTTTATTTAACTAGAGCATTACAAATTCATTGACTTAAGAGAGTTTGAGGGGAAATGGTAACCTAAAAAATCATGTGCATATGTTAAGTAGTTTGACTTGTTTGATAAATGTGTTCGTGAAAGGGATATTTTTCCAATTCTTGTTTTTGTTATGACATTATGTGCATTCATCAAAATATTATTTATGTTAGTCACTGAAAGATTGCTGGAGGAGATGAAAAGGATGTATCAGTGGCAACAAGTTAGGATTCATAACTCATAAACATGGTGTTTGAGCTTCAACTTGCTGATCTGGCGGTTTATATTTATGTGCAGGTGGTATACAATGGTTCACTTGGATGGATCTGCATCTCAATTTTGGGATTTCTGCAAGCAGCAAGGTCTTCAGGGTTTCCTGAGAATTTTTCCAAAACCAACTCTCATAGCATGGAAACTAATTGCATCATATGCAGCTTTTGAAGCAGCACTCCAACTACTTTTACCTGGTGGAAGAGTAACTGGACCTGTTTCTCCCGCAGGAAACATTCCAGTCTATAAGGTTTATATCCTTTTGCAATTTTCATAGATACACTTCTTGATTAACTTGTATATGCATCTACATTTTTGATAAGCAGCACTTTTATCAGTTAGCAATGGTGTATAAATTTAATGTCCAATATTGTTACCAAGATCAGATACTAGTCAAAGAAATATAAGATGCTGCTGACAATTGACATTATATACAATTGAATAAATTAACAAAAGTTGTGTGCGTGTATGTGTGTGTCCATGTCACTGGCTTATATTGGCAGCGGTATATGAAAAGCAGTAAATAATCTCTGTGCTGTATTTACGAACATTTCTGTCTGTAAGGTTTGTATTCCTTTGTGATTTTTGTAGATACACATCTTGATTAACTTGTATGTGTATCTACATTTTTGATATTAAACATTTTTATCAGTTACCATTGCCACAAATTTTATGTCTGATGTTTTTATCAAGAGCAATATTAGTCAAAGAAATACAAATAGTACTGGTGACATTGTGCAGAATCAGATACTTCAACAAAAGTTCTGTGCATGTGCATGTGTGTCCATGCCCCTGGCTTACATTAGCAGCTGTACATTAAAAGCAGAAAAATAACATGCTGTGCTGTACTTTTCTTTTTATCCTTGATTCCCTTGATTTGCAGCAAGTTCATGGAATATGGTAAGGGATTCTTGGATTGGCATTTACAAAGCTTTAAATGCTGGTGGAAGAGTGGTCCTATACTACACAGGAAGTAGTCTGCAGATGTCGCAAATGAAGCATCCCCAAGGGCTCGATAGAGATGTCTAATCTGCAGAGGAAATATTATCATATCCCTCAACTCATTCATCAAATATCTGTTAATTGTCTTCTAATTCATGTCAAGAGCAGAAATAGAGGTAATTTGGAAGAATGCTGAATTAAAGCATTAGTAGAATAAATTAATAATGCCAAAGGGGACAACTTAGCAGGTGTATAGTCATTTCTCAGAAAAATGGACACCTTAGCAGGTGTATAGTCATTTCTCAGAAAAATTTAACATAAATGAACAAAAGGACACTTATATAAAATTTTCCCTTTCAAGGGGGTAGGTGCAACACTTTGACCCTGTTACCCACTAAAATGGGCAACTCCATAGGAGGAAAATTTTCTGCTACTGTTGAATTTTCCTTGACAATTCAGAATCAGGTCTATCTCTAAAACATGATCACAAACACACTGAAATAAAACAACTCCAAGCACTTCGTACAGCGGAAATGTAACAGCAGTGAACCAATAAAGTTCACAATATTTTTGCAAACCCAATACTTTTTTATATTTTTTGCAAACCCAACACATGACAAGAGGGGTATACAGATTGAAATACCACCTTGCACAAGTTCCTAGACATGAATTGGGGCCTTGCACAAATACCAATCCAAAAATAATCCGAAGAGCCCTCAAATCATTGGAAGGAATAGAAACAACTAAATTCAGCAAGACAGCTCTTAAGAGTCAAATAGCAGGGTTTAGAGGTGACTGTGAGAGTGGTAGTGGTTCTTCATCATCAACATCTTCTACACCCAACCCCGTAGCTGCCTCATCATATTTTCTTCCTAGAACCACTCTCGGTGCACAACCATCTATCTCCCCACTTATTAAAAAAAGGGAGAAGGAAGAAGCTGACAAGTTGTTGGGCAAACTTTTTCTTTGGAGTGATATTCCTTTCAGTGTTGCCAGGAACAATCTATTTTATCAGGCTGCGATTGATGCTATACTATTGTTGGCCCAGGATACAAAGCCCCTTCATATGATGACTATAGAGGGCGCATTTTTCAAAATGAAAAAGTTGACTGCACCAAGAGATTGGAGGAGTTAAGGGCATCATGGGAAGTCACAAGATGCACTATGATGTCAGATGGTTGGACTGATCAAAAGGGTAGAACCCTTATTAACTTCTTGGTCAGCTATCCCTAGGGGACAATGTTTATGAAATCTGTTGATGCATCTGCACATGTCAAAGATGCGCGATTATTATGTGATTTATTGGATGTGTTCATTTTGGAGGTGGGTCCACAAAATGTTGTCCAAACCATAACGGACAATGCTGCAAATTATGTTGCTGCTGGCAAGATGCTTATGGAGAGGCATCCTAGTCATAGTTTTAAAAACCGGAACCGGTGACCGGACCGGTGGACCTAATGAACCGGGTTTCTAACCGGAACCGGTCTAACCGGGAGCGGTCAGATGCCAATGAACCGGTTTAAAAAAAATACATTAAATAATTATTTTTTTAATAAAAAAAACTATTTTTAAGATTTGCAACTATGATTCCAAGCCAATAGAGACAAAATATGCAAAGTTTGCTCATTTATATACCATGCAAAGGTGAATATATCAAAATGGCACCGAGTGCAATACATATCATCGAAAAATACATAAGAAATGAGGCTCCAAATGGCCCATAAAGTCCAAAACCAATGCTACAAGCTATGAGGCCATTGGCCTAATACAAGACTACACATGAATGATGATCAATCATCAAATTCATCACCGCTACTAGACACAGGATCAACATCGGCTGTTGCATAGACATCATCTGGATCAGAGTCTGAGGATGCCTCAGCTTCAGGCTCATCTGCAACCTCAGTACCCCTGCCACCAATAACAATAGAAGTGGACCTAATGGAAGCACGAGTTGCTCGAGGTGCATGACTAGTGTCGACCATTGGTTGTTTGCCTTTGCTTGATGCAGCTACCAATCCTGGGTCTGCATCTGATGGTGCCACCAAATCTGCTTCAAATTCACCCCCCGCTACTGTTGCATCAAAATCAAAATCAGCCTCAAACACTGGATCTTCAATCTCCTCCACCCATTCTGATGTTGGATCAATATCATCCAACACAATGGGATCTAGATCAGGTGTTTTGCTCATCAATTGGTTCCGCCTCAAGCGAAGGTTGTATTGCACAAACACAAGATCATTTAACCGTTTTTGTTCCAAACGGTTTCTCTTCTTTGTGTGTATGCGCTCAAAAACAGACCAATTGCGCTCACAACCTGAAGCACTGCAAGTTTGGCTGAGGATTCTAATTGCAAACCTTTGCAATTGAGGACATTGGCCGCCAAATGACTCCCACCAATGTGCTGCAAATAAAAAGACATTCATTAGTAACATAGTTCATTTCATTACTTATTTACAAACAATTTAACATGAAAAGAAAAACAAATTGGAATTACTTACCTGGTTGATCCACATCTCTTGCCATTTTTGCCAAGTTCTTTCCAAAGGTACCAGCTGCCATACTGAAAAGAGTAAGTTGTTTATGTGTTTCCAGAAGGTCTGCACGGTTAGGGATCATGCGCTCCAAGCAATCAATCAATCCAGATCTGACCTCCCCATCCTGCTGATCTCCTAGTCGAGCTCTATAATGATACTTTGGGTTCAAAAAATACCCAGCTGCATGTATAGGACGATGGAGTTGATTGTTCCATCTGTTATCAATGATCTCCCATATTCGGCCATATTTAGCTAACCTGTCCCTGTAAGCTGCCCGTATCTGCTCCTTGGCCTGATCCATAGCCTCATAAATGTATCCCATTGCCATCCTTTCCCCATCCACCATCCTTAGCACCTTAACAAGGGGCTCAATAATTTTTACCAGCTCTGAAGACCTTTTCCAAAAATAACTGTCAAAGACTTTCTTTTTGGTGTCTTTTCCATCTTGTCTACGAGCCCACCGAGATTCAGTCCAATCATCAGAAGAAAACATTTTCTGCAGGTTTTTCTGTTGAGAATTGAGACATTGCAACTTGAGGAAGTGAGTTGCAAATCTCGTAATGGCAGGCCTAACAAGCTCTTTGCCCCCTGTGTTTTTCCTCATTAGGCTCAATACCCATGAGTGGTTGTAAATGTATTTTGTAATGCACTTGCCATGCTCTACAGTGCTTTTTACCCATTCCAGTTTGCCTATGTCCTCAAGCATGAGGTCTATGCAATGTGTAGCACATGGAGTCCAAAATATGGTACTATACTTGGACTCAAGCATCTTTCCAGCAAGAACATAGTTTGAGGCATTATCTGTGATGACCTGCACAACGTTCTGCTCTCCCACTTCCTGAATAATCTCAACCAAAAGCTCAAATAGAAGGGCTGCATCCTTCACCTTATCAGATGCATCAACTGATCTCAAAAACATTGTTCCTCGAGGGCAAGCAACAAGGAAGTTAATGATAGTGCGGTTCTTTCCATTAGTCCATCCATCTGACATGATGGAACAACCTGTTTTGAGCCATGACTCTTTATATTCAGCCAAATACTCATCAATACTAGAAATCTCTTGTTGCAAAAGAGCTCCCCTTAACTCATGTGCAGTAGGGCCTTTGAAGCCCTTTCCTGCAACAAAAACAGAGTCCCACATAGCTTGGTAATAAACTGAGTTAACAGCATTAAATGGGATATCCGAATCATACCACCATCTAGCAATGAACTGATGAGAAGCTTCTTTGCATTGTTTTTTCCAATGTTGATCCAAAGTGAGTTGACGACTTGGAGTTGGCTGGGACATGGAGGCACTGGCAGTGGTTGTGGGATTAGCATTGGACGAGAAATAACTCATGAGGTTGGGTCTCTTTGTTGGGTTTGATTTTTTGCCAACAGGAGGAACATACTGAAAGGGGTTATTGGTGGAAGGGATAGAAGAGGAGTCTTGAATATCATACTCCTCATTTTCATACCCACTCTCTCTCATCATTTCTACTATTTCCCTCTTCCTTGCAATTTCATCTTGGATGGCCTTCTCCCTAGCCTTAGTCTCCTCAAACTTTTCAAGCTTGGCAAGGTATTCTGCCCTAATCGGACCTAACACCGCATTAGGTGCATCACATGGCGTTACATTGCCTCTTATCCCAGCCAAGTGATGTTTCAATCTAAGAATACCCCCACCTCCAATACATTTTCGACAAAGTTTGCATACCATCTTTCCATCAATCACATCACAATGGACCCATGCACTATCCTTGGCTTTTGGAGGCATCTTGACTTGAAATAATTGAAATTTGGAAATAAATCTGCCATTTAAAAAAAATTGCAGCTAAGATAAATGGACAACTAAGGCTAAATTTACAAAACAAAATGCACATTCAAACATACAAAATTTGATAGCATAGGACTAGAGATTTTAGAGCAATAAAATAGCTAAACACATGAGAAAATAAATACATGAACAACAATGAAATGAAGGATTTTTCAAGTGCAAATTCTTACCTGGCAATGCAAACTAGCCTCCTTAGTGTCCTCCTGAAGATGCCAACGCTATTGACAACTCCAAACTATCTCCAAGATAACTCCAACTCCAACTCCAAGTCTCCAAGATCGCTGCTCTGGCAAACACTCAACACTCTCCAAGCTCTCAATCAAACTCACAAACAACAAATGAGTTGGTGTGAGACAAAGGAGAGGCTGCTCCTCCTTATAAAAGATTGGGGAGGGTGTTTTTGGAGGGAAACAACCCTCCCATTGGCTCCAAATCAGCCCTAAAACATAACTGCCGCCGGAAATGTGGGTCCGCGGATGAGTTAGCACCTAACCGGCCGGTTAGGTCCGGTTTTTCTGATAAAAGGGCGAAATGCCCTAGGTAGCCGGGTTGCCTGGCCGGTTTCGACCGGTGGGCTATCTAACCGGCCGGTTTGCCTAAGCACGGCTCAAACCTACTGCTTTAAAACTATGATCCTAGCATATTTTGGACACCTTGTGCTGCACACTGCATTGATTTGATGTTGGTGGACATAGGAAAAATTCCTTTTGTCAAAGATATTGTTGAATGATCAAAGAGCATTACAAAATTTATATATAATCATGCATCTGTGCTTCATTTGATGAGAACATTCACCAACAAGAAGGAGTTGGTGCGCCCTGCTATTACACGGTTTGCCACCAGTTTCATATCTCTTCAATCTCTTTTGAATTCCATGTGGGATTTGAAGAGAATGTTTATTTCAGAGGAGTGGCGTGCTTTGACATATAACCACAAACCAGAGGGAGAGGTCATCTGCAGGTTGGTTTCATATTAGGAAAGCTTCTGGGCGGGAGTGCAAAAGGTGTGCAGCATTACTGAACCTTTGGTAAAGGTTTTTAGATTATTTGATGGAGAGAATCCCACAATAGGTTGCTTGTACGAGGCCATGGATAGGGCCAAAGAAGCCATTCACAGCTACTATGAAGATAAGGGTGATGAGGGGTTTCAGAAACAACTTCTTCTATGGGATGTGATTGATGAGCGATGGAGCAACACACTCCATCGTCCCATTCATGCTGCAGGGATCTTCCTGAACGCCGAATTTGCTTACTTATGTGGTTTCTTATTTGATGCAGAGGTCATGGGTGGTTTTTTCACTTGTGTTCAGAAGATGGTGCCATCTCCATTAGAACGTTCAAAGATATCCAAAGAAATGGAGGTATACAGAATGGCAGGTGGCACATTGAGCTTTGACATGGCTGTCTAGGATAGGATTACTAAAATTCTAGGTAAGATTAGTTTGTTTCAAAATTCATTCTCTTCAAGTTCATGAATCATAAGTCCATACTTTGCTTCATCTTTCAATTTTCAAATTTTCATTATTTTAAATTTTTTTTTATGTTTTTAACTTTATAAGTTTATCTTATTTGTTGTAACTTGTAGATGCATGGTGGAGGAGTTACAGTGGCAGAATACCAAAACTCCAGAAGCTTTCCATTAGAATACTTAGCCAAACATGTAGCTCTTCAGGATGCGAGCGCAGCTGGAGTGTATTTGAAAAAATACACACCAAAAAACGAAACAGGTTAAAATCTTAAAATATTCCCACTGATTTTTTGAATTCATTAAATATTTTTTTTTTATAATTATTAATTTATTATTTATAATATATATTATATAATTTATTAATTTATGACCCTTGTACAGGTTGGAGTCTTAGCGCCTCAATGACATGGTTTACGTCTACTACAATCTTAGATTTTGGGTGAGACAACTTGAGAGGACACTAGATATGAAGGCCATCTCTTTAGATGCAATGGACACCACTACTGCATGGAGGGTTGAAGCTGAGAGGCCTATCATGGAGTCAGCCCCTAATTAAATAGAGCAGGAGGTAGTGGAGGGGGAGGAGGAGGAGGAGGAGGAGCAAGAGGAGGAGGTGACACTACTTACCCCTGCTATCGGTAGAGGACGTGGTCTACCTCCTTTAGCTCCTAGTGCTTTAGGTTTTGTGTTGAGATTTTGTGTATTTGGGGTAGCATTAGTTGTGCTCTAGCTCCCAAATTTTGTGGAGGGACTAGAGTACACTTGATCTACAAGACCCAAAAATTGATTTGGGAAATTTCATCTGGTTTAGGAGATATTAAATCAATTAATTATTTAAATGTATTTCCTAAGTTAAAACTTAGGGAACTTAAATAATTAAAGTGAATTTAATTAAACATGTGATGAAATTGTCTTAAGTCACACAGATCAAGCTTTCTTTTAATCTTAGCTATTGATTCAAGATCTGATCATGGCCGTTGGTTTCCCAACGAGAAAAGTATAAAGAAAAAGCTTGGGGTCATTTGTGAAGACACATAGAGGCAGAGCACTGAAGCTAAGCTGAGATTCTAGGGCGGGTTTACTAAGAATACTCAGTAGTGTTTCAGTTGTAGAGAGGGGAATTTAGGCCAAGGGGATGATCTGATCCTAGGGTCTAGAATCAGCAAGAGGCAGAGATCAGCTTAGAGAGGCAGCGTAGAGAAGCAGGAGGGCAGCAACTTGTGCTACGTAGGTGCTGCGCAGTCCCTCAAGGACAGCATAAATTACTGCAGGAAAACCTCAGGGGTTACGCAGAGACCCTAAGGGACAGTGTAGGGACTGCATCATCGAGTTTGGGGTAACGCAACCCTTTCCGGAGTAACGCTGAGGGCCAGAGGGGCTTCAGAGGCTGACGCAGAGGCTTCAGGGGCAGCGCTGGGGTTTCTAGGCCCCAATTTTGGCTGAGTTCTATAAATCCTGTTTAAGGGTGTGGATCAGTCATTATTTTGGCCCTAGATCAGCTAATGAGCTGTAGATCTATTATTTCTCTGTCAGGTTTTCCAGATCTGGAACCCAGGCTTCTTGTATTCAGAAAATTCTTAATAATAAAACCCTCCAACAGCCAGAAGAGAGGTATTCCCGCATTGGGATTTTTCGGGAACTATTTGTCCGGAAATAACTGTGTCACTTTGTCTATGTGTGCATGAACTTGTTCTAGATCTGGATTGGTGGAGATCTGTTATGTGTTTTGCTTCAATCTTAACTTGAATTTATTCATATAATAACTTATCTAAGTAGGAGCATAACTAGATTAACAGTAAATAATTTTTGCATAAAGTGTAAAGATTCAGAAATTTGCACATGGTATCAGAGAAATTGCAGATCTAGGACGGTCACCAGCAAGAATTTGAAGGTTCTAGCTGCAGGAAGCAGCTGGAAAAACAACAGAAACGCAGATCTAAAAGGACAATGCAGTTTTCAGAGGCAGATTCATGCAAAGGGAAGGGTGACGTAGTCTAACGCTGTCTCCTAGCAAGCCCACACAATTACTGCGCAGAGGCAGCTCAGAAACAACACTGGATTAGTCTAAAGCCTGCCAGGGTGATGTAGATCTAAATCTGTCAGATCCAGAAAAGACTGAAGAAAAGCTGCAAAAATTCAGAAGGTGCTAGTGGGGTAAATTTATGAAGTTTTCAAATTTTTAGCTTTAGCACAAGTGACAGAGCGGGAAGAGATCAGCTTCTCAGAGAATTTCTAGCCAAACAAACTTGAAGTTTGATCAGAGGATCAAAGAGAGTTGAATCATAGTTGATTTGGCAGATTTCCAAGGAGGGAAATCAATTGTCAGAGGGAGCAAAAGGTGCCTGTTTCACCAAGGGCCTTAGATCCATTTCTCTCGCAAAGAGAAAAGGAAGTTCTGACACATTCTGATCAGATGGCTCCTCATGGACTGCATGATTAGGACAGGCTAGATGGCCTCTCAAACTTTTCAGTTTGGAAGGCAAGGATCCTTATAGGTCTTGAGGCATACAATCTTAGAGACCATGGAGAGCAAACTCTGGCCACATCGACAGATCCAGATCTCCTTTGGAAGCATAAGGAAGCTGTTGGACATGCCACGCAGCTGATTATGGATGGAATTAAGGACCATATTGTACCACACTTAGCTGAGAAGAAGACAACTAATGAGATGTGGAGGGCCTTAATCTCCCTATATGAGGGAAAATCTGTCCAAAGAAAGATGCTGTTGAAGACACAGATGAGGTCATTCATGATGATCAAGGGAGAAGACATGGAGCATTTCCTCTTCAGACTGCAGCCAATCATAGATCAATTGACTACAACTGGTGCTAAGGTGGAAGACGATGTGATAATCAGGACTGCCCTCAATGCAGTCACAGATGAGTGGGAAACCTTTGTCCAAAGTATCTTGGGCAGAGCGGACCTCCCAGATTGGGACAACTTGTGGTCAATTCTGCGTCAAGAAGAACTCTGCAGATTCACCAAGAAGCAACACAACTCTGGATTGAGCAAAGTGAAGAAGGAAGATGAGGAAGATGCAACCAAAGAAGAAGAAGGATCTCTCAAAGTTCAAGTGTTTCCAATGTGGTGAAATGGGACATTTTGCCAGCAATTGTCCTCAGAAGAAAAAGGACAAGGGAGCCTCTTCTTCCAAGGCTGTTGTGGCAGATGATGGGTCAGAAGATGATGCAGCCATGAGTGCTCATGAACCACGAAGGTGGGGTGACATGGATATGTAGAGGAGCTACATAGAAGTAGGGCGGGATCCTTGAGCAGCTCATTTCTTGGATGACATGTGAGCTACATCAGCCTTAAGACAGTAGTGGGACAAGAGAAACAGTGGGTGCTGAGATCACAGATGAAGTAAAGGCAGATCTGAAGACTGGAAGGAGCAACGCAGAGCAGAGCAAAGCAGCAACAACGTAGAAGCAACAGCAACGTAGACGCTGATGTGACTTCAACAGTGCAGTGCAGAGCTGCAGCAGCACAAAAGGGCTTCAGAGGGACAACACAGTGCAGTAGCAGCATGAGAGATTTCAGCACAAGGGACTGATGTGACTTCAGTAGTGCAGAGGGAGTCTGCTTATGTAGTGCAAAGTTGTAGCTGTGCATCATTCTTCAGATGCCAACACAGATTTGTAGCCTATGGAACTTCAGTGATGAGGATGCAACCCATCTAACTTGTCTGTCAAAGATTGGGCAGGAGATTCAATTGTTTCTCTTAACAACTGAAGTTGCAGTGCAACAGATCAGCAGTGGCAGTGCTATGAGCAGCACAGATGCAATATTTTGAGAGAGAGCTGCAGTATAGAGGTTGTAGTGGCAGTGGAAAAGTCATGGGTAGTAGTACAAAATGGTAGCAACAATGCAGAGTTGAGTGGCAGCAGGCCAAGCATCAACAATACAGAACCAGTACCCAAAGTCTTGTAATGCATAGTGTGATGTATTGCTAGAGCACATCCTTGATGCTAAGAGGGAGTGTTAAGATTTTGTGTATTTGGGGTAGCATCAGTTGTGCTCTAGCTCCCAAATTTTGTATAGGGACTACAGTACACTTGATCTACAAGACCCAGAAATTTATTTGGGAAATTTCATTTGGTTTAGGAGATATTAAATTAATTAATTATTTTAATGTATTTCCTAAGTTAAAACTTAGGGAACTTAAATAATTAAAGTGAATTTAATTAAACATGTGATGAAATTGTCTTAAGTCACACAGATTAAGCTTTCTTTTAATCTTAACTATTGATTCACGATTTGATCATGGCCGTTGGTTTCCCAACGAGAAAAGTATAAAGGAAAGGCTTGGAGTCATTTGTGAAGACACATAGAGGCAGAGCACTGAAGCTAAGCTGAGATTCTAGGGCGGGTTTGCTAAAAATACTCAGAAGTGTTTCAGCTGCAGAGGGGAATTTAGACCAAGGGGATGATCTGATCCCAGGGTCTAGAATCAACAAGAGGCTGAGATCAGCTCAGAGAGGTAGTGCAAAGAAGCAGGAGGGCAACAGCAGGAGGGCAACAACTTGTGCTAGGCAGGTGCTGCGCAATCCCTTAAGGACAGCGTAAATTGCTGCAGGAAACCCTCAGGGGTTACGCTGAAACCCTAAGGGGCAGCGTAGGGGCTGCATCACCCAGTCTGGGGTAACACAGCCCTTTCTGGAGCCGTGCTGAGGGTCAGAGGGGCTTCAAAATCTGACGTAGAGGATTTAGGGGCAACACTGGGGTTTCTAGGCCCTAATTTTGGCTGAGTTATGTAAATCTCGTTTGAGGGTGTGGATCAGTCATTATTTTGGCCCTAGATCAGCAGTGAGCTGTAGATCTATTATTTCTCTGTCGAGTTTTTCAGATCTGGAACCCAGGCTTGTTATATTCAGAAAATTGTTAATAATAAAACCCTCTAGTAGCGAGAAGACAGATTTTCCCGCATTGGGTTTTTCCGCGGACTATTTGTCCGGAAATAACTGTGTCACTTTGTCTATGTGTTTTGCTTCGATCTTAACTTGAATTTATTCAGTTAATAACTTATCTAAGTAGGAGGAGCATAACCAGATTAACAATAAACAATTTCTGCATAAAGTGTAAAGATTCAGAAATTTCCACATTCTGGTGCTTTAGGTTCTAGAGCACAAGAGAGTCCATTGCTAGCCCCGCCAACTTCTCCATCTAGAGGGAAAGATGTTACATTTTCTCGCAAGAGGGGCAGAGGAAATCAATAGAATAGGATATTTGGTGCATTCCTTTGTATATGACCTTATTACTCATGATATGAGATACATTATTATATTTTTTGTTGATATTTTTACGCTGAGTTGAGACTCAGGACTCAGTATTCAGGACATGATTCACTGTTATGTGTGATGTAGCACTAGACATGATATTATACATCTTATATATTAGTATTTTTTTCATATTTATGTGTCAATGCATTTATTTTATGTTGCAGATGCTTTAGATATTAAAAAAATTGAAAATAAATGAATATTTTTGTATGTGCCGATTTTTTCCCGATTTTTACCGATTTTTTCCCTTTTTTTACGATTTTTTCCAATATTTTCCCCTTGCCGATTTAATCCCAATCGCGATGTTCGCAACATTGATTTTCAGGACTGTTTTCAGTTGAATTTGACTATTTTTGGAGGCCAAATTGATTGGGTTTGACTGAGTTGATTTGGAAGAGTATTTTTGCTTGTT
This sequence comes from Pinus albicaulis, assembly GCA_034641835.2. Classification (NCBI taxonomy): domain Eukaryota; kingdom Viridiplantae; phylum Streptophyta; class Pinopsida; order Pinales; family Pinaceae; genus Pinus; species Pinus albicaulis. Next base: position 171,698,898 of record CM076573.1, read on the forward strand.
TGACCAATGTAGACTTTCTGGTTAGGGCATCTTGTTGATTATTGTTTGACTGGACTATTTTGACAGTGATTGGGCAAGTGAATTTTATATTATGTACTCTCTTTCTCTGCTGAACTTTTGAAGAATTAACATGGTATCAAATCCCAGGTGAGGACAAAGCCCAAGCAAGAGTGAGAAAAGCAATCACTAAGATTTGTTGGACAAGGACAAGGGTCAATGGCTTCCTCATCATATTTCAAATCTGAGGACAAGCTCGATGGTAAGAATGATTATCATGCATGGAAGATGTCTCTCGACTTGACTTTGGAAGAAAATGAAGTCATGGATTATGTACAGGGAAAGATTGTTGAGCCCCCTTCAAATGCACCGACTGCCATTAAGATGAAGTACAAGAAAGGAGAGGTCAAAGCCATGAAGATCATCAAGGATTCTATTCAAAAGCATTTGGTTGCTTACATCTAAGGATATGTATGACAAGTTGGTTAGCATGTTGAAGGCTAGCAACGCAAATCAAATCCTCTTTCTCATGAACAAGTTGAAGGACATCAAGATGGATAGAGGGGAATCCATCCAATCCTACTTCACAGGATTACCAAAATAAAAAATGATCTTTTATCTATTGGAGAAGTTATTGCCGACCGAGAGCTCACTCTTATTGCCCATGGAGGTCTTCCCCGAGCATGGGATGTATTCAATACCACCATCCTCAACAATGACAAGATTGCAGGTTTTGATGAATTAATGACTAGATGCACTCAAAAGGAGACAAGGATGATGGAGAGAGACACGCCTTCAAATAGGAATGATCCTAGTGCATTCTCTGCTCATGCTAAAAGAAAAAACAATTCTGGTCCAAGAAAACAAGGACAAGGAAGACCGAGATCTAAAGAAGGTAGAAAGGGTAGATGTTTCAACTGTAACAGGTTTGGCCACTATGCAAGAGAGTGTCACAATAAAAGGGATACACCACGAGATGATGATTACAATAACAACAATTTCAAGGGAAATGGAAATCAAAGGAATAACAGGTTCAAAGGAAAGAGAAATGCTTCCGCTACACAATATGGAAATTGTCAACCTTCTAAGAGATCGAGCAACTCTAGGTATGATGAATCTAATGTTGTAGATAACAAGCAAAAATAATTTTGTCTTATATCTGCCCTCTCTGCTACCTCTCCTCCAGACACCTTGGATAATTGGCTGATTGATAGTGGTGCCTCAAGGCACTTCACTAGGTACAAAGAGGCCCTCTCACATTTGATTGAAAAGGAAACCAATTTGGAAATCATACTTGGAGACAATGCCACCTATCCCGTGAAAGGGACAACAACTGTTACTCTTCATTTAAATCAAGGTCAAATCCTTCATCTACAAGATATATTATATGTACCCTACTTGAAGAAGAATTTAGTATCTATTTCGGCGATGGAAGACAATGGATTCAAGGTGACATTCATTGATGGAAAGGTACGTGTTTGGAAAAAGAATTTCAAAGAAGCATTCACTGTTGTATTTAGGGTTGATATTGTCGAAATTTCTGAATCTAAATTCTTATGCAGAAATTATTTTTGTTAATCCGGTTAAGCTTCTCCTACTTATACAAGTTATCAACTGAATAAATTCAAGTTAACATCAAAGCAAAACACCTAATAGATCTCTACCAATTCATATCTAGAATAAGCACATGCACACATAGACAAAGTGACACGGTTATTTCTGGACAAATTGTTCGCGGAAAAACCCAATGTGGGAAAGCCGGTCTAGGGCTCTATTATTAAGAATATTTTTGAATACACAACTTTGGGTTCTAGATTTGGAAAACCCTACAGAGAAAACTCTAGATCTGCAGCACCTGGCTGATCTAAGACCAACAATACTGACTGATCCACACCCTCAAACAGGATTTACAGAACTCCAGCCAAGGTTAGGGCCTAGAAACCCCGCATCCGCCCGAAAGACGCCGGCCACCTTCGAAGGCCTCCAAATGCTCGGAAGATCGGCGACCGGGAAGGGATTGCGTTACCTAGACTTGGTGACGATTACCACGCCCTAAGAGGGTCTCGCGTAACCCTTGAAGGGTTTCTGAAATCACACTCGTCCTTGCCGGCCGCCGCCTTCCCCTCTCGCGTTGTCTTTTCGATCTCTTCTCTCGCTATAAAAGTATTCTAGACCGAGATTAGATCATCCCCTTGGTCTAAATCCCCCTCTCTACAACAAAACACTTGAGAATTCTTACAGCACCCACCCTAGAATCTCACCATTTCCGTTCGTCCGTGTATCTTATGAATGACCCCAAGCCTTTCTCCTTTATATACTTTCGTTGACAAATCAACGACCAAGATTAAACTTTAATGAATGACAAGATTAAAAGAAAGCTTGATCCGTGTGACTTAAGACAATTTCATCACATGTTTAATTAAATTCACTTTAATTATTTTATTTTCCTAAGTTTTAACTTAGAAAATACATTAAAATAATTAATTAATTTAATATCTCCTAAACCAGATGAAATTTCCCAAATCCATTCCTGGGTCTTGTAGATTAGGTGAACTCTAGTCCTTCCTCAAAATTTGGGACCTAGAGCACAAATGATGTTACCTCAAATACACAAAATCTCAACACTCCCTCTTAGCATCAAGGGTGTGCTCTAGCAGTACATCATACTTATGCATTACATGATTTTGGGCACTAGTTCTGTGCTGCTGAAGCTTGGCCTCCTGCCACTCAACTCTGCACTGCTACTGCCATTTTGTACTGCTGCCCATGACTCTGCCACTGCCACTGCTACCACTGTATCGTAGCTCCCTCTCAATATGATGCATTTGTGCTGCTCGTAACACTGCCACTGCTGATCTGCTGCACTGCAACTTCAGTTGTTGAGAGAAACAATTGAATCTTCTGCCCAATCTTTGACAGACAAGTCAGATGGGCTGCATCCTTATCACTGAAGCTCCATAGGCTACAGATCTGTGCTGGCATCTAAAGAACGATGCATAGCTACAACTCTGCCTGCATAATCAAACTCCCTCTGCACTATTGAAGTCACATCAGCTCCTTGTGCTGAAATCTATCACGCTGCTGCTGCACTATGCTGTCTCTCTGAAGCTCTCTGCGCTGCTGCAGCTCTGCACTGCGTTGCTGAAGTAACATCAGCCTCTGCGCTGCTACTGCTTCTACGTTGCTGCTGTTGCTATGCTTTGCGCTGTTCGTCTTATGCCTCATCTGTGATCTATGCATCCACTGCTCCACTTGTCCCGCTACTATCTTAAGGCTGCTGTAGCTCGCTTGTGATCCAAGAGATGAGTTGCTCAAGGATCCCGCCTTACATTCTGTAGATCCTCTACAGATCCATGTCGCCCCACTTTCGTGGTTCATGAGCGCTCATGGCTACATCATCTCCGGACGCATCATCTGCCACCGCTGCTTTGGGAGAAGATGCTTCCTTGTCCTTCTTCTTTTCTGGACAATGGCTGGCAAAATGTCCCATTTTGCCACACTGGAAGCACTTGATATTAGAAAGATCCTTATTCTTCTTCGGCTGCTTCTTCGATGCCAAGGCTGCATCTTCCTCCTCTTCCTTCTTTACTTTGCTCATCCCAGGGCTGTGCTGCTTCTTGGTGAATCTGCGTAGTTCTTCTTGCCGCAAGATTGACCACAAGCTGTCCCAATCTGGGAGGTTCGCTCTGCCCAAGATACTTTGGACAAAGGTTTCCCACTCATCTGTGACTGCATTGAGGGTAGTACTGACTATGACTGCATCATCTACGGTTGCACCTGTTGTAGTCAGCTGATCCCTGATTGATTGCAATCTGAAGAGGAAATGCTCGATGTCTTCTCCCTTGGTCATCATGAATGACCTCATTTGGGCCTCCAACAACATCTTTCTTTGGATTGATTTTCCCTCATATAGGGAAGTCAAGGCCTTCCACATCTCATTAGCTGTCCTCTTCTCAGCTATGTGTGGCGCAATATGATCCTTGATACTGTCCATTATCAGCCGCTTGGCATGCCCAACAACTTCTCTATGCTTCCGTAGGAGATCCGCATCTGTCGGCGTGGCCAGGGTCTGCTCTGCATGATCTCTAAGACCATATGTCTCTAGGACAATCAGGATCCTAGCTTTCCATACCGAAAAGTTTGAGAGGCCCTCTAGCCTATCCTGATCATGCAGTCCATGAGGAGCCATCTGCTCAGAATGTGTCGAAGCTCCTCTTCTCTATGCTAGAGATCTTGGATCTAGGGTCCTTTTCGAACTGGGAACCCTTTGCTCCCTCTAACACTTGATTTCCCTCCTTGGAAATCTACCAAATCAATTATCATTCAGCTTCTTCTTTGATCCTCTGACCAGACTGCAAGTTTCCTTTGGCAAGAAACTCTATGAGAAGCTGAACTTTTCCCAAACTTTGTCACTTGTGCTAAGGTTAAAAATCTGAAAACTTTAGAAGTTTAACCCCACTAGCTCTTCTGAATTTCTGCAACTTTTTTGCAGACTTTTTCTGGATCTGACAGATTCAGATCTGAATCACAATCGCTGGCTTCAGACCCAACCAGAACTGTTTCTGAACTGCCTCTGCGCAGTAATTGTGTGGGCTTGCTAGGACATAGCGCTGGATAGCGTCACCATTCCCTTTGCGTGAATCTCCTCCTGAAAACTATGCTGTCCCTTCAGATTTTCTTTTTGCTGCCTTTCAAGCTGCGTTCTACAGCTAGATCCTTCAGATGCTTCAGCTGATGACCCTTCTAGATCTGTAATCGCTCTGATTCCATGTAGATATTTCTGAATCTTAATTCTTATGCAAAAATTATTTCTGTAAATCTGGTTAAGCTTCTCCTACTTATACAAGTTATCAACTGAATAAATTCAAGTTAACATCGTGTGAACTCTAGTCCTTCCTCAAAATTTGGGACCTAGAGCAATAACCGATGCTACCCCAAATACACAAAATCTCAACAGATACTCTTTAGCAGGTTGGAGGAAGTTCATTGGGAGCCATGACATGCAACACTTCTCTTCAATCCAAATTATGGCGCCGAAGGTTTGCTCACCTTCATTATAAAGCTCTTCTCGATGCTAGGAAGGTCGTCACAAGTATGCCGGTTTTAAAGATGATCATGAAGGTGTTTGTCAAGGTTGTGTCGAAGGGAAACATACAAGGGGACCATTCCCCTCAAGTGATAGCAAGACTACTGACATTCTTCAATTGATCCATTCTGATTTATCTGGTATGTTGCCCGTAATGTCTTTGGGAGGATATTTGTATTATGCTATTTTTGTGGATGACTTCTCTCGCAAAACTTGGATTTACTTCTTGAAGAAAAAGGGCGAAGTGTTCAAGTGGTTCCACTCTTCTAAAAACTTGGTTGAAAATCAAACAGGGAAGAAGATCAAAGTATTGAGGACCAATAGTGGAACCGAATATGAGTCAAACGAGTTCAATGACTATTGTAGGGAAGCTGGCATTAAGAGGGAGACCACTACTGCTTATACTCTTGAACAAAATGGAGTTGCCGAAAGGAAGAATCGAACCATCATTGAAGCTACTCGTGCTTTGCTTCATGACCAAGGCCTATCGAAGTTTCTATGGGGAGAAGCTGCCAACATTGTCGTGTATGTTCAAAATACATGCCCACATCAAGCATTGGAATCCACCGAAGAAGTTTTCAATGGGAAGAAACCTGATGTTTCTCACTTTAGAATTTTTGGGAGTCCCGTATATTTTCATGCGCTGAAAGAAAAGAGAAGCAAGTTGGATGCTTCTGGAAAGAAGGGAACATTTGTGGGCTATAGTGAAACTTCAAAGGCATATAGAATCTATGTGTCTAGTCAAAAGGAAGTGGAGATAAGTCATGATGTCACCTTCAATGAAGATACTGCCCTTGGGAAGGTTAGAGATCTTCTTATTTCAAAGAAAGACAAAGATGAAGATACAGGAAAGTAGGAAAAACTGAAGGGTGAACCGATGCCCGATGTTGAAGGTCTCATCTTCAGTCAGATCAATACCAAATCTTCCCGTACAAGTGTGAAGTTATCTCGCTAACTTTCTGCCAGTTATTTTCTCTGTAACAGATAGCCAGTAAGGCATCCAAGATTGGATCTAGAAACTACAACATAATAATACAAACCCTCAACTGCTGCACCGGTTTTCCCACATTGGGTTTAAAGGGGACATTGTACAAAAATAATGGTGTCGTATTTGTGTGTTATTTGTTTCCTGTGCTGTATTTTGTTTCCGTAGTACTTTTATATTTGTGAAGAATGCATTGTGTTAGTTTTGTTATTTACCGTTTTGTTCAGTTATATAACAAAATAGAAGAAACTTAACCAGTTGTTGTAGAAGGATTCCAATCATGGAATTTTCACATGGTATCCGAGCGCAGATGAAGCAGAGAAGAGCTCAAAAGCAAAGTTGAGGAGAGAACTCGAAGAGCTGCGTAGGCAGCAAATCAAATCCCCAGAAGGCTTGCGCAGTCCAGTGCCAAGAGGGCAAGATTCTCAGGGAAAAATCTCTTTGAGTGAGTCGACAGAGGAAGATTTTCCATATCGAGGTTTGTCAGCAGCAGAGGGAGCAGCGCAACAACTTCAGCGCAGAGCAGATATTTAGCTGGTACGCAGATTTTCTGCAGCAGTTGCGAGTGCAGAAAAGCGTCAGAAAGGAAGAAGAGCACACTGAGGGAATTCCTGTGAAAATTTCTGAATGTTACTCATGCATAAATCTACTGTTAGATCTGTTTATGCTCCTCCTACTTAATTAAGTTATTAACTGAAAAAATTTAGATTAATATCGAAGAAAAACACATAACAGACTTTCACCAATTCAGATCTAGAAAAAGTACATGCACACATAGACAAAGTGACCCAATGATTTTCTGGACAAATCGTCCCTGGAAAAACCCAATGCCGGAAAATCGGTCTTTGGCTGTTGGAGGGTTTTATTATTAAGAGTATTTTTGAATACAACAAATCTGGGTTCCAGATCTAGAAAACCCGACAGAGAAAATATAGATCTGCAACTCACCGATTGTTCTGAAGCCAAAATATTAACGGATCCACACCCTCAAACAGGATTTACAGGACTGAGCCAAAATTAGGGACTAGAAACACCAGCGCTACCGCTGAAGCCCCTGCGTCCCTCAGTGCCGGCCTGGAAAGGGTTGTGTAGCCCCGAACTAGGTGACGCAGTCCCTACATTGCCCCTAAGGGTCTCTACGTAACCTCTGAGGGTTTCCAGCTGCCTTACGCTGCCCTGGGAGTGACTGTGCAACACTTGCGTAGCTGAAGCTGCTCCTGCGCTGCACAACTGCTGCCCTCTTGCTGCTGATGCTCCTGCTTCTCTGTGCTGCCTTTTTGAAGCTGCTCTCTGTCTCTTGTTGATTCTAGACACTGGGATCTCAGATCATCCCCTTTGTCTAAACTCCCTCTCTCGTGCCTATAAAGAACTTCTCGAGACCGTAGGCAAACCCCCGCCTAGAATTCGCATAGTTTCAATGCTCGCCTTGTGTGTCTTTACAAATGACCCCAAGCCTTTCCTTTATACTTTTCTCGTTGGGAAACCAACGACCATGATCGTATCTTGAATCAATGGCTAAGATTAAAGAAAACTTGATCCTATGTGGATCGAAGACAATTTCATCACATGTTTAATTTAATTAACTTTAATTACGAAATATCTCCTAAACCAGATGAAATTTCCCAAACCAATTTCTGGGTCTTGTAGATCAAGTGTACTCTAGTCCCTCCACAAAATTTGGGAGCTAGAGCACAACTGATGCTACCCCAAATACACAAAATCTCAACACTCCCTCTTAGCATCAGGAGTGTGCTCTAGCAATACATCACACCATGTATTACAAGATTTTGGGCACTGGTTCTGTGCTGTTGATGCTTTCGTCACCGTAACTCAATCATATCATTGCTGCTATTCTCGCATCGTTGCCCATGACGCCGTCATCGCCACTAATACATCTCAGACAGTGGCCTCCCTCTCAATCTATTGCATCCGTGCTGTTCATAGCACTGCCACTGTTAATCTGTTGCACTGCAACTTCAGTTGTTGAGAGAAACAACTAAATCTCCTACCCAATCTTTGACAGACAAGTCAGTTGGGCTGCAACATCATCACTGAAGCTCCATCGGATGCTGGTCTGAGCTATCATCTGAAGGATGATGCACAGCTATAGCTCTACACTGCGTAAGCAGACTCCCTTTGCACTATTGAAGTCACATCAACCCCTTGTGCTGAAATCTCTTATGATGTTGTTGCACTGCACTGTCCTCCTGAAGCCTTCCACATTGTTGCAGCTCTGCTCTGCGATGCTGAAGTCACATCAGCCCCTACACTTTTGTTGCCTCTACGTTGTTGTTGCATCTGCAATGCGCTGCTCCGTTCAGCCTTCAGATCTGCCTCTGCTTCATCCGTGATCTATGCACCCACTACTCCACTTGTCCCGCTACTATCTTAAGGCTCCCGTAGCTCGGATGTGATCCAAGAGATGAGTTGCTCAAGGATCTCGCCATCATTTTGTAGCTCCTATACAGATCCATGTCGCCCCACTTTCCTGGTTCATGAGCACTCATGGATGCATCATCTTCTAACCCATCATCCGCCACAACAGCCTTGGAAGAAGAGGATTCCTTATCCTTTTCTTCTGAGGACAATTGTTGGCGAAATGTCCTAATTCACCACACTAGAAGCACTTGATCTTAGATAGATCCTTCTTCTCCTTTCCCTGCTGCCTCTTTGATGCCAAGGCTGCATCTTCTTCATCTTTCTTCTTCACTTTGCTCGATCCTGAGTTGTACTACTTCTTGGTGATTATGCGAAGTTCTTGATGCATGATTGCCCACAAGCTGTCCCAGTCTGGAAGGTCCGCTCTGCCCAAGATACTTTGGACAAAGGTTTCCCACTCATCTATGACTGCATTGAGAGCAGTGCTAACCATTACATTATCTTCCACCTTAGCACCCGTGGCAGTCAATTGGTCTCTGATCGACTGTAATCTAAAGAGGAAATCTTCCATGTCTTCCCCCTTGGTCATCATGAATGACCGCATCTGAGTCTCCAATAGCATCTTCCTTCGAACGGATTTTCTCACATATAGGGATGTTAAGGCCTTCCACATTTCATTAGTTGTTTTCTTCTCAGCTATATGTGGGACAATATGGTCCTTAATTCCATCCATTATCAGCCGCTTGGCATGTCCAACAACTTCATTATGCTTCCTTAGGAGTTCTGCATGGTCTCTTAGATGATATGCCTCTGGGACTATCAGGATCCTAGCCTTCCAAACTGAAAAGTTGGATAAGCCATCTAATCTGTCCCGATCACACAATCCATGAGGAACCATCTGCTCAGAAATTTGTCGGAGCTCCCTTTCTCTTTGCTAGAGATCTGGATCTAAGGCCCTTGGCGAAACAGGCACATTTTGCTCCCTCTGACAACTGATTTCCTTCTTGGAAATCTGCCAAATCAACAATGATTCAACTCTCTTTGATCCTTGAGATCGATACGCAGTTTCATGGCTCTAAAAATCTACGGTATTGACCTCCGCTCTTTATCACTAGTGCTTAGGCTAAAATTAGAGAACTTGAGAAATTTGCTTATTAGCACCTTACAAGGATTATGACTACCTTGGGCCTTACGAATTTGTGACTTCAAATACAAAAATACACCTTTAAAAACACGCTTGAGACAATCCTGCCCATTTGTCCCTACTGCCACCCCGGTAAGTGCGTGGGCTGTTGGGAGGCAGTAGTAGGCTCGTCTGCCCTCTGCGTGGCTACGCTTCTCACAGAAAATTGTATTTGTTCCTTCGGATACGCATACCTGCTGGCACAACTTCCATTTGCCTAAGTGTCCTGCTGCTTTCTGTAGCAAGATCCTTTAGTCTTCTGCTGGTGACCTTCGTAGATCTGCAGTTGCTGATAACATGTGAAATTTTCTGAATGTTAATAATGCAAAAATCTACTGTTAGATTTGTTTATGCTCCTCCTACTTAATTAAGTTATTAATTGAAAAAATTCAGATTAATATCAAAGAAAAACACATAACAGACTTTCACCAATTCAGATCTAGAAAAAGTACATGCACAGATAGACAAAGTGACATAGTGATTTTCTGGACAAATAGTCCCCGAAAAAACCCAATGCGGGAAAACCGGTCTTTGGCTACTGGAGGGTTTTATTATTAAGAGTATTTCTGAATACAACAAATCTAGGTTCCATATCTGGAAAACCTGACAGAGAAAATATAGATTTTCAACTCACCGGCTGTTTTGAAGCCAAAATATTAACTGATCCACACCCTCAAATGGGATTTACAGGACTCGGCCAAAATTAGGCCATAAAACCCCAGCGCTACCCCTAAAGCCCCTGCGTCAGCCTCTGCAGCCCTTGCGTCCCTCCGCGCTGCGTAACCCCAGCTGGGTGACACAATCCCTACGCTGCCCCTAAGGGTCTCTATGTAACATCTGAGGGTTTCCAACTACCTTACACTACCCTGGGAGTGGCTATGCAGCACCTGCGTAGCTGAAGTTGCCCCTGCGCTGCACAACCACTGCCCTCTTGCTGCTGATTCTCCTGCTTCTTGCACTGCCTTTTTGAAGCTGCTCTCTGTCTCTTGCTGATTCTAGACACTGGGATCAGATCATCCCCTTTGTCTAAACTCCCCTATTTGCAGTTGAAACACTTTTGAGAATTCTTAGCAAACCCTGCCCTAGAATCTCAACTTAGCTTCAGTGCTTTGCCTCTGTGTGTCTTTACAAATGATCCCAAGCCTATCCTTTATACTTTTCTCGTTGGGAAACCAACGACCATGATCAGACCTTGAATCAATGACTAAGATTAAAAGAAAGCTTGATCCGTGTGACTTAAGACAATTTCATCACATGTTTAATTTAATTAACTTTAATTACTTAATTTTCCTAAGTTTAGACTTAGGAAATACATTAAAATAATTAATTAATTAAATATCTCCCAAACCAGATGAAGTTTCCCAAATCCCTTTTTGGGTCTTGTAGATTAGGTGTACTCTAGTCCCTCCACAAACTCTGGGAGCTAGAGCACATTCGATGCTATCCCCAATACACAAAATCTCAACAATTCTGACCTCGGAGAATTTCTTGCCTAGAAATTCTAATTTCCACGTAGAAGCAATAGTAGTCGAGAGAGGTTTTGCTCACTCCATCTGGGAATGCATAGATCCACTCAGCAGCTACGTTGAGGGTTAGAGGTAGACTTCGACATTTGTTGGGCGTGATGGCAACAACTAGGCTGAGAGATCAAAATCGACTAGAGGGTGCCTCCAGGTATGTGATCTGTAGGCAAGGATCTCCTTCCTTCTAGATGAGCATGATCTTGAAGCCTTCATCGATAATGTGGTAGCTATCCCCGCAGATCCAGATCCGTTGAAAGCCTACAAGAAGGATATGGCAAAAGCCAAGAGGCCGATCCTCGATGAGGTTCGAGATCACATTGTTTCTCACATATCTGGCAAAGGGACAACCAAAGAGACGTGGGATGCCTTGGCGACGCTGTATCATGGATCTTCCCAGCAACGAAAGATGTACTTGGAGGACAAGATGAGATCCACGAGGATGCATAAAGGGGAGTGCATAGATCCTTCCCTTATGAAGCTTCCAGAAGTTCGGGATCAATTGGAAGTTGTAGGGTCAACGCCTCAGGCTATGGAGATGGTGTGATTGGTCATGAATTCCGTCTCAGAGGAATGGCAAGTCTTCGTCCAGAGTATCCTCGGAAGAGAACGATTATCGGATTGGGAAGGGATGTGGGCTGCTCTTCAATAAGAAGAGATGAGGCGTGGCTTAGTAAAGTGCAAACTGGATGGTAGCAGCAGTAGTGGGACGAAGCCCAAGGAAAAAGAGGAGATTGCAACCCTTGCATCAAAGGGGCAACAGGAGCAACAGAGGCAGAAGAAGGACGTCTCGAAGATCAAATGTTTAAGGTGTGGTGTGCTTGGTCACTACTCTACGTAGTGTCCTTTAAGAAAGAAGGACAAGGAAGAGAAACATGACTAGCAGGCTGTAACCGCAGGGATCAAGGAGGAGGAGTTCGCCATGATTGGCTACATACCTTTAGGGCAGAGGTGGGGTGATCTAGTACTGTAGTTCCAGAGAGCTGCAAATGGGCAGGACCTTCGAGGAGTCCATCTCTTGGATCAATACCTTGCTACGGGAGCCCATATTAGAAGTAGCAGGATGGACTAGTGTTACTTGGTGCAGAGGAGTGCTGGAGTGACAGTTGCAGTGGGTAGGAGCGCCAGAGACTGAGCAGCACAAAGCAGAGTTGGTAGCAGTGCAGTTGGCACTTTGTAGAGTCATCAGCAACAAAGAGGTTTCAGAGGGTCAACGCAGAGACTAGGAACAGTTAGAACTCCAGTGACAGATGCATCATGCTGAACACATTTGGTTAAGTATTTTGGATGTTTTTCTATTACAACAACAACAGAGTTGCAGTGCAGATGCAGTCAACAACAACATGTAGAGTCAGCAGCAGCACAGATGCAACATTTGCATAGTAGTTGGTGGGCAGTGATGTCAGACATCAACAACGCAGAGGGAGATGATACAGAGTTTGGGTGATGCTTCAACGGGTTGCATTACTAGAGCACATTCCTCGCTAAGAGGGAGTGTTGATTTCTGGTAGCATCAGATGTGCTCTAGCCTCAAGAATTTGCAGGGAGGCTAGGACATATGCATTCCACAATACCTAGAAATCGTTTTGGGAAATTCCACCCGGAGACAGTTTAATTAAAATAATTAATTATGTTTAATGGATGTCTAAGTCTAAACTTATGAAATTAAAATAATTAAAAGGTATTAATTAAACTGGGTGTGAATCTTCTAGAAGAAGACGAAGATCGAGTCAAGATGATTTGAGCTGTTGAATGTTCAACGAGAAGATTATAAGAAGAGGCTCGATGGGCATTTAAAATATACATCAAATTGGAGATCAAGGGATCGATTTCTCAAGAGAGCAGCACAACAGTTGCTGGGGAAGTGATCGAGGTATTTCTTGCAGTGAGGGGCATAGATAGTTTTCTGGTGGAAGTATTTTTGATCAGGTGAATACATTGCAGAGTAGGCGGAGAGAGGTGCAGAAAAGGCAACGCAGAGCCATGTTGGGCAGCGTAGAGCCACACAAAGGCAACGTAGAACCATGCTGGGCAGCGTAGAGCCACGCAGAGGCAGTGCAGATCTTGAGAGGGAGTTCGAAGATTTGCTGAGGAGCAGTTGAGATCCAGTACCAGAAGCCAGGGTGTGAGATCGAGAGGTCAAAGGATCAAGTTTCAGGCCAACAAAAGATTAGCTAGGATGTGTGACGTAGTCCTTGCAGCAATGACGCAGTAACTGCGTAGGTGTGAAGCAGAGCTGCGCAAAGGTCTCATCTTCAGTCGGATTAGTACCAGATCTTCCCGTACCAGTGTGAGGTTATCTCACTAACTTTCTGCCAGTTATTTTCTTTGTAACGGATAGCCAGTAAGGCATCCAAGATTGTATTCATAAACTACTGCATAATAATACAAACCCTCAGTTGCTGCACTAATTTCCCGCATTGGGTTTTTCTGGGGACATTGTCCACAAATAAAAACGTTGTATGTGTGTGTTATTTCTTTCCTGCACTGTATTTTGTTTCTGCAACATTTTTATATTTGTGAAGGCTGCAGTATGTCAGTTTCGTTATTTACCGTTTTGAACAGTGAATATTTTATTTTTTTATTTTGAGTTATATAACAAAGTAGAAGAAACTTAACCAATTGCTGTAGAAGGATTCCAATTGTGGAATTTTCACACAGCTCCATGTCTAAAACATAATCACAAAACCACTGAAATACCACAACTCCAAGCTCTTTGCACAACAGAAATGTAGCAACAATGAACTTTGAAATTTTTTGAATTTGCTCAAACAAAAACCCTACTGTTAAATTTTTGATTTACTTCTCCTACTTACATTAAGTTATTAATGTGAAATCTTCAACATTAACATCGAAGTAAATACATTAACATCCTACACATACAGATCTAAACTAAATACATGCACAATGACAAAGTGACACAAGGATTTTTTGGACAACTGTCCCCGGAAAAACCCAATGCGGGAAAACTGGTCTTCTGGCTGCTAGAGGGTTTTTATTATTATGCAGAGTCTGAGTACAACACTTATGGGCACCAAACTTGGTTTTCCCTACAAAGAAAAATACGACAAGCAATACCTTTGTCTTCGGAGACAGAAAATATGGCTGATTCAACCCTTAGCGGGGAATTATGAATTCGAACCCTTTCTGACCCACAAAAAACCCCAACACTGCTCTGAAGGCCTTTGCGTCAACCCCTGCGCTGCTCAGGAAGGGCTTGCGTCACCCCAGACTGGGTTACGCTGCCCCTGCGCTGCTCTGGCTGGGCTTGCGTCAGCCCTGTTGGCCTGTGCTGCCCCTGCGTTGCCTCTGTGTGGCCTCTGCTGGACTGCGTAGCTAGTGGCTGCCTCTGCGCTGCTCTGGTATGCTGCCTCTCTGCCTCGGTTGTACTCTTGGCCTAGGATCAAACCATCCCTCTCGCCAATACTGCCCCTCGCTGCAGCTGAAACACTTCTGAAATTCTTAGCAAACCAGACCCTAGAATTCCAGCTTAGTTTCAGTGCTCTGCCACTGTGTGTTCTCCAATTGACCCCAAGCCCTCTTCTTATACTTTTCTCGTTGAAACATCAACGACTATGATCTAATCTTGAATCGATGACTAAGATTAGAAGATGCTTGATCTGTGTGACTTAAGTCATTTTCATCACATGTTTAATTTAATTAACTTTAATCTTTTAATTTTCCTAAGTTAGACTTAGGGTCCTTAATTAAAAAGATTAATTAATTAAATATCTCTTAAATGGGATGGAATTTCTTAAATCACTTTCTCGGTCTTGGAGATCTTATGTACTCTAATCCCTCTACAAAGTTTGGGAGCTAGAGCACATCCGATGCTATCCCAACACCCCAAAATCTCAACACTCTCTCTTAGCGAGGAATGTGCTCTAGCAACAATACTTCACCCCGAAGTTCTGCATTGATCTTTGGTGTGGGTCTCTACGTTGATGCTTGGCTTGCTGCCCTTCATAACTGCGCTGTTGCTGCTTTCTCGTACTGCTGCCCATGACGCTGCCACTGTCACTGCCACATCTGTACTGCAACTCCCTCTCAATCTAATTCATCGTGTTGCCAACTGCTGCACTGCAACTCAGTTGTTGAGAGTAAGCAACTGAAGTACTCCTGTCCAACCTTTGACAGACAAGTCTGTTGGGCTGCATCTCATCACTGAAGCTCCATAGGCTGCTACTCCATGTTGTCATCTGGAGGCTGCTGCAATTCTGCACTGCATAAGCAGACCTCCTTTGTGTTGCCTATGCGCTGAAGTTCTCTACGCTGCTGCTGCGCTGCGTTATCCTCCTAAAGCTTCTGCATTGCTGCAGCTTTGCACTATGTAAGCAACCCTGCTTTGCACTGCTAAAATCACATTAGCCCCTTGTGCTATTGCTGCTACGCTGCTGCTGCATTTGCATATGCACTGCGTTTCTTCCTCTCAGAATCCATCTCTGCCTCTGCTTCATCAGCGATTCTCTGCACCCACTGCTCCACTTGCCTCGCTACCGTCTTAAGGCTCTAGTAGCTCGTATGTGATCCAAGAGTTGGGCTACTCAAGGATCCTGCCCACACTTTGTAGCTGCTCTACAGATCAAGATTGCCCCACTTTCGTGGTTCATGAGCGCTCATGGCTACGTCATCTCCGGAGCCATCGTCTGCTACAACAGCCTTGGAGCTAGAAGCTTCCTTGTCCTTTTTCTTCTGAGAAAAATTGTTGGCGAAATGTCCTAGTTCGTCGCACTGGAAACTTGATCTTCGACAAATCACACTTCTTTCTCCCTTGCTGCCTCTTTGATGCCAAGGCTGCATCTTCCTCTTCTTCCTTCTTCACTTTGCTTGAACCAGTGCTGTACTGCCTTTTGGTCATCCGATGGATTTCCTCTTGTTGGAGGATAGCCCACATGTTGTCCCTGTTGGGAAGGTCCACTCTGCCCAAGAGAATTTGGAAAAAAGTTTCCCAGTCCTCTGTGACTGCATTGCGAGCAGTCCTCACGAAGACATCGTCATCTACCTTGAACCCCATGCAGTCAGCTGATCCCAGATCGATTGTAGTCTTGATAGAAAAGGGTTGATCTCCTCTCCCTTGGCCATCATGAATAACCTCAACTGGTTCTCCAGAAGCATCTTTCCTTGGATATATCTTCCTTCATATAATGTGGTTAGAGCTACCCACATCTCATGAGCCGTTGCCTTCTCGGCGATGTGTGGAACCACATGATCTTTGACCCCATCCATAATGAAGCGCTTGGCATGTGCAGCTGCTTCCTCATGCTTCTCCAGGAGCTTCACATCGATCGGTGTAGCCAATACTTTCTCTGCATGCTCCCTCAAGCCGTATGCCTCCATGACTACCAGGATTCTGGCCTTCCAGATTGCAAAGTTGGAAAGGCCATCCAACCTATCTTGATCACGTAGTCCATGTGGCGCCATTTGCTCAAATGTTTGTCGCAATGAATCCTCCTCTCTATGCTAGAGACTCAGATCTAGGGTCCTTGGCGAGACAGGCACCCTCTGCTCCCTCTGACAATTGACTCCCTCTCTTGGAAGTTTGCCAAACAAAACGAATCAGCTCTCTTTGATCCTTTGATTGAACCACACATCTCTTTGGTAGGAAATATTCTGAGAAGCTGTTCTCCTCCCGCTCTTCGTCAACTTAGCTTAGGCTAAATTATGCATCGACAGAATTTTCACTCCAGCAACAACTGCTGAGGGTCTTCAACTCAACTTCCAGCACTCTGAACAATTATCAGCTTGTGGACTGTGTCACCCAGTCTGGCCTTTGCGTGAGCAGACAGTCTCAACGTAACTTCTATGCTGCCTCTGCACAGTAAGTGCGTGGGCTTGCGTGAGTCTGCGTGGACATTGCGTCACCCTTGCCTCTGCTCGGCTCTGCTTCCTTCTTCTGCTGTGCTGCCTTCTCTGGTCTGGTTTATCTGTTGCTGCTTTCTGCAATAAGGATTTCTTCAACTGTCTTGTTGGAGATCCAGCTAGATCTGCAATTGCTTTGATAGCATGTGAACATTTCTGAATATGCTCAAACAAAAACCCTACTATGAGTATGTCTTTCCTTTGACCATGGACGAGTTCATGGAGTTGGTAAATTCATGTGTAGTGTTGGAGGAACTGTTATGAGGATCATTCCTTCAGTTTGACTACAGATTGAGTGGCAGTTATAAATTTAGATAGAACGAATTAGGAGCTTCTGTCCCGATTGACGCAAGGAAAGTTTCACTAGCAGTTCGACTTAGTTAATAAGTCAATCTCAATTCATGTTCTAAAATTGTACTCACCAGAAATATAATGGATCGAATCAATAAAACGAGGACGAAGATGCAAGTTTAATAAATTGTTTTGTGTACAAGGTTGTGAGATAAAGCAAGCTCATGAGTTTAGTGAGAGAGTGAGAGATCCTTGCTGTGTGAGAATATCTTGGAGGAACCAATACGCAGTGATAGAGAGACCTTCTTGTAGCCAAATTTGCGCTATGATATGATTTAGGAGGTCTGTCTTAAAGAATAGGATTTTACAACTATAACAGTGATCCATAAGATATAGGAAAAAATAAAAGGAATTTAAAGATAAAGAAAGAATTCATAAGAATCTGCAATTTACCCACTTTGCAAAAATTCAGGAGATCTTCACCCACCTAATCCTTCCCGAGAAAGATATTTCATGTTATAGTAATAATCCCACGACATGGAGATCTTGAAAAATAATCTTAAGAGGAAGAAAATCCCAAAGCAGATCAAAATGCCAAAGCTTTTGAGAAGCCCTAGTCTTGAGGCTTCTATACTAATAGATACAGTGTTCCACAGGGACGCGTCCCCCAGGGTCGGGTGTGCGCACCCCTTGCACCCCATGCACCTGGGACGAGGAGTCTTTTGGGGTGCGTTTCCCTACGCACCTTTTTTGGGGAGTCTTGGGGAGACGCAAGGGGTTCTGCTTCCCTAGTGTGGGGGACGAGACTCCCTAAAAGGGGTGCGTCTGGGCGTCCCCCCTCAAAGGAAAGCAGAGAAGCTAGTTGCAGTGCACAGTTCTCTACGTTTTGCACATAGGAATACACCAGAGTATCGGAGGGGACTGACAACACGATGGGATGTGGATCCAGAGGATAATGCATATATAGATGATGAGGATGGACCAAATGAGCTGCAACATGGTTTGGTTGGAGTTCCATTGGTTTCTCAAGAGAGTGACTCTGACTCAAATAATGCCATTCCCATTCATGGTTTCGATGACTTCATGTAGTAGATGGATGTAAGAGGACCAATCATTGAGATTGAGTCCTTGATGTTAATTTTATTTTTAGTGCTCATTATTCATTTTTACTTTTTAGTTTTAGCTTTTGAGTTGTGACACTGGATATTGATGACCTCAGACTGATTCTTGACTCTTGAATCTTAATTATTTTTGAGTTTGAAACTTTGAGTTATATAAATTTAGTGTTCAAAATTCAGTGTCTAGTATATAGTATATAGTAATATACTAGTATGTTTTGCTTTCAGTTTAGATTCTACAATGATGAATGATGAATTTAATTTCTAAATCAATGTAGATTGTGGAATGATGAATGATGAATGATATGGATCAATATATTTGAATATTTGAATATCGAATTCTTGTACTGAATCTCATGGTATGGATGAATAATGAGTATGTCATATGAATGATGTATGTATCAAAATGAATGTGAAGGATGGATCACTGTATGTCATTATTTAATTCAATTATGAATTTAAATTTTATGTGTGGATCCGTATTACAATTAGTCTATTTAATATTTATGCTTTCATTATTGAACAATGAATATAAACTTGAATATATATATATATATATATATATATATATATATATATATATAATTAAAAATTATATAACCCGACGTCCCCCTACACCCTCGAAATTTCCCTAAAATTTGAGGGTACTCCCACACGTTCACCCTGTGCGTCTCCCTGCACCGGAGTCTTGGTGGAACATTGAATAGATATGAGCAAAATACCAACAATGCAAGAAAAAACTCACACTAGAAAGCACAAGATAGCAAGTATGAAAGCCTCGAGGAGATTGCCAACATTGTACAAATGTTGTACACTCATTTCTATTTTACTTTATGTAGACTACAATATTGTGGGAAGAGTGATCAAGATGACCAGTTCTCCAATAAATACAATAAAGTGGGTCTGTCCTTGGGATATTTTATTTTATCATTACAACTTATGTTAAATAAAATTTAATTAGAATGATTAATTTAATTAAGATAGACAAGGGCTTAATTACCCCATAATAGGTAATTTAGGCAACAAATTAGGGATTCACTCTCTATTGTATATAGAGGGGTTTCCTCCCCCTATTTTGTTCATATCATTCTTTCAATCAATGAAATCTATTTTCCTCTTTCAATAGATATTGCTTCGAGTAGTCTTTCTGCACAAAATTGGATTTGTAGGTGCAATCCCAGGTGTGCAGGTTTTGTTGAGATTTTGTGTATTTGGGGTAGCATCAGTTGTGCTCTAGGTCCCAAATTTTGAGGAAGGACTAGAGTACACTCACTTTATCTACAAGGCCCAGAAATTGATTTGGGAAATTTCATCTGGTTTAGGAGATATTAAATTAATTAATTATTTTAATGTATTTCCTAAGTTAAAACTTAGGGAACTTAAATAATTAAAGTGAATTTAATTAAACATGTGATGAAATTGTCTTAAGTCACATGGATCAAACTTTCTTTTAATCTTAGCCATTGATTCAAGATCTGATCATGGCCGTTGGTTTCCCAACGAGAAAAGTATAAAGGAAAGGCTTGGGGTCATTTGAAAGACACACAGAGGTAGAGCACTGAAGTTAAGCTGAGATTCTAGGGTGGGTTTGCTAAGAATTCTCAAAATTGTTTCAGCTACAGAGAGGGGACTTTATGCCAAGAGGATGATCTAATCTCGAGGTCTAGAATCAACAAGAGGCAGAGATCGGCAGAGAGGCGGCGCGACGGAGAGTAGCAACGGAGGGCAACAGCGTATACGCGGTGTTCGTAGTCCTCCCCCAAGACATCGTGATTCGGTGGAAGCCCTCGGGGGGTTACGCGAGAGACCTAAGGGCGGCGTAAGGCTGCGTCTCCCGATCCCAGGAGTGCTTGTGGACCCTTTCGAGCTTGGCCCGACGGACGCGAGGGCTTGAGAGGATTGACATGAGGAGAAAACGGGCGGCGTTGGGGTTTCTAGGGCCTAATTTTGACTGAGTCTTGTAAATCTTGTTTGAGGGTGTGGATCAATCATTATTTTGGCTTCAAAATAGCTAGTGGGGTTGTAGATCTATTTTATCTCTGTCGGGTTTTCCAGATCTAGAACCCAGGCTTGTATTCAGAAAATTCTTAATAATAAAACCCTCCAGCGACCGAGACCAGTTTTCCCACATTGGGTTTTTTCGAGGACTATTTGTCCAGAAATAACTGTCACTTTGTCTATGTGTGCATGGACTTGTTCTAGATCTGAATTGGTGGAGATCTGTTATGTGTTTTGCTTCAATTTTAACTTGAATTTATTCATTTAATAACTTGTCTAAGTAGGAGGAGCTTAACCAGATTATCAGTAATAATTTCTGCATAAAGTGTAAAGATTCAGAAATTTCCACATGGTATCAAAGCAATTGCAAATCTATAAGGGTCACCAGCAAGAATCTGAAGGTTCTAGCTGCAGGAAGCAACTGGAAAAGCGACAGAAACGCAGATCTGAATGGACAGTGCAATTTTCAGAGGCAGATTCACGCAGAGGGAAGGGTGACACAGTCTAACGCTGTCTCCTAGCAAGCCCACACAATTACTGCACAGAGGCAGCTCAAAAACATCGTTGGATTAGTCTGAAGCCTGCCAAGGTGATGGGGATATGAATCTGTCAAATCCAGAAAAGACTAAAGAAAAGCTGCAAAAATTTAGAAGGTGCTGGTGGGGTTAAATTTCTTAAGTTTTCAGATTTTTAGCCTAAGCACTATTGACAAAGAACAGGAGGAGATCAGTTTATTAGAGAGTTTTTAGCCACAGAAACTTGCAGTTTGATCAGAGGATCAAGGAGTGTTGGATCAGTGTTGATTTGGCAGATTTCCAAGGAGGGAAATCAGTTGTCAGAGGGAGCAGAAGGTGCCTGTTTCACCAAGGGCCTTAGATCCATTTCTCTAGTAAAGAGAAAAGGAAGTTTCGACACATTCTGAGCAGATGGCTCCTCATGGATTGCGTGATCAGGACAGGCTAGATGGCCTGTCAAACTTCTCAGTTTGGAAGGAAAGGATGTTGATAGTCCTTGAGGCATACAATCTTAGAGATCATGCAGAGCAAACTCTGGCCTCATGGACAGATCCAAATCTCCTTCAGAAGCATAAGGAGGCTGCTGGGCATGCAAAGTGGCTGATTATGGATGGAATCAAGGACCATATTGTACCACACTTAGCTGAGAAGAAGATAGCT
The DNA here is from genome assembly GCA_034641835.2 of Pinus albicaulis. Classification (NCBI taxonomy): domain Eukaryota; kingdom Viridiplantae; phylum Streptophyta; class Pinopsida; order Pinales; family Pinaceae; genus Pinus; species Pinus albicaulis. The sequence continues at coordinate 171,720,489 of CM076573.1, forward strand.
AATGAGATGTGGAAGGCTTTGATCTCCCTATATGAGGGAAATCTGTCCAAAGAAAGATGTTGTTGGAGACACAAATGAGGTCATTCATGATGGCCAAGGGAGAAGACATTGAGCATTTCCTCTTCAAACTGCAGTCGATCGGAGATCAGTTGACTGCAACTGATGCTAAGGTGGAAGACGATGTGATGGTTAGGACTGCCCTCAATGCAATCACGCATGAGTGGGAAACCTTTGTCCAAAGTATCTTGGGCAGAGCGGACCTCCCAGATTGGGACAGCTTGTGGTCAGTTTTGCGTCAAGAAGAACTCCGCAGATTCACCAAGAAGCAGTATAGCTCTAGATCAAGCAAAGTGAAGAAGGAAGATGAGGAAGATGCAACCTTGGCATCAAAGAAGCAGCCAAAGAAGAAGAAGGATCTCTCAAAGATCAAGTCCTTCCAGCGTGGTAAAATGGGACATTTTGCCAACAATTGTCCTCAGAAGAAAAAGGACAAGGAAGCATCTTCTTCCAAAGCTGTTGTGGCAGATGATGGGTAAGAAGATGGGGCAATCATGAGTGCTCATGAACCACAGAGGTTGGGTGACATGGATATGTAGAGAAGCTACATAGAAGAGAAGGCGGGATCCTTGAGCAGCTCATCTCTTGGATCACATGCGAGCTACGACAACCTTAAAATAGTAGCAGGATAAGTGAAGCAGTGGGTGCATAGTTCACAAATGAAGTAGAGGCGAGACTGGGAGGAGTAGTGCAGAGCAGAGCAGCAACAGCGTAGAAGCAGCAGCAACGCAGAGCAAAGCTGCTTATGTAGTGCAAAGTTGTAGTAGCAACGCAGAGCAAAGCTGCTTATGTAGTGCAAAGCTGCAGTAGCAAAGAAGGCTTCAGAGGGACAATGCAGTGCAGCAACAACGTGAGAGACTTCAGCACAAGGGGTTGATGTGACTTCAGTCGTGCAGAGGGAGTCTACTTACGCAGTGCAGAGCTGTAGTTGTGCATCATCCTTTAGATGCCAGCAGAGATCTGTAGCCTATGGAGTTTTAGTGATGAGGATTCAGCCCATCTGACTTGTCTGTCAAAGATTGGGCAGGAGATTCAGTTGTTTCTCTCAACAACTGAAGTTGTAGTGTTGCAGATCAACAGTGGCAGTGATTTGAGCAGCACAAATGCAGCATATTGAGAGGGAGCTACAGTACAGAGGTTGCAGTGGCAATGGCAGAGTCATGGGCAATAGTACAGAATGGCAGCAGCAGTGCAAAGTTGAGTGGCAACAGGCCAAGCATCAGCAGCACAGAACCAATGCCCAAAGTCATGTAATGCATAATGTGATGTATTGCTAGAGCACACCCTTGATGCTAAGAGGGAGTGTTGAGATTTTGTGTATTTGGGGTAGCACAAGTTGTGCCCTAGCTCCCAAATTTTGAGGAAGGACTAGAGTACACTTGATCTATAAGACCCATAAATGGATTTGGGAAATTTCATCCGGTTTAGGAGATATTAAATTAATTAATTATTTTAATGTATTTCCTAAGTTTAAACTTAGGGAACTTAAATAATTAAAGTGAATTTAATTAAACATGTGATGATTGTCTTAAGTCACACGGATCAAGCTTTCTTTTAATCTTAGCCATTGATTAAAGATCTAATCTTGGTCGTTGGTTTCCCAACGAGAAAAGTATAAAGGAAAGGCTTGGGGTCATTTGTCATGACACACAAAGGCAGAGCACTGAAGCTAAGTTGAGATTCTAGGGAGAGTTTGCTAAGAATTCTCAGAAGTGTTTCAGCTGCAGAGAGGGGAATTTAGGCCAAGGGGATGATCTCATCCCGGGGTCTAGAATACACAAGAGGAAGAGATCAGCTCAAAGGACAGCGTAGAGAAGCAGGGAAGCTGCAGCAGCAAGGACAGCGTGATTTTTCAGCTGGAAACCTTCAAGGGTTACGCAGAGACCCTAAGGGGCAGCGTAAGGCCTGCATCACCCAGTCTGGGGTAACGCAGTCCTTTCCGGAGCAGCGCTGAGGGTCAAAGGGGCTTCAAAGGCTGATGCAGAGACTTAAGGGGTAGTGCTGGGGTTTTTAGGCCCTAATTTTGGTTGAGTTCTGTTAATCCCGTTTGAGGGTGTGGATCAGTCATTATTTTGGCCCTAGATCAGCCAGTGAGTTGTAGATCTATTTTATCTCTGTCGGTTTTTCTAGATCTGGAACCCAGGCTTCTTGTATTCAAAAAATTCTTAATAATAAAACCCTCTAGCAGCCAGAGACCGGTTTTCCCACATTGGGTTTTTTCGGGGACTATTTGTCCATAAATAACTGTGTCACTTTGTCTATGTGTGCATGAACTTGTTCTAGATCTGAATTGCTTCGATTTTAACTTGATTTTATTCAGTCAATAACTTGTATAAGTAGGAGGAGCTTAACCAGATTAACAGTAATAATTTCTGCATAAAGTGTAAAGATTCTGAAATTTCCACAACACGAAGTTGTGTTGGCTGCCATATACTCTACTTCTGGTGAGTTTAGTGCTACGGACTTCTGTTTCTTGTTGCACCAGGAAGTCATTTATGATCCTAGATTGAAACAATACCCACTGGTACTCTTTCGATCTACTGAACTCCCAGCGCAATCTACGTCGGTGAAACCACTCAACCTGACATCATTGTTAGAGGTGTACTTCATTCCAAACTCGACTATTCCTTGAAGGTACCTGAGAACATGCTTGGCTGCTACCCAATGAGCCCTCTTAGCTTCTACCATGAACTGACTTAGGGTATTTACAGCATAACAGATGCCTGGCCTTGTGTTTACCGGATACATCAGTGATCCTATAAGCTGCCTATATAACATAGGATCAACCTCATTGTCTCCGGACGTGTTGATTTTCTTCCAGTTGGTGATCATTGGAGTTGTCATGGGTCTACAATCCTCCATCTGAAATCTATTCAGAATCTCTGTAGTGTATCTTCCTTGACCAAGAAAGATCTCCCCATTCTGCTACCAAACTTCCAACCCCAGAAAATAGTGCATCCGTCCTAGATCCGTTATGTCAAATTCCTCAACCAAATTCTTCTTGTAGTCTGTGATGAGCCTTAATGATCCTGTCAAGAATCGATCATCTACATACAAAACCAGTATCAGAGGCTCACTCCCCACTCTTAGATAGTAGAGATTAGGATCTACGTCACTCTTGACGAATCCCATTTTCTGCAAGTTGTTGTCAATTCGAACATACTAGGCTCTAGGAGCTTGCTTCAGTCCATACAATGCTTTCTTCAGTCTGCACACATGAGCCTTTTGACTCATGCGTCTTGAAGCCCTCTGGTTGTTCTATATACACCTCTTCCTCTATCACCCCGTTCAGGAATGTCGTCTTGATGTCCATCTAGTGAATCTCCCATCCCATCTATGCAGTAAGGGAAATCACGGATCTGGTAGAGGTGTATATGGCTACTGGGGTGAAGGTTTTTTCATAATCGATCCCTTCCTTTTGAGCATACCCCTTAGCCACAAACCTGGCTTTAAATTTCTTGATATTGCCATCTGCAGCATACTTGACCTTGTAGATCCACCTTGATCCTACAACTGATCTCTCTTAAGGTCTAGGGACCACTTCCCAGAAATCATTCGTCATGATAGAACTGTACTCTTCCACCATTGCATCAAACCACACCTGATGCTGAGATGCTTCCTGAAAACTAGAAGGTTCTTCAACTTCAGCAACCAAGGCTTAATACCTCTCAGGCTGCTTACGCTGTCTCTTCTCATTTCGGGGGACTCCAACAAAGTCCTTAGCATCTTTCAGAATCTGTCGTAGTTCCCTGCTCGTTCTTCCACAGGTGGTGCGTGGATTTACCGACTCTCCCTCTTGCAAATCCTCGAGAGACAAGTCCCTTGGATCCCCATGCCTTCGAATTGCAACTGAATTTTCTGCTGCTGGTTGTTGGGACTGAACCAGAGGCTCCTCCTCAGACTCCAAAGCAAAAGACAACTCGCGGGACCTTGTGAAGGTCTTATCCTCCATGAACTTCACATCCCTCCGCACTATGACTGTCCTGCTCTTGGGAATGTAGATGCGATATGCCTTTGCATTCTCGCTGTATCCTACCAAATACCCTTTTTTTGCAGTCATTTCCAACTTCTTCCTCTTCTCATTGGGCACATGACAGTAAGCTCTACTGCCGAAGATCCTAAAGTGACTCACTTCTGGCTAACTGCCAGTAAAGAAACTTTCCAGCGTGATCTTTCCCAATGCAGCATGAGGAGTCCTGTTCTGGACATAAACAGCTATATTACAAGCTTCAGCCCACAGAAATTTGGGCATGTCTTGGTCATACAGAATTGCCCTTGTTGCTTCAACAATAGTCCTGTTTTTCCTTTCTGCCACGCCATTCTGCTCTGGATTGTATGGAGTTGTCTACTCTCTTTTGATACCTTCCCTTGTGCAGAATCCAATGAATTCCTTATCTATGTATTCACCACCATTGTCTGATCGCAACACCTTGATCTGCTTTCCTGTCAGATTTTCGACCAGAGCCTTAAACTCTTTAAACCGACTAAAGACTTCATCCTTGGTCTTTAAAAAGTAGATCCAGGTTTTCCTGGAATGGTCGTCAATGAACGTGATGAAGTATTCGGCACCACTAAGAGCTCTAGTGGACATTGGTGCATAGATATCTGAGTGTATCAAGTCCAATACACCCTTGGCCCTATTGTTGCTTCTCTAATATGTTGCGTTGGCATATTTTCCTAATACGCACCCCTTGCAGACATCATCTCATTTAGTGCTCAGCTTTGGAACTCCTGTGACAGTCTTCTAGAGAATATTTAACGCTCCATGATGCAAATGTCCCATTCTTCTGTGTTATAGCTCATTCAGGTCCATTTCATCTGCGTTGTCGACCTATGCCATTGGAGATTCAAGCTGCAACTTAGAAATTTTGTTGCTTCTTACCCCAATTTGTGCCTTCTTCTTCCAACTGGGGTGTTTGACGTAGACCCTATTGCCAATAAAGTAGACATCATAACCTCAGTTTTGAAGCTGAGACACTGAGAGCAAGTTCATCCCCAACCTAGGCACATGCAGTACATTAGTGGCCCAAATCTTATTTCCAACCTCGGTCTGAAAAACTACGATACCTCTCCCAATAGGAGTGCATTTTGCTTTATTACCAATGGTTATTTTAAAATTCATCTGCTCTTCTCGGTAATCGGAAAAAAATTCCCGTACTCTAGTCATGTGAGCAGAAGCTCCACTGCCAATATACCAGGCATCAGAAGAAGCAGTGCTTGATACGCAAGAAAATTCTTCTTCAAGTCTGGATGCCAGAACAGAGACATCATGATCCATCTGTTCTATCATGCTTCTTTCCCTCCTTGGAGAACTGCATGAACCCTTCTTCACTGTTGCTGCAATGGTAGACTTCTATTCACTAGTCGATTCTTCGTTCCTGTTACTCATCTCTACCTCTGATACCATATGAAATTTTCAATCTGAAAACTAAACAATTGCAGTGATAGATTTATTCCTCCTACTTATTATCTCAATAAGTTATTTTTTCAGAAATCTTCTGGCAAATATCGAAATAAATACTACTGCAACATTCACAAATATATATGCAAAGAAATGAACAGTAAAGGACATAAGCACAAGAATCAAGTTATTTTTAGACAATTGTCCCCGGAAAAACCCAATGCGGGAAAACCAGTGCTGCAGATGAGGGGTTTATTTATTCTTCAACAAATGACTTCTTTACAAGGAAAAATACTAGCAGATAAAATCTGAAAAACCTGAGACAGAATTCCTGGCTCTTTCCGACAAATCTCCGACACCATGATCAACCTCTGCTACCTCTTGTGCCTGTTTGCGTGTTTCTCTGCACAGTCCCAGCACTGGACTGCGTAAGTTTGTGTGGGTTCTCTGCGCTGCAGCCCAGAGCTACCTCTAGTGGCCCACTGCTTCCCTCTGTCCCTAACCTCAATCACCCGCTGACTCGCTCCTCCTTCTGCTTCTACAAAATCTTCACCCTGCAACTCTCCCACTGAAATCAAATTCTCTTACTTTAGAATCGATCTCCTTCGGGTACTGAGTGTATGCCCAACTTGTTTTCCAAATGACCCTCAAGCCTTCTTTTATAATCTTTTCGTTGGAGAATCAACGACCCAAACTAGAAGTTTAATCAATGGCTAAGATTAAAACTTAACTTGCTCATTTTTTTCTAGAAGCTTCACACTCTGACTTATTAATACCCTTTAATTATTTAATTTCCCTAAGTTTAGACTTAGGGTCGTCATTAAAATAATTAATTATTTTAATAAGTCACGAACCGAGTGGAATTTCCACAAACGGTTTCTGGGTTCTTTGGAATACTGTTTTTCAAGCCTCCTCGCAAAGTTTGATACTTGGGAGACTTTCTGATGCTAAAAAAATCAACATGCTCTGTCCAAGGGACTTTGGGACAACAATTTCCCAGACCTCTCTGACTGCATTGAGAGCAGTCCTCACTATGACATCATCATCTACCTTGACCCCCATGCTAGTCAGTTGATCCCGGATCTACTGTAGTCTGGATAGAAAAGGGTCGATCTCCTCTCCCGCCATCATGAATAACCTCAACTGGTTTTCCAGAAGCATCTTTCTCTGGACGGACCTTCCTTCATACAATGTGGTTAGGGCTACCCACATCGCATGAGCCATTGCCTTCTCGGCTATGTGTGGTACCACATGATCTTTGACCTCGTCCATAATGAAGGGCTTGGAATGTGTCGTTGCTTCATTCTGCTTCTCCAGGAGCTTCGCATCAGTCGGTGTAGCCAAGACTTTCTTTGCATGCTCCCTTATGCAGTATGCCTCAAGAACTACCAGGATTTTGGCCTTCCAGATTGTAAAGTTGGACAAGTCGTCCAACCTATCCTGATCACGTAGTCCATGTGGCACCATCTGCTCAGATATTTGTCGGAATTGATCCTCCTCTCTCTACTAGAGACTCAGATCTAGGGTCCTTGGCAAGAAAGGCACCCTCTGCTCCCTTTGACAACTGACTCCCTCTCTTGGAAGTCTTCCAACCACAACGAATTAGCTCTCTTCGATCCTCTAATTAATCTACAGATCTCTTTGGCAGGAAATTTTTTGAGAAGTTGTTCTCCTCCCACTCTTTGTCAACTTAGCTTAGGCTAAATTTTGCACAGGTAGAATCCTCACCCCACCAGCAATTGCTAAAGGTCTGCAGCTCAGCTTCCGATTCTCGACACTCTACAAGGTAACCAATTCTGGACTGCATCACCCTATATTGCCTCTGCGTGAGCAAACTAGCCTAACGCACAGACTGCAAAGCGCAGGTTGCTCCTGCTTCCCTCTGGAAGGCTCTGCGCTATCTCTGCATCACCTAGCTGGGACTGCGTCAGCCCTTGTGTGGCCCTAGCTACATCTGCGTCCTTCTGTTGTTGTGCTTCCCTCTCTGAATTGTATGTTGCTACTGCTACTTTCTACAACACAAATTCTTCATCCTTCTTGCTAGAGATTCAGCTAGATATGCAATCGCTCTGATACCATGTGAGAATTTTTGAATATGTTTAAACGAAAACCCTACAGTTAAATTATTGATTTACTTCACCTACTTACACAGGTTATTAATCTGAAATACTCAACATTAACATCGAAGTAAATACATTAAAAACCTACACAAATCTGAACTGAATAACATGCACAATGACAAAGTGGTACACGAGCATTTTCTAGACAACTGTCCCCAGAAAAACCCAATGCGGGAAAACCCGTATTCTACCACTAAAGGGGTTTTTATTATTAAGCAGATTCTGAGTACAAAAAATCTGAGCACCAAACTGGCTAACGCGATAGAGAAATAAAAAACTGCAGCTATACCTTTGTTCTGGAGATGGAAAACTAACTGATTCACACCCTTAAACGGGATTTACTAAACTCAGCCTTTTCCAGCCTCTAGAAACCCCAGCGCTACTCTGAAGCCCTCTGCGTCAACCCCTGTGCTGCTCAGGAAGGGCCCACGTCACCCTAGACTGGGTTACGCTGCCCCTGCGCTACCTGGCTAGGCCTGCGTCAGTTCTCCTAGGACTACATCAGCCCTCCTGGCACTCCGTCAGCCCTCCTGGCTTCTTGCTCCCTCTGCGCTACCCCTGTTGAGCTCTCGGTTGCTTTGCGTAGTTGTTGCTTCCTCTATGCTGCTCTAGTCTACCGCATCTCTACCCTTGTTGTACTCTTGACCTAGGACTACACCATCCCCCTCGCATATACTGCCCCTCGCTGCAGTTGAAACAGTTCTAAAATTCTTAGCAAACCATTGCCTAGAATTCCAGCTTAGCTTCAATGCTCTACCAATGTGTGTTCTCCAACTGACCCCAAGCCCTCTTCTTATACTTTTCTCGTTGAAACTGTTAGTGCTCTGTAATTCCGAGGTTGAAAGGACTGGATCCCGAAGGCCAACATCAAAACCGCTTCGAGCCTAGGATCTAGCCCTCCTAGACTCAGAGAGGGATCTCTCTGTTAGATATAGCTTTGTTGATTTGGCATTTTGGCTAGCTATTAGGGCAAAGGGGTTTGTTTGAAAATTTGTGGTTGAGACAGCAGAAGAGGGCCATTGGGCTAATGGAGTCAGACAGGTCGAAGCAGATTTAAATGGATGAATTAATGATATCATGTGAAACCAGGTGAGATAGTCATATTAATGGATCTTAACAATTTGTGAATGGAAAAGAAGAAATATTCAGGGTTCCATCTAAATGCAGAGCAGACATTATCTGAATTCTACATTTAAAATCCAGGAGAAAACATGGATATTGTTTTAAGCCTGAGCAAGGTGTCCTAATTGACAAATCCCGAACAAAAATTTCTTATAAGCAACAGAGAGATAAAGCCATGGCAGAATAAAAAGAAAGAAGATAGCATCAAGAAGTACTTCACCATTAAAACATAACACAGGAATCTGGAAAATATCAAGGTCCTTTCATTAATCCAAAAAATTGCTTACAACCAGCTGAGTATTTTACAATAGTTTTGTCCCTTCAGGTCTAACCCCTCCCATATTACATTCTATCTTTTATAACATTTCTCCATTACATTTCAGATCCTACTAATAAGGAAGATCAAATCCCTGCCTTAACTACTTCAGATATTCTAGGAAAATGTTTATTTAGTGTTCTACCCAAAATAAGATATTTGATATCTTTTACAATTATACCAAATCTCCCAACCTATTACAAAATATTTGATCCTTGATATTGAAATACAAACACAGCGAAAAGTTGTCTACTAATTACAATCTCAAATTTTGGAAGATATGACCAAATTTCCACAAAACTGGATTTTGTTTAATATTCTTTTAAGACCAATCTAACCAAAACTGATGTGTCAGCAGCATATTGATGATGAGTTGCAATTAAAAGATGCTTTGAAGGTCAATCATCCTGGCTGAAAATAGCAAGCAAATCCCTAAAAAATCTGAACTGAAATCTAGGCCGAATCTACTGAGAATAGGAGTACACTCAGACATTTGTTTCTCCCCAACAGTGACACCTACGCAAAATCAGAGAGAATTTATTGTTCTTTGCCCTGTGCTGGTCAAAAACCTCTCTCATATTTTCAAATTTCATCTCCAGCTCTCCAAAATCGTTGCTGCAAAATCATGCCTTAAATTGGGAAACTGAAATCTTGAAAAATGGCCCTCAGACATGTCTTCGATTCTCCCTGCTACTAACACTTGTGTAAAATCGGAGAGAGGTTATTGTTCATTGCCCCATGTTGGTCAAAAACCTCTCTCAGATTTTCAATTTTCATCCCCAGCTCTCCAAAACCGTTGCCACAAAATCATGCCTTAAATAGGGAAAATGCATAGAGCACAGCAGTATATTCTTGCACGTTGAGCCATAATTAGCACCGCAGCATCACAAGATAATCTTTTCCTGATATTTTAAAGCCCTTGATCCATTTGATCAGCATGCCACTCCTCCATCGTTCCTCCCTCTGCCACGAAGAACTTGAAGTGGAGTCCAATTCAACTTCAATCTTGAAAATAAAATTCACCAATGCTGCGCTAAGAAACCGGATTTTTCCCCAGGGCCTTCGAATCCTGAATCCGGCAAATCGGATACGATTCTCCAGGATTCGTACCGGATTCTTGGGATTCGGCCGTATCTGTACAGTGTACGACGAACCCCGACCATGCCCTGCACAGATACGACCGAATCTCATACTAGTCGGATTCTCCGTTTCAAAAATTGTGATTTTTGGTTTTAAAAAACCGAATTTGACATTCTTTCTCACCATTTTGTGATTGTTAAGTGAGCAAGGAGCAAGGGTTTGCAAGAAGAAAGGGTTAGCAAGGAGAAAGGGAGTTCTTTCGAAGAAATTCGAGCATCTGGTAAGTGCACTATCCCTCTATATTTTGCATTTAGTTTGTTGTTAGTGTTTGCATGTGCATATGGGTCTGGACAGCAGTGTTGAGTTGGCATTGGCCAACTTGGATCTCAATGCACCAGTGCTAGAGCCTGTCACATTTGATGACAATAGAGTAGAGGCGTCATCCTCCACACCAGCAGATGCAGAGATGACAGAGGAGGAGGATGCATTAGAGCCAAAGGAGAGCAGTGTTGAGCATGATGATTGGGAATCGGGATGAGGACAGTGATGCTGATTATGATGATGAGGATTGATGACTCATTGAGGCTTTAGGCTTGTATTCTTGGAGACTGTAGTTTTTTTGTATTTTCTATTTCTATTTGCCATTGGCAGTGTACTTATGTAACACATTTTGATTCTGATGACTTAATGAGAAAACTACAGTATCTTACTATCTTGTCTTTCTGAGTAAATTTGAAAATTGTATGATGTATCAATGTATCATGTATGAGTATCTAAGATCTTAAATCTATGTTTGAATCAATGAATTTGTATGAATTTGTGTAAAAAATATCTAATTTTTAATATATATATATATATTTAATAAAATAATATATAATGTATCGTATCCCGGAAGTGCCCTGTTCCAGGAGTCACCATATCCCGAATCCGATTCTCGAATCCCCGTATCCCCGTATCAGGTGACGTAGGTTTCAGTTTGTATGAAACACATTCTGACATCTGAAATGCATTTCATACAAACTGAAATGTGTTTCAGTCGAGTTTCAGAGTTTTGATATGGAAACGTGGCTGATACGCAGGGGTGACCAAGTTTCCTGAAAAATAGCTTTAAATAGTCAAGATAGGAACAAGATCTGCTCATATGTTAGAACATATCTGGTGAAGAAAATGAGGTACAACTGAAGGGAAACACTCTCTAGTGTTCATAATGGTTATATTGAAGTCAATGACAGTACAGATGAGAGTCACAAGCTTATAAATATTGGCAAGGCTAAGTCAATAAATGACATTGTTGATTTTCCTATGTCTATCAAGTCAATAATTGACTTTATCAATATACCTATGCTTGTTAACTCACATCAATATGCTTGTCTTTGATGTCAATCTAGGGCACCAATAATAATTGATCAATAATGAATGGTAATTCAAGCAATTATTTCACATAAGAGTTCTCATTCTAAATAATCAATTTACTATGTTTTAGGTTAAGAAAATGAAAAACAATTTAACTCTGTAATTACTGACCTTCAAAACGACACCGTACTAGCAAACTGTAACTGTTTTGTATACTGATGATCTTTGGTAAGCCTTCCAGTTTTGCAGCATTAACAAACTCCATAACTCCATAAGATGTTTCATTAGAAACACCTATATACCGTACCTAAAAGGTTAACACAAAATATGTCAATCAATGTCAAGTGCCACAACAAAATATTTAATTGAATTGTACTCTTTAGAACTAATTTTGGAATCACACTTGTATTATATGGGACAAGAAATGCTAATTGAGATAAAAAATAGAAAGTCATACTGATCCAATGTCAAAAGTCTGTACATTCAAAACAGTTTAGATCAGTCCACGCATCTTTTCTTTCTTGCAATGGAGATTGCTTATTATATTAGAAAAATGTTTCACATTTGGGGGGGCCTAATAAGAAGACAGAAGCGCAAGCTCAGATTCTTTGGATCAAGAAACCAGAAACAGGTTAAATTAGAGTAACTAGTTGAACTCCTAAAGACTACCAACAGTCCCTGTGATATTAGATCAAACCACATATGTCCTTCATACCTGAAAAAATAAGAGGAATATTACCAAAATGCATAGAAAATGTTTAAACTTTACAGTTATGTATGTCTCCATTAAAGTAATTGAACTAGGCTTTTAAGCTAAGTTGCCTGACATAGGAAACAGTATGGTAAACAAAACCGGTATAGACTTTAGAAATTAAAAATTTTGAGAAACAAGGAAACTGTACTATTATAAATTCATGAATATACATATATAGAAATATGTGTGTGTGCATGTCTTTATATTTATATGTACACATAAAGAGAGAGAGAATCACAAGTGTATCAAAGTTCATGGACAAGGCTTCATGAATCATCACAAATTCACAACACTCATTTCATGTGAACTGGAAGAAGCCATAAAGTCTCGCAGAAATTGGAGGAAAAATGAGAGATTGTTCAATATGGAGAAAAAGGAAGATTCAAGAGACACTTCTAAATCCATCAACTGAGTATCTCCACAAGGTACGACTCACAAAACAAACAAAGCCTCAAAAATCTGGTAAAGGAAAACTTCACTCTGAATTCTTCTCAAAAAGAAGCTCAGAAAAACAGCCCACCCCCCACTGCATATGTAAATTCTGCTCACAAAGCAGTTTGGAGGTCCCTCTAGTGAAGAAAAATGAGGAATTCTGTAACATTCCCAAATTTGCGAGTGCAAAAAAAATTACTAAGGGGTTTGCAAAAATTTGGTAAAAAGGGGGCAAATATTATTTTTATTAGAAAGGGCGGAAAAATAATATTTTATTGGAGAATGGCAGCAAAATAATATTTTATTGAAGAATGGTGGCAAAACATTATTCTATTGGCAGAGGGAAGCAAATTATTATTTTATAAGAATGACGGCAAAAGTCACTAAGTGGAAAATGGCCTCCACCAATAAAATAACAATAAAAGGAGTCTAGAAAGATGGAGAGAAAATATAAAAGGAGGATGGACTCAATTTGTTGATCATCTTTGACTATTACACTTCACATTTCATCTTCTCTTGGAGCTTTTTAGCACAAAGGCCAGAGTGTTGCTTAGCACCAGGAATTCCAAGCGGAATTCCACCCTCATTTTGGAGAACTTCTAGTGTCTTCCTAATGAGGAATTTGGGGAGTCCAATTCAAGATTTCCACAGAGCTTATTGCAAGAGTTCACCCAGTTTTCCGCACTCCTTGGGCGCAGAGGCAGTTCGATTTACACATTGGAGGATCAGCTATTGTGGGCTGGAGCTTTGGCTATTTTGCAGGTGTTTTTCTCTTTTGATGCGGGTGACTTTGCAGTGGATTAGCAGGGCTGGAGATTAGCATTATTTTTGTGGCCGAATTCCTTATTTTTGTCAGTGAGCAAAGCTCAGTAGTGAAAGCTTACGCAGGGACAGAGGGGAAGCTAGTTTCCGAAGGAGATTGATCTGGAGAAAAAGGTAGTTTTTGGAGGGGTTTTTGTGTGGGATTTCCGTGGCACTTCAACAAAAGATTTGGGTACGGCATAGCAGAGATTTTCCTGTAGAGCACACAACTAGCCTCAATAGATAATTCATACTATTTTGGGCTTCGGGTCAGCTGGAATTGTTGGAAAGTGTAACTAGGATCGGTCTTCATATTGACTATGTAATTATGTACTTATGTAAAGAAGAAGACAAAGATAATAAAATGTATTTTGTTGTACTTGCTTCATGGGTTTCATGAGCAAGATTTTTATTATAGGTCAATAGACTTCTTCTTGATGTCTATTAGGGTTTGTCTTCTAGTTATAAGTATAATTAAGTTTCATGTATATGAAGTGTCTAGTCTAAAATGAATGCTCCAAGACCTTGTCATAAAACAGTGAAGGAATGGCTTAAAACAACCCTCACTCAACGCTGGAAGATAAGCTCCCATATGTTGCGATCTAGTCGGCATATAATCAGTGATTAAAGTCGGCCTACATACTGGTTGTATGGTCGGCCTAAAACAGAGATGATACCACTATATATAGTGCTGGAGCTACGGTGCATTTGCACACAGAAAATTGCGGATACATCTGTGATTAGTGCGGGCTTCAAGAAGGATATAAGTGCGGACAAAAGGACAGGGTTTAGTGTGGATATATCTGAGATACTACAGCGTGACAAAGTCTGAAATAAGTGCGAGTTAAAAGGCGGTGGTCAAGTATAAGGTGTGGATCTGTTTTAAGGATTGTTCTGAAGCAGTGAATGCAGATGTGTGTGAAGAAGCTACGGACAGTGGTACGGTCAATCTAAAGATGAATACACCTGCAATCAAAGTGGAATAAGAAGTGTGGATAATTCACAATGATAAGAAGCAACGAAGTTAAAAGACAGAAGTCTGATTTAATAGTGTGAGAGATTTACCTTCCTATCTTCAGTACACAAAAGAAAGCAATATATCTCAAGTGAATATGAAGCGAGAAGAAGTGTTTTGACAACCGAAGACTAAATCAAGGAAGATAGAATTAGAGAACGAGTTCTCTAGTGGTGATCCAGGTCAGTGCAAGTTGCTGCAAAAAAGAAGGAACAACGTTGTAGGCAGACAATGAAGTAGTGACAAGGTCTTGGAGGCATTCCGAGGTCAAGGGTCTGAGTCTTGGTCTTGGTACTTGTCATTTGAAGACCTATAAGAAGAATTCCTTATAGGTTTTCCTCTCCAAGAGGGAGAGGTTTTGCCCTGGCTTGAAGAGCTTAATTTTGTGTCTCTTGTATTTTGGTAATTGACTTGATGAAAGACTAAATAAACTAAGATGAGAAGACATAAGTATATCAAGTAAGCTCACAAGTAATTATCAAGAACAGAATTTTTATTAATAACCGGCCCTCCAAATTCTCAACATGGTATTAGAGATAAGGTGCGGAACACAAGGGCTTCTTGGCAAGAAGACACTCCAAGAAGCGAAGATCAAAATTTTGGTTGAAAAGTCAAATCAGTTCGCAAGGAAAATTCTCAAGCTATTTCAAGAAAGATGTTCAATCTCATTCAAAGGATCAACTCATCAAGAAAATAATCTTTGCCATCAAAGATTTATATTCAAAACATCATTGAAAGAAACATCATCGTTGGAAGAAACATCATCTTTTGAAGATATCCTTTATCATCAAGGATCTAAGAACACCTACATTGGAGATTTCAATCTTAGAAGAAGCTCCTGACTTCATCTTTATCATCATCAAGGAAGCTGCAAGTCACTCTACTCAAATAAGTATCAATGACCTTACTTAAATCTGTCAAGATTACTTATTGTAAAGAGAGAAACAAATTCGTTGGGTCATCAAACTTTTGAGCATGGAAGAAGAGGACAAACTTGAATCTAATTGAAGACGAAGTTATGGACTACATCGAAGGATCTACAATTCAATCCTCAAAAGAAGATGCTCCAAGTCATGCCAAGTACATGAAGGGAGAAATCAGAGCCCAGAGGATTCTCATAGAATCCATTAAGGACTCACTCATACCCTGTGTATCAAAAATGAAGTCTGTAAAATAAATATATGAGAAATTGGTGGAGCTATTCTCTGTGAGTACTACAGCAGAAGCAATTTCTCTGAGACAAGAATTATACAAAATGAAATTGTCAAGAGAAGAAGGAATCACTTCATACTTTATGAGGATTTCTGAAATAAGAGACCAACTGCAAGACTTGGGAGAAGTAATGTCTGATACTGAGATGACTACAGTGGTGTTGAATGCTCTACCGGAAGAATGGGGAAACTTCACTTCAAGTTTATACAGGAGGAAAGAAGCAACATCATTCCATGATTTATGGTCTATATGTAAAATAGAGGAAACAAGATTGAAAGCCAAAGCTGATACAGGATGAGTGAAGGGAATCAAGCCTTTGCAGCCATATCCAGGAAGAAAGGAAGATTCGGAAAATTTGGTCTTCAGAATAAAAGAAGAAATATGGACAAAGTATGATGCTTTGGATGTAATGAACTTGGGCATTATAAAAGATATTGTCCTAAATCTGGAAAGGATAAGAGGAAAAAGGAAGAAGCCCATGTCATAGATGAAAGGGAAGAACCTGATGTTAAGAAAACTAAGAAAGAAGAAGCGAGAGATCTCTATTATGATTGAAATCATCTTCTTCTTTAAGTGATTTCTTTTGGTTGTAAAATAGTCTGATAGGAAGCAATATATATTAATAGCATCATGATAGAAGCATCGTAGGAGCTCTTCGTGAAATAGATCCTGGAAAACCTCACTGATAACAATGTTGATGGAAGGTAGTTATCAAGATCAAGTGTCATCATGGAAATAGGTGTTGACACTCTCTAATGAAATTCTCTATGGATTCACTGATTAGAAAGAAAGCAGAAAGGTTTAATCAAGAATTCTATGCTATAGAATTCTAGGAGTAGGATGTGATGACATATTGATAAAGCAGATGAAGGTGATGAAGTTCTTCGTTCTAGTAAAATTTCTACTGGATGACTCAAAGGAAAAGGGTATGAGGTACATATATTTATATGCTGACAGCAGATGCTGTGTAGTCATGTCATATGGTTGCAGGTAATGGACTTCTATATTTAGAAGTATGATCTCTCACGGTGCACAGACAATTGAAATCAACATATTATATCCTCATATGGAATATGAGGTGGTTGTATACAAACAAGGAACTGGAAATTGGAAGTTCTTGGGAATGAAGATGTGTAGAAAGGAAGAGATCATGAAGTGCAACCATGTCAAAAGGTAGTTACCATCTGGAACCCAAGAAGATGTGACTAGAAAATCTCTTGAGAGGATCTGTAGACTCTGATAGAAGTCTGGTAAAGAAGAAGACCCTTGACAAAACATATCATTAGGATATGTATCAATCTGAATAGAGGATGGTGATGCCTACAGGAAGATGTGATGGTGAAAGATCATCACTGAGGTAACTTTTGATTTAAAAGTTCATATGTATATGTTTATCTGAATGAATTTATGCAGGGATGCCAACCATGTGAAAGGACATAAGATCCTTGGAGATGGTTCGAAAGAAAGGAGCATGGCATAAAAGGTGGACCAAATAAGGAAGTCAGATGAATCACTTTCTGATAGCTGACTTGACTCATGGATGAAAGTGATGAATGATCTGTGCCCTATGATGGCAAAGGTTGAAGATTCCTCAATATCGAAATCCATGACATCGAGGGGAGGAATTCTTCATGAGCAGTTCGGTGTCTCACCACTGCTACTACAAGTCCCTAGTTGAGAGGGAGCTTTGTGATAAGTTTCTTGGTTGGAAGAAACTTGAAGTATGTCCTTCCTGAGTTAAGAGGGAGATACATCTATGATTCTCTAATACAAGTGTTATGCACTAGACTAGGACTAACAGCCGTAAATCTCAGTGTAGGCCATGTGGAGAGAATGGATAAACACATCATTTTGGTCTTCACTTAGGAAGACAGAATGGAGGACTGAGTAATCATTTGACATTCGATACTCTTTGAGAATATGATAGGGCATTCAAGATAGGAGTAGTTGGGGACCGATATTCTTTGAGGGCTAGCTACCCAAGAGAAGAATAGTCCAAGAAAGTCATACTTTGGGAACCATTGGGTGGAGTATGTACCTTGAAGAAACAATGACTATGGTGTCTATAAGTCATGTGTCTCGCCAACATTGTAGCCCATTGTCTCGTTGAGATATGGGGTTGTTAGTCAAGGCCTTACACTAGGACAATGCTAGTTGATATGATGCTATATAGATGTGATTACCAATCCGATTATTCTTACTAGATTCTTCAGTTTGAAAGTGACCATGTACTTGTATGAATACCTCCCTAGTTAAGAGGGAATGTTGGAAAGTGTAACTAGGATCAGTCTTCATATTGACTATGTAATTATGTACTTATGTAAAGAAGAAGACAAAGATAATAAAATGTATTTTTGTTGTACTTGCTTCATGGGTTTCATGAGCAAAATTTTTATTATAGGTCAATAGTCTTCTTCTTGATGTCTATTAGGGTTTGTCTTCAAGTTATAAGTATAATTAAGTGTCATGTATATGAAGTGTCTAGTCTAAAATGAATGCTCCAAGACCTTGTCATGAAATAGTGAAGGAATGGCTTAAAACAACTCTCACTCAACGCTGGAAGATAAGCTCCCATATGTTGCGATCTAGTCGGCATATAATCAGTCATTAAAGCCAGCCTACATACTGGTTGTATGGTCGGCCTAAAACAAAGATGATACCACTATATATAGCGCTGGAGCTACGGCGCATTTGCACACAGAAAATTGTGGATACGTTTGTGATTAGTGTGGGCTTCAAGAAGGATATAAGTGCGGACAAAAGGACAGGGTTTAGTGTGGATATATCTAGATACTGTAGCATGACAAAGACTGAAATAAGTGCGAGTTAAAAGGTAGTGGTCAAGTATAATGAGTGTATCTATTTTAAGGATTGTTTTGAAGTAGTGAATGCGGATCTGTGTGAAGAAGTTGCAGATAGTAGTGCGGTCAATCTAGTGATGAATACACCTACAATCAAAGTGGAATCAGAAGTGCGGATTGTAGAAATTTCTGAATCTTAATTCTTATGCAGAAATTATTTTTGTTAATCCAGTTAAGCTTCTCCTACTTATATAAGTTATCAACTGAATAAATTCAAGTTAACATCAACGCAAAACACATAACAAATCTCTACCAATTCAGATCTAGAATAAGTACATGCACACATAGACAAAGTGACACAGTTATTTATGGACAAACTGTCCCCGGAAAAACATAATGTGGGAAAACCGGTCTCTGGCTACTGGAGGGCTCTATTATTAAGAATATTTCTGAATACACAACTCTGGGTTCCAGATCTAGAAAACCCTACAGAGAAAACTCTAGATCTGTAGCACCTAGCTAATCTAAGACCAACAATACTAACTTATCCACACCCTCAAACAGGATTTACAGAACTCAGCTAGATCTAGGCCTAGAAACCCCAGATTTGCCCCTGAAAGACACTGCGTCAGCCTCTAAAGGCCTCCAAATTCTCAGCGTTGTCACTGGAAGGGACTATGTTACCCTAGACTGGGTGACATAGTCACTACGCTGTCTCTAAGAGTCTCTGCATAACCCCTGACGGGTTTCCTGAAAATCACACTGTCCTTGCTGCTGCTGCCAACTGCTGCTGCCTTCCTCTGCGTTGTCTTTCCTGATCTCTTCTCTGCTTCTTGTGTATTCTAGACCCCGGGATCAGATCGTCCCCTTGGTCTAAATTCCCCTCACTGCAACTGAAACACTTGAGAATTCTTAGCAACCCCGCCCTAGAATCTCAGCTTAGCTTCAGTGTTCTGCCTCTGTGTATCTTACAAATGACCCCAAGCCTTTCCTTTATACTTTTCTCGTTGACAAATCAACGGCCAAGATTAAATCTTTAATCAATGGCTAATATTAAAAGAAAGCTTGATCCGTGTGACTTAAGACAATTTCATCACATGTTTAATTAAATTCACTTTAATTATTTTATTTTCCTAAGTTTTAACTTAGGAAGTACATTAAAATAATTAATTAATTTAATATTTCTGTAACAACCCGTTCCCGAGTTATACAAAATGATATTAGCGTGTTTACGGTATAAACATTTGATAGATACACCTGCCTATCTCGCACACATCGCACTAGTACACCTAATTACTAATATCAAGATTACCTGAGTTAGAAATTAATATTAAGGTTTCAGATTAAAATTCATATTAATTTAGTATAAAGTATATAAAAAGGTTTAATGAAAAGAAAATAAAATTTGAATTAATTAAAATATATATATACACATAGTTGAGTTAAATATTATAACATAAGCCTTAATCATAAATGTACTCTAACGTCAAGCCGTATACTCCTAAACAAATTGGATAACCATAAAGATCACACCTCCTCTTTAATACCACTGACATCTCCTTAAATGATATTCGTACCTTCCTTTAAAAAAAAGATCTTATCTTAATGGAGAAGAGGCGGTGGGATAGGATGTGTGGCGGTGGGATAGGATGTATCGCGGTGGAGAAATTTCTATAAGGAAATTGATTCGAAGGAGGAGGGGGTCTTTTTTTCTGAACTTGAAGGGATTACCAAGTGAGATAATATAAGAAAGGATTTGTATTGAGGGGGAGTTGCTGTTTTTCTTGGAAATCTTGGCACGGGGGCAGAGGAGACATCCTCTGGGTCTGGGATTGTTCTCGGATTGGCTGGGAGGACTTGATTGTTTCGGTGAACTGTTCAACTGTCCACAGCATCACAGGAGGAGAACCACCATTAAAATCATCAGCTATACTCCAGGTATTTTCCCATGTTTCGATTAGTTCCTTATGCAAAAAATTGAAATTTCATTACTGCTCTGCATCAAATCGTATTACCGCTGACTTATATTTATACATGTTTAGATTCATTCATGCTAAAAGGATGTCCTAGAATGTATTCATTAACAGGCTGATAATTGTAGCAGTGATTCCCTGTTAGTTGAATTAGCTAAGTCTCTCTCTCCAGCAAAACTCTGAAATTCTCTTAAATTAAGTGTAAAATTTAGGAAATTATCAAACAAGGTCTCTATATATGGTATCAGAGGGTGTTTCAAATCCTCTTACGACCTTATAGGCCCATTAAAAATTCATTTATAAGCTGCTGCTTGTGTAAACCAGTCTCTGGTTGTTCCAAATTTATAGTATGCAACTCACGTATAATAAGATTTATCCTTTGGGACAGAGCTTTTTTTTTCCAACACCCTGGTTGTCAAAAAAGCAAACCTAGATAGAGTTCTTCAAGGATATTTTTTCATCCTTGTTATGAACCAAAAACTCTGGCATTTTTAGAGAATCCGAAAAACTAGAGCTATGTGATTCTTCAGTCGAACATTCTGCTTCATCTCCATGTTTATCCTTTGTGTGAAATACGTTTTCTTCATTTGGAATGTCAACCCCTGTTAAGCCTTTAAATTGAGGATACCATGAAGCATGGGTACCAGCCAAGCCTGCAAGTTCAAAAATTTTGCATTAAAAATCAAGAAAAAGATTTAATATGGCACAAGCTGACTGGTTAACCAAAACTTTTCTCATCTGCATAGTTGACATTCCCCAGCAAATGAGTAAGTACATGGCTTGTCTCTACAGCTTCTTCCGCAGGCTTGACACTCAAATATAATTTATCTTGAACAGTTAAAACCTTCATGGAAATTTATTCCATTTATATGCACAGTTTCATAGCCGCCTTCAGTCGATATGATTCAAACCGGATCGAAAGCCCTTTAAAAACTGAATTCAACCTTAGCATAAATTCATCCGAGGCGTAAATTTCCATCTATGTTTCAAAAAAAATTCGTTGTCAAAAATTTCAAGATTCGTTGGTTAGCGGAGGTAAAGCCACGCTAAGGTCATACCACCGTTTAAAGATGTCGTGAATTTCGGATGACCGAAACGTGTTAAAATGATATATATATATATATATACATATGTGTTATGCGGTTAAAAAAAAAATCATATACGTATAATTAAATCACCCGTGATGCATATTAAAACCAACGATACATGCGTTATGATTTAAAATGATATATATATGTGTGTGTTGTGCGGTTTAAAATAATATACGTATAATTAAACCCACCAAAGATTTAATAATTTTGTGGCAAATCGTTATGGAGGGACGAGGTCGGGTTTTGAACCCGTTACCTCTCGCCGTTATCCAAGCGCCTCTACTGTTGGACCTTGAGCTTGCGTAATTGGGTCAATATATATCTTTGGGTTAATATATATATCATATGGTTCAAACCAGATAGTTACATAACAAAACATTGTTATATTTGTTATAACCAGTGCTACCCCGCGGGTTTGACCACGTGTGGGCCGACCACCATATTTAAATAATCATTGTATTTTTTTTTAGATAGCCAACTTTAAATATAGTCGACTTGATAGCGGATAAATGGAAAGTCGGAAATTTATATATTTATATTATATTTCAATTTTAATTAGCATACAGACCACTTTTGGCAATACCTGTCAAAAGTATACCGAGTTAATTAGTATTCAATAAAGAACATATTCTCAATTGAACTCCATCTACAGCTAAAATGCACTTGAAAATAAATACCATTTATTCAATATAGACAACCTCTTGTCATTTAGCATTCAAAAAAAAGTCGCTTAAGTGGGGATGACAATACATCTTGACGTAAACATTCAAATTCAACATTGAGAGGGAAGGATACCTTGCGGCCTTATTAAAAAAAAAAAAATTTGTCACAAAAATATAGCAATCAACAGTCAAACAGTATACATGTATTACGTATGTTGGAAATCATCTAAAAATGTAATAAAAGATGCCCAGTTATGTCCAAGAGTTGTTAGCACTCAAGATCAAGATTGCTCCAAAAGGAATGTCGTTTCGGAGTCATAAAAATGGTTGTACATTTGACAATCCAACCACTACATTGAAATATGATTGCTAAGGAAAAGTTACAGCACATGACAAAGCATATCCAATTTGGTTTTCACCAAAATTTGAAGAGACATCCTGTTGTTCAATATAGATTAAAATTGACACATATGGCTACAATTGTGTGCTTATAATGCTTCAAAGCAGAACGTGACTAGGAAATTTTATACAAAACTCTTTGGCATATTTACAAAACAAATAAATTCAATCAAGATCTGATAAGCAATTACATTGCCTTCCCTTCTTAAATATTATATATAAGATTTGCAAGTCAACAAAGGTGATTTGCTACCTTGGTGAACAAGTCTAGAGAATTAAAAATCATCTTGTTAAGCAAGAATTTATCTCGATAATTGACAATATTATAATCTAGATTTCTTAGCCATACCCAGATGATATCTAGCGACAAAAGATTGCAGTATGAAATATTTTTGGAGCATTCTCACTATAGAATCTCTCTCCAGTCAAATAAACAAAATCTTATATATGATAATAAATAATCATATTGTATCCAAAGTATAGTGTTAAAAGTTGTGGGAAGAGTTAAAATAAGGTAAGTGTACTTACATAAATACTTAAAATTAATTATGAACAATAAACGGAAGTTGTGCACCAGAATTCATTTCGGCACTTGAACAATTGATACTCAGGGCTACTTATTCAAATCCCTAGTATTAATAAGTAGCGGAAAGTCAATAATCTCTTCTATTACTACATCTAGGACTGAACTTTTTAGGAAATTTTACAGAACAACCCTTTGATCTATGAAAACCTTGCATTCCACTCTAGATTTAGTAAGCATACATTACCTTTCATAGGACAAGGAGGTCGCGTTGCCACCCTCCTTGACCTTGGTACCAGTAAGACCTGCCTGCAGGTAAAATAGCAAAAGAACTATACTCGTATGCCAGCTCAAATCTTACGAAAATTATATTTTGTCAGTCTGAAAATTTATCCACTCCTCATGAATTTATTATTATGTATTTCAGGAAAAATTACCATGTTTAACACGTATCAAAGGCGACAGCACCAGCGAAATGCATCACCGCCACCTCCACCTTCACCATCGCCATCACCACCATCAAGATCGCCGTCAGCACCTGTTGCTCCGCCCAATCTCACTATTGTGATGAGCTCTTTAGAAGCCATTTTGGAAACCTTAAAAGGGTCGCAGTCGACCAGGAACAAGGAGGAACGACGTCATTCAGATGAAAGACATTCAGAAAGGCCGAAGGATTTTGATGACAAACCTCACAGAGAAGATATTTCACAGGAACTACAAAAGATTAAACTCCCGGAATTCTCTGGAGGAAGAGCTGGAGAACATGCTGAAGCATGGTTGGAAGGGATGATCAGGTGCTTCGCATTAAGAGAATATTCTTCAACTTCTAAAACAAAGATCGTTGTATTCCAACTCAGAGGGAATGCTCTGATTTGGTGGGGAAATATGGAAAAACAGCTGCATCTGACTTCAGATACCATTCCTTGGGAGTTGTTTGTGGACCGATTCCGTGCAAAATACTTACCGCCTTTCTTTCAAGAGCAGCAAGCCGGAGCCTTCCATACTCTAACCCAAGGTGGTAAAACCGTGGAAGAATACGAGATAAAGTTCATGGAACTTGTAAAATGTGTTCCTTATCTAGACACGGATGAACGCCAGGCCGAACGTTTCGTATTTGGATTAAATCCTCGGATCCGAGCCATGGTAAGAATGTGGAAACCACCAACGGTGGCAGAGGCGGTTGAATGTGCTCGTTATGCAAAAGAACATCTGGGAATTAAAAGGGATTTCAGGCCAGCAGAACCAATACCGCAGGCATTTACAGGAAGGACTCCCCGAAATTTCTTCCGAAGAAATAACTCGAGACCACCTCCTTATGGTAATAGATTTACCCCAAAAGGAGCGAGGGCAAGAGCTCCCAGGACCATAAATGCAATAGCTTCCGGGTCCTCAAACATCAGTACTTGGAGGTCTCGAGGGACTGGTAATCGGGGAAGGAATGGGAGAGGAAGCAGCACCAGGGGACAGAGTTCTTGGTCGGGGATTCCTCAGTCAAATGCAAAAGGACCAACCCGAGTGGACTGTTGGGGATGTGGAGGACCTCATCTTCGACGTGACTGTCCGAAGAACTCTCGGCGATCAGGAAAAGAACCATCATCAGATGCCCAAAGCAATCATAAAATCCATGCTGTCATCAACAACAACCAAGCAGCGCATCAATCCACGGTAGTGGAATCTTCAGGTACAATCAACGGAATAAAACTCAAAATCTTGTTTGACATGGGAGCTACTGATAGTTTTATTTCATCTTATGCATTGAATAAATGTGGGTTGGCAGCCTGCAAACAAGACGATTTTAGACAGGTAGAAATGGCTTCAAGAGACCTTCAATCGGTAGAATTAAGTGTGGAGGATTGCAAAGTTGATCTAGGAGTCTGTTTGACCAAACTAAAAGTATATGTCATAGCCCTGGGTACTTACCACCTGGTGATAGGAATGGATTGGTTAGAGTCTCATCGAGCATGGGTAGATTGTTCCGGGAAAACAATACTTTGCTTAAACGATGTGGGAGAGACAATCCAAATTCAAGGTATTAAGAGAAACGTATCCTTGCATTTCATCTCAGCTATGCAAATGAAACGGTGCTTAAGGAAGGGTTGTCAGGTGTATGCAGTTCAAGAGGTAAGCAAAGAAAAGGGCCTTCCTTAGATCAGTATCCGATTCTATCAGAATTTCTGGATGTTTTTCCAAAAGAATTACCTGGACTCGGAGAGAGCTAGACCTCACCATTGAATTGAAACCTGGTACGAAACCTATATCTAAAACTCCTTACCGAATGACTGCCCCGGAACTTCAAGAATTGCAAATACAGCTGAAGGAACTGTTAGATGTAGGGCACATTTGACCCAGTGTTTCACCATGGGGTGCTCCTGTAATCTTTGTCAAGAATAAAGATGGTTCATTACGACTGTGTGTGGACTATCGAGATTTGAACCGGGCCACAGTAAAGAATAGATATCCAATGCTTCGCATTGACGACCTTTTCGATCAAATGAAAGGAGCTACAGTATTTTGAAAGATCGATCTGCGATCGGCTTATCATCAACTCAGGATTAGCGAAAGTGATGTTTCTAAGACTGCATTCCGAACTCGTTTCGGGCATTATGAATTCATTGTGGTGTCATTTGGGTTGACCAATGCACCTGCAGTCTTCATGAACCTTACGAATAGCGTTCTCTGCAATTATCTCGACAAATTTGTACAAGTTTTCCTGGACGATATTCTCATTTACTCCAAGAATGAGAAAGAACATGAAGAGCACCTTCGGATAGTGTTATCTTGTCTCAGGGAGCACAAGTTATATGGAAAATTATCCAAATGTGCTTTTTTTCAGAAGGAAATCGATTACTTAGGTCATATCATATCAGACGAAGGAATCTCTGTAGATCCTGAGAAGGTAAATACAATCAGGGAGTGGCCGATACGTAATAATGCACATGAAGTGCGTAGTTTTATGGGTTTAGCAGGTTACTACCGAAGGTTTGTGGAGGGATTTTTCAAAATCGCAAAGCCGATCACAAACCTCCAGCGCAAAGGCGTTAAGTATGAATGGACTGAGGAGTGTGATAAAGCTTTTTCTGAACTTAAACGATTATTGACTAGTGCACCGATTTTGCGAGTACCAGATATGGATAAAGATTTTACTGTGTGTGCCAACGCATCTAAGCAAGGGTTAGGTGCAGTTTTAATACAGGAAGAAGGCGTAATAGCATACGCTTCGAGAAAATTAAAAACCCATGAAGAACTTTATGCTACGCATGATTTGGAGTTAGCCGCGGTGGTCTTAGCTTTAAAGATGTGGAGACATTACTTGGTGGGGAGAAACTTTTTGCTTAAAAGTGACCACCAAAGTTTGCAGTATTTATTCACCCAAAGAGACTTGAATGCAAGACAAAGACGATGGAGTGAACTCCTAAGCGAATATGATTTTGCAATTTCATATATAAAAGGGAAGGAGAATGTGGTAGCAGATGCCTTAAGTAGAAGACCCTGAATATTCTCCCTCGTACCTATCAAGGTGAACTTGAGAAATTAAGTGCTTGAACATCTTGTAAGAGATAGTTGGTACTTAAAAATAAGGTCGGGGCTAGAAAGCAACCATTCGAAGGAACCTAAGTTCGAAGGGTATGATTTGGAAGAAGACGGAATTCTACGATTTCACGGAAGGATGTATATACCAGATAGTGGAGATCTCCGAAACACCATCTTGAAGGAAGCACACCGAGCAGTATATTGTGCACATCCTGGGGTAAAGAAGATGTATGTTGACACTAAGAGACTCTTCTTCTAGTCAGGCCTGAAAAATGACATTGTCCAATTTGTCGCTAGGTGTCTTGAATGTCAGCAGGTAAAAGTTGATCACCGTCACCCAGCAGATCTCTTACAACCTCATGACATCCCTATGACCAAATGGAAGATAATTCCTATGGATTTTATCGTTGGGTTGCTGTTACACAGTAATTTGTCACCGTCCCTACCATTCCCCGTCCCGCACAATGGAGGACCCATTCTGTGACCTGTGAACATTGTCATGCCTTGAAAACATCATCAATGCATTCCTCTGAGCATGAGCCTCATTTGCCCTTGAGACATCTCCTTGCAAAAGTCATGAAAAACATCCCTTTTGGCATTGGCGCGGGCAGGCAGTTCAGTACTCGCGCCAATGAGGAAAATCCTGCAAAGAGGTCGCGCCAACTGGCGCTCTGTCATAGAGCCGTAGTCGTGCCACCCAATTTAGGGACTGTTTTTTAAATAAGGATGGCGGAAGTTGAGTTCCAACAAACTCACAAACCATTGCCTATCTTGAGTTGGGAGGTTTGGCTGCGGAAATTCTATGGAAGGGAAGTGGTTTTGCCACCTCCCATGGAACCTTCCTTGTTGATAGGGCCAATCCCATAATAATAGGGACCCCAACTCCTCCTTCCCCATCTATAGAAGCTTTCTCAAATCCATGGCAAGCTAGTCTTGAAGTGCCTAAGCTCTGAATCTCCATATTCCCAAGAGCCTTTGTGTTGTAAAGAATCCTCTCTTTCCCTTAAGGCTGACTCAAGTAAGGAGACCATTGTCGAGAGACTCCGGAGAGGTTTTCCCTTTCCTTGGCGAGCTTTGCGAGACGTGGACGACCGGAGACCCGTCCGAAGGAGACCGCGACGTCAGAACTTGGTTGTAATCTCTCTTCGCTGGTTATTTAATAGATGATTATGATTATGGTTCCACTCTATTTTCCATCATGTTAATGTGAGTAACATCCTTTCTGACTGATGTTTAGTTACGTATGCTGGTTTCTATGCTTGTATCTGTTCGTTTCTTCCGTGTGCAGGTGTTCATCCGCGGAGATCGTGGAGGGATTGTGATCTGCCAAGGCTGAGGAACGGGGACGCTTCTTCTTCAGATCCTAGCGTTGGAATCCAGGTAGGCTCTTATCTCCAGCCTTTTCATTCGTAACTAGGAACTTGCGTCATAACATTGTTTGATTGTTGCTAGACCCCTGCTGGGCTAGTAGGGATCGCCTCTATCTGCAGAGGGGATTTACCTCCTCAACAAATTGGCGACTCCGCTGGGGATCCAGCTTGTTGTTTGATTTGTAAACTATAGACGGAGCCTGAAGTACAGCCAGATAGCCTTCGAAACGCTTTTGCTCTGCATTAGCGGAGTAGATCAACGCTACTTCAGTCAATCTCCGGTTTGGTTTACGAACTGGACAACTTGGAGTCTTTGTCTTGCCTTGTCGTTTGTATCTTGCTTTTCCTTGCTTGATGAACCTTCTGGGTTGGGTTCTTTGTTTGTTTTTGCTTCTTGGATTGCTTAGCTTGCATTGGTCTGTTTCTGGAGTAGCTTGTTTTTAATTTTTGGCTGAGAAACTCGACTGGCACGGTTTTTAACCCGACAGTCGCGCCAATTGGTGCATGTTGCCTTTTTCCAGCCCGCGCCAATTGCTTTATGGCGCCAGTTTCACACTTACAGTTGCGCCACCCCTGTAAGTTTTTTGAGTTTTCTCATTTTTGAGCTCTCTGAATTTGATCAATGTTTTTCTTCTTGATTTTCCGACTGCCTGAGTGTGTTGGAGTCCTGTTTGACTGGGAATTCACCTCTGTCCTTTGGTTGTTTGCTTTTATCTATCGATTTCACGTTTTAAGCCCTAGGGCATCTAGTGGCTTAGTGCATCGAGCCCTCCTTGGGAGTTTGGTGTTTTGATTGTCCTGTCAACTGTCTGATTGATTCTCCACACCCTCTAAGTAGTTGTTCATTGTTTTGTTGCGATTTTTGGGTGATTGTTCATTCCTTCATTCGAAATTCGTTTGGTCTTGCCTTGGACCTAGATCACACGGTCCATTGGAAGCTTTCGAGTCTTTTCTTTGCTTTGAGAGGCTTTGGTCGATTTGAGGATCTGATTGCTTGTATTGTTGAGTGAAATTTGTTTGTTTCGCCCCTTTGGAAATCATTTCTCAAGTTGTTCCGTTTGTTTTCAAGATTGTTTAGTGCATATTGGCTCTTAAACATTGAAAATCAAAAAAAAAAATCTCTTTTGCTTTTGTTAATTAGTGCAAATTGTGATCTTTTCCATATCGCTAGTGATTAGTGTTTTGAATGAAAAGTTTTCAATTGCATTAGTTGCATTAGAGATCTCATTGTTTGTTTTCCGTTCATTTCGTTTGAGTAAAAGCTCTCAACTCTTCTCTAACTAGTTTTTGTAATATTCCCAATTAGCTTTGCTAATTGGAATATTTCATTTTTGCTTTATTTTGCCGCTTTAGCTAGAAATAATAAATAAAGTGAGAAATAAGAGGGGTCACCTCACTTTAGTCACCTCACTTTATAAATAAAGTGTTCTTTTCCTAGTTGATTGACGTTATAACTTAGACAAGGGGCCTTGGGGGTCCACACGAGTATGATGGGGAGGCATCAGGCTGACCCAAGGTTAACTGCGCAGGTCAAAGGAGAGTAAGGACGCAGTTAAGTTTTGGAGGGAGTTTGGCATTATAAAAGGAGGGGTTCTCACCTCATTTGGACATGCATGATTTTATATTGATATTGAGAGCTAGACTTCTGTCTGCTTCCGCACGTCGGTTGTTTAGTCGGTCTGCAGCACTGTTTAGTGCAACCGAGTGTCTCCGGTCGGAGATCTCACCCTTAGCCTCGGGGGACTTCGAGTGCCTGCCCTGGTAAGGTTATTTCTGGTTTCACCCTTAGCTTCGGGGGACTTCGAGTGCCTGCCCTAGTAAGGTTACTTTCTGAGTAACACCTTTCAGTTTCAGTGGCAAGTAGCAGCAGTTTCTGGTGCAGGTTTTGGAGAGGAAGAAGCCCTTCTTGTGGCTGCGCAGATCTGAAAAGGAGGGACGATGTTCCAAGG